>JACVBY030000515.1:0-600000 GCA_017589505.3 Metroxylon sagu | reverse complement strand
TTATGTGTATTTGTACCTCCTCCTTACTGTTATCCTTGAACAATTCCTTACTCATACATGCATATGTTTTGATAGGATTAGTAAAGAATAATGAAATCCATTTTGGACTTACACATCTTACATGCCAACAGCAAGCAAGAGGTGTAAAATGAGGTAGCCGTGCAGGGTGAGATCGTTAGTAGATCTCCTAAAAGTGATAGTGTTTTCAACGGTCAAACAAGCAATTGCTTAGCTAAAATCACATGCAACCCAACTCTAGCAATTGCCTGTGGTTTGAGTTTGTCAACATTGATTAAACGTGTACATGCTAGCTAAATGACATATTCTAAATCTATTGAATTAAGCAACAAGTGACACATTGCATCTACACAAAATCATGAATTATGGTTTTGTGAACAATTCTTTTGTTTAAATTAATCGGAAAAACAACAACTTTATAAATTCATGAAGAATTCAATCAGATGCATTCTTGTACTTTAAGTTGGCCACTATATAAGTGATACTCACAATCATGATTTGAGTAGCAAGGAACAAAGAAACAAATAAACATTAGGCAAATTGTCAGCAAATCTATTTCTCAAAAATATTCTAGATTAGATGTATATCTCTACATGATTAATTTTTATTGGCTATTTTTACATTAAATGAATAGATTAAGGTGTCAACAATTCCAAATTAATGTCCACTTAAAAGGAAGGACTTCAAATGTAAGTGCTCACCCTTACCCTTAGGACTTATTGATCAATAAATAATTGGAAACCTATTCAAAGATATGTCAAGCATGATAGTCTCGTTTGTTTAGGAGTCAAAATTTATTTAGTTTAAGAGATACAAAAGTTACGGTCGGCTGAGATCCTTATGGCAGAGTATTCATGAGATCTTCTTCTTTTCAACTTGTTTCTTGGCTTCCCCCTCACCTAGGTTATATTAAAATTAATTTTGACGGTTTTATCTATTTCAAATCAGCTGATGCTGGATTTTTAATTAGAGATGCCACAGGACGAACGCTAGTAGTAGGCTCTATTCCACTCAATAGAGTTCAGTTCCAACCATTGAGATCACAGCTCTATGGCATGGACTGATGCATGGGTTAAGATATATTATAGAGGTGACAAGATGGAAGAATTATGGTATTATTCTTGACTTTGGGGTAGACTGGAAACTTAATCCAGACAAAACCAAGTAAAATATATGTTCAATATGTTCAATTCTCTGTCTTGGACTGATGCTAATTCAACTTTCCAAAGGTTATAAATTATAGTAAATTAAGTCAAATAGTCCTTATACGAATCGATCAAGGAATTATTCACAATTCTTTGCAAATATTTCCTGTTCTTAACTTTTACTGAAGTGAGGTTTCAACTTATCTGTTCGGTTCTGTTACATTCCAATAACAACTGCTATCCTTTTACAATTAGAATAAGGATAAGATACTAGCACATGACAATAGACAAATCTGCATCCACAACCATGTTGGACTGACATGTCAGTGGTTTTAGATTAAGGCTGAATAGCATCATATATCACATTATTTTGCCTTTTTCTGATGAAATATATGATCCATTTACTATGCATTTGTCTTGCTCTTCTGTGCAACAGTGACTGTACCCTCATATTTTGAAATATTGTTAACACATCATTTATTTGTATCCCGTTTTCCTTCTCCGAAAGGAAAGAGATTTCATGATTATTTTTTTTTTTGCTCGCTCACACAAAAATACATATTCTTCTTCTTTTTTTTTTTTTTTTCTAAGGTAAGATGAAAATACATAATCATCGCAATAAATTTGTGACACTTTTTTATGTTATTATCTTCTAGAATGATATGACTATCTTATTATCATGTTGTTTGTTAATTGCTTGACGCCCTACCATCAGTAAGTTGATTTATTGGATGTGCTTTGAGGTAGTGATAGATTTAACCAACAAAACGACCCATTAAATTTCTATAGATGAGAGCTGAAATGGTTCGTCTCTAGATTATCAAGCTTTAGAATTGGTGATAAATTGTCTCAGGCATTGTTCTAAATTGAAAGGAATTGATGAATTGAGTTTGTGTCTTCAGTGGCATCAATTTTAAGTCATAGGGCACAACAGTGGAAGGTGTGATTGTAAAAGCTTCTCCCAAGCTCATATCCCTACAATTAGGATAGCTCTTAATTCTTCTTTTTACTATTTGTTCTTTACCATTATGTGATGTTTCAGTTTGGAAGCTCAACTGTGATAGTAAATTCTATAAATTTTTTTAAAAATTTATTAATCATTATAGAGTTATCTATTTTTTTTATTTCTTTGTGCTGAAAAGCATGCGCCTCGGAGAGTGCTAAGGTCTTCCTTTAGTTGGCTCTCTGACATAAGTTGCACGTAGGTAACATTTAGCTCAAAAAGACTAAAGGATGAGCAATAAGTGGACCACTTGTTTATTAGATGGATATGTTCTCAAAGGGTCATGGAGGCCCTTGCAAGTGCTTTCAGAATTTAGCTTTGTGTTTCCACATCATTGTTGGAATACTTCATGCTAGTCTGGTCCTGATGCTCTATTTGACTAAAATTAACCAAATGGACGACAACTAGGGATTAAACAAGTCTTCACTCTCCTACCTCAGGTGAATTGATCTAATGCCAAGCGTAGTGGGGAAAGAACTCTTTTACGATGAAGACATGAAACAACGACGCTTTGACCATCAGTTTCAGATTAGTCAAGTGTCTACTTTATTCAGAAAGAGAGACTGCAATAGGTTGTAGGCTAATCTAGAAACATGAAGAGCAAATCAATGGACCAAGATTCGACCGGCTTCTTTTGTCCCCATCTCTAATGTTTTCGACTGGTAATACATCTACTGCAAAAGAAGATGAAATAAGTCAAAGATGCGCACTGATTTCCATCTCATGTGCTTTGAGGAAACGTTACAAACGATTAAAGAAATCAAAGCCCCAGACCAACTTGTAGCATTATATTCTTGAGCTGGGAATGGTCATCCCAAAAGAATCAAGACCTCTAGGCTATTTTACTCGGTAGACAACGTGTTAGCACCCATGTTAATTGTACAATGAAGTTTCGAAGCAAGGTGATAGAAGACAAAAGCTATTTGCCTTTGACCTTCACTCTCCACTTTGACAACCAACTATTAAACTTCTGTTATGCTTGGTGATATAAATAAAGAAAGAGGGAGACCAAGGGATATAAAAACTCTGTTTTAAGTCAAAACCAGAGTTCCTCAACCTCCCGGGCACGACTTATTTGGCACTAACGAAGCTAGAATTCAAACTTTCAAAGTCGGCAATCCGATCATTATCCATAAATAACAGTAGCTTTTGTATTATTTGGCAAGCATTCTTTTGGTTCACAGATGCGTGTACTCCAGTCAAATTGCTTTTATCATAGTCATGCCATGCGTAACTTAAAGTCCAGCTCGCTTATTCTCATTGCATGGCCTAATTTATGAAGCAAACTACAAGATCAGTTTTATTTTATTCTTTCTGTATATATTTTTATTCCTGGTTTCTTTGGATCCTCACTTAACCTGATATACAACCATCTAAGAACTTCAAGAGCTTTAAATTATAATGCTTATAAACGAAGTTTCTGAGTGAGGCGCAGTTCTAGGAATGCATAGGTCATGCAACTAGTTTCATGGAACTCTTTTTCAATCTTCAGTAGTAATTTGTGCATATGATGGCTGATGTGCTATATAGTTGAATTAGCATTGAAAACTGATGTGCTAAATATAAATGGTAGCATATGAAGATTATATGTTGTTAAAAAAAAGAATCTGAAGATTATTATACACTAAATAAGTTGGGTTAGCTTGCTAATTAATTTCTTATTGATCTCCTGATGACTAAAATTAGAGAAGATTTGGTCAACACGAAAGCACCTGCTCTGCAGCCCAAATTCTTTAACCTCCCCTCGCCGGTCCAATCCAATGACGCGGCCTGCCACTGGAAGTTTTCCTTCCAAAGGCCGAAGGGCTCTCTCGAACTGAGATCGGATTTTGGATCCAAAAACTGATGCCTATAGCACAATAGATCCGAGCCCTGATTATTACACCCAAATTTGTAGTATAGTGCAACGGATCCGGGCTCAAATCCTCGACCCTTAACCATTTTTGGTTCCTCATCAAGTTCACTCCGTTTGGGTTATCTTCTTTTCCAGAGGATTTGAATCTTGGAAAAGAAAACGGTCAACCGATTTCAGTAAGAGAGTAGAGACAAGCCGCTAAACCCAAGTTAGAAGCGCCACAGCTCTCTAACCCCTCTCTTTCTCTCTCTCCATCTCTTTCTTCCTATTTATAAATCAAAAACCTCTTCGAAGTCAAGGGTGATTGAAAGAGATATGAAACTGAATCTCTTTTAAGTTGAGCAAGCTTTCCTTCTCTGTCATCACTAGTAATGAAGGTATCTCCCCGGCCTTTTTTTCCACGCTAATTTCTTCGCTTAGTTAGCCATTTCCATGCAACTCACCATCAATTCCCATTCATTTCTCGCTTTCCCTTCTCTGCGTTTGATGCCTTGTAACCTCTGAATTCTCTCAAAAGGGAAGACTCGGAGACGCCGCAGGAGCGTCGCGTTTTCAGGTAGAGGCCAAGAGGCCAAGAAATAAGAAGCCCATTGGCCCCGCCCCCATCGGCTTCTTCTGAATGCACGCCTCGGTTCGTCGAAAGCCCACAGCGAGCGGTAGCAGCTTCTCCTCCTCTTCCCTTCCTCTCTTCCTCATCCAACTTCGATTCAAATAATGCCAACTTCTAAATGAGAAAAATGTGTTCAAGTGTTTTCCCTTTTTTTTTTTTTTTTTTTTTTTTGGTGGTTTTCTCCATGTTCAACCGAAGAATGTATCAGTTTCCACAAATCCCTGCCATCTTTCTGAACGTTTTTTGATTTTAAGTTCAGTTTTTATTCATGGAAATCTAAACCATTTGCTTTTGACTTTAAAAAAATCGGAGAACAGGAAGCTTTCGGACACAAATTTAGCATGCTCCGGCTGGGAGAGCCGGAACTGGACCCCTGGTGGCCCGATTCTTCGTCTTCGCCGGATCACAAACTCCCTCCGCTCTTCCACTTCCCGTGTGAATTTCGAGTTTCGAGTATGTGGAACGACGGCGGCTTCCCATTTCCCTCTTCCCCTTTTTCCACCAGCTTCGGTAACTTCAGCATCATATCAATAATAACGATCACAAATAATAATAAACGGAGACTTTAATTATATAGTACTATGGAGAATTGTTATAGATGGAACCTCTTTAACAAACGAACTCCATCGTTTGTTGCAGCGGGGAACAGCGAATCTCGGACGCGGAGTTTCAACGCCTCCGCAGAGCTCGAGGGACGGTAAGTCTCCGTGTTCCCAACGTTTCCCATGATACCCTTGTACATTGGGACGCAAGCAATGAAAAAAATTCTTCCGTCTAAAGGGCATTTTTGGTAACTTGGTCGACAGTTATGGCATGGAGATCTTCACCACTCCTCAAGACTACGACGCTTTCCATCTCGGAGGTTTTCCTCCACCTCTCTCACCACTCGCTGGCCTCTCCACAACGTTAAATTCCAATCCAGGTTCTTAAAAGATTCTGATCTAGTCGTCTACTGGATTTTGTATTTTAGTTTGGCAGCTCATTGAGCTAATATATTTGCTGGCATGGTTTTAAATGGAGCAGGAGATGGTGATGTTTTAATGGTGACTGCTGCTACCAACCCGAGACCATCTTCCATGACTCAAATTCTACCCAATGTTAGTTTTAAAACTCTTTCTGCTAAGTTTACTTCATCTATAATTCATGTCTTGCTGAATTATATAGTTTTATTTCTAGAATATGGCAGGATGCAATAAACGGATGGCATCCAGTGATCCTACGAGCAAGAGAATTACGAGTACACGAGCATTAAAGAGGCTGAAGAAGACTCCAGAGAATTTGCATCAACCGCCGCCATGTGATGAATCAGCAGCAATCCATCCACGGCTGACACGGCTGATGAAAGTAGGTGGACTGCTATCGTTTGTTTGTCTAAGTTTTTAGTTTCCGGAGCGAGGCTTAGTTGTTTGTGTTCGATGTTGGTAGGCGCCTGTGAGGAGGAGCCAGAAGCTAGGGGATAAGATTACAGCTCTGCAGCAGCTCGTTTCTCCGTTTGGAAAGGTAATAGCATCGCATTGTCCGATCGATTATATTGGTGGTCAGATATAAAGGGGGTGAGGTTGTTACTTAAATGTATTAAATTAATTGCACTTTGGATGAACTGGTTGCAGACTGATACAGCATCAGTACTTCATGAAGCCACTATTTGCATTAGATACCTCCATGACCAGATCCAGGTAGGTCTCTTTGACATAATTCTCCTGCTCCTTTTTTTTTTTTTTTTTTCAATGTTCATGCACCAATAAAGTTTGCTATAATTTTGCAGGTGCTGACTACTCCTTGCTTCGGAATCAAATCTTCACCTCACCTCCAGGTACAATTGCGTTCTTGTATCATAGAAATTCTTGTTTCATAATATTTTTGATCTACTGTTACGTAGGAGTTACTTAGCAAAGTTACTTCATATTATTGGGCTCATCAGACCAGCCAGACTCTACTTGGTCTTGATAGCAGCAGCGAGTCCAGTTTAAACCATGGCTCATTATGTCTATCATTTTTGGGTCTGGTTCATTAGCGTGACTTGCTGATGACCACAGAGGTTATTCTTGGTGTTTCATGGTCTCATGCAAGCTTGACCCACAGACAAGTTAGGCTCAAGTGGACCTTCACCTCTTGTAAATTAGATAAGTAGCTTTGATTAATTTAAATTTCTTACATGGCATAAATAATAATTCTAGCTAAGGTTTAATTTGGGATTAATTGTTGAGTAGTTTATTAGCAACTACGTGAGATAGCTATTAATCAATAACTATTCTTAAAATAAAGCCTAATTATTCTTTTTCAATTTCAGATCCTAGTTATTTATTTTAATTCTATCATTCAAATTAAACATATATAGAAATTTAAATCCATTTCTAAAGTTTCCAAAGTGATTTGATTTTTTCCACCAAAATCTCATCTACTTTCAATATTCATGTCCTTCTCGGCCATAATCTACCATATATCTAAAGTGTTGACTTTAAATAAATTAGCCTACTAGTCTCACTGTCAGTAACTTTCTTGGAAGTCCGTCCTCTTTTACACCTATATCAAATTTCTACGAAGAAATCTTTTTCTTATTTAAAAGATGGTACTTTTGTTTACATGCTTCTTTTTGAAAATTATAGAACTTTTTGTTATTTAGGTGATATAGTTTTGTATATTTTCTAAAATACTTAGTGAACTTTTTGATTATTTATTATTGATGACAGCTTATACCTAGCTTTATAAGAGTAAGATTGTATCAATTGTTATGTTTGCTGTTATTGTTATTTTTCTAGTCTTAGTCTTACTAAATATTATTTCTAACAAGGTAAAAAGGAGAATGAAAATAAGACTATAATATATGAAGAAATATAAGATAATCTAAAAATTTAAATCTGAACTTATATCAAATTATTAACCGGATTCCAACTATTAATGTTCAGATTAGAGTCCAGGATTTTTTTTTTTTTTTTTTTTCCAAAAATTTTAACGGATCCCAATTCAAATCTAATATTGATTTGTCTTATTGACCTCAAATTTGCTAATATATTACAGTCTAACCCATTTATAGCCTGCGAAGTAGAAGCTTATGTTTGGTTATGTGTTACATGAATAGTTCTAATTCTCATTGTTACATGTTGGATCAGGGACACGAAGAAGAAGAGAGAGGTGGCCTGCGAAGTAGAGGATTATGTTTGGCTCCCATCTCATCTACCATTATCAGTCTCATTAGTCAACAAGCAAACAGTTCTCATAGCCCCGAGAGAACAACCAGGGCAACCAGTGCTCGTTTCTATTGAGGAGTTGAGAATAGCAGGAAGAAACAGTCATCCAAAACTAACAACCTCTACCTATTTTATGCTATTAGACACTGATTAGTTTACTTGGAATAAGATGATGAACTGTTGTTCAACCTATGTATCTATTAAACATGGTGTAGCTCACGGCCTACATGAAATGAGATGATGGCTTGGTAGGTAGCTGGTGTTAGTGTTTAACTTTATCAGCAGATGATACTTAGTTTTCATTTGCCTACCTAAACTATTTCCTTTTCCAATGCTTCCAAATGAGACAATTGGGGCTTATTCCACTTTCCACAGCTTGTTTAATTTGAGGACCTGATCATCATTTAATGGTCCCCATATTCTCCTATCTTTAATTGGATTGTTTGAAAGTTTGAAGGCCTCGTCAGTCGTCATCTAACAGTCTTTGATTGCATTCCTATCGTCAGAGGCCTGGCCGGCCATGGGTTGGGTGGGCTGGTGAACCCTTGAACTTAATATATTGAGATTGGCTGTACGAAAGGGGTGATGAGAACTGCGCTAAAGTAAAGGGTCGAGAAGGAAAACATCCTTGCCCCTCTCTCTATTTTTTTTTTTTTGTTTCCCTAATAAAAGCTTGAAGACGGGAGGAACGCCCACCTTCACTTAAAAAAAAAAAAAAAAATGCCGAGCAACTTCAACGCCTTGATTATGGTAACTTGTTGCAATAGAATTTCTCTCTTCATTCCTGGGAAATCCAGTTTCACGAAAGTAGAAAAGTAATTTTTCAAGCAATTTTTTTTAACCTTCAAACTTTTTATTATTTCAATTTAATCTCTTAAATTTTAAAAATATTACATTTCTTGTATTATATTATTTGAATCATTTAAAATTTATGAAATAAATGATATGTTATAAAGGTGTTGATTGGTTTACAGAATGCAATATTTTTATATTATAAAAAATTTAAATTATAACAATCAAAATTTTAAGTAAAAATTTAAGAACTAAAAGTATATTTTATCAAAAATAAATTATCATATAATCTAAATTATATTAAATATATTTTATTTTTTTAGATAGAAAAAAAATTAGAAATATTTATTTTAATAAAATAAATAATTTTTTTACAATAGAATTAGTAGTGTTAGAGGATAAAATTTTATTTTATTTTATAAAAAATAAATATATATAAAAAAATTTATTCTCTTTTAATTCGATGTGCCCGTTTTTATGGTATCGGAATTTTTATTTTCTCTAAATATATTTCACCATCAGCTGATGATGGTTCAGAGAACATTGAAAAGATGGTCTAAAGGAGGCACAATTTACGAAGGGGGACGAGAGTGAAAGAAAAGGAAAGGACTCAACGGGCTTGTTTGGAAAGGATGAAAAAGAAGAGGTAGATAATATATATTTGATAGAAAACAAAATAAATTAATAAATATATTTTTTATTATTAATTTTTTTTTAAAAAAATTTTGAATTAAAGGATAGTTTTGAAATAGTATAACGTAAATTATTAATATATATATATTTTTTAATCTTTTTAAATAAAAATAATAGAGAGAAATAGGTTATTCTGTTTCTCTTTTCTCTTTTCTTCTCATTTTTTTTTAAATAAAATATTTTATTATCTTTTTCTTTCATTTCTTTCTCCTCCATTCCCTTCCATCCATAGAGGTCTTAGTCTCTGTTCATTCTCTATCTTTTTGTAATTTATACTTTTGTCTTCTTCTTTCCAATTAATAAACATTCAGAGGAGTTTAGTTTTGATGGAAGAGGCACAACTTCGAAGGTAGAAATAGAATGTGGGCCTCATTTGGACTATTTGGGGTTAACTTCGACGTTTACGTGCCGGATCTCGTTGGGCCCTCCGTGACCCTAGGCCCAGATCGCGGCATGATTTGGTTCTTCACGGGCCTGGGCCGCGGCACAATTTGCTCTTCGCGGACCGTACCCAATTACAATCGCACCAGTACCACGGACCCCATCAAATCAATTTATTTTAGTAATTAAACTGAAAAGCCCGTCCCCTGCGTCAGGCCTGATCGGTCTGCCTCGTTAAAATACATCACATCTCCGCCGTTTGTTTTCTCTATCTTATCCAACGGCCAATTGATGTGCCAACTCACCGATCCGAACCGAACCCCCTCCGCGAATCACCATCCCGCGCCTTTCCCTATATAGCCGCCTCTCCGCTTCCCTCTTGCCTCGCCCACGGTGCTTCCATTCTTCGATCCTTTCAGGCTCCGCCCCTTCCCTCCCCTCTCTCGGCCCTCGATTCTGTTTCTTGTTTTCGATTCCGATGGCGCCCAAGGGCGAGAAGAAGCCCGCGGAGAAGAAGCCTGCTGGCGAGAAGCCCGCGGAGGACAAAGAAAAGAAGACGGTGGCGGAGAAGGCCCCCGCCGAGAAGAAGCCCAAGGCCGAGAAGCGCCTGCCATCCAAGGAGGGGCCCGCCGGCGACAAGAAGAAGAAGAAGAAGGCAAAGAAGAGCACCGAGACCTACAAGATCTACATCTTCAAGGTCTTGAAACAGGTTCACCCGGACATCGGGATCTCCAGCAAGGCCATGGGCATCATGAACTCCTTCATCAACGACATCTTCGAGAAGCTCGCCCAGGAGGCTTCCCGCCTCGCCCGCTACAACAAGAAGCCCACCATCACCTCCCGGGAGATCCAGACCTCCGTCCGCCTCGTCCTCCCTGGCGAGCTGGCGAAGCACGCCGTCTCCGAGGGCACCAAGGCCGTCACCAAGTTCACCAGTTCTTGAATCGCTCTTTGCCTCGAAGGCAGAGATAGTTGGGTGTTGTGATTCGATGTAATTTCTAGGGCTTTGTTGGATTGCTGTTAGGGTTCCGGCTTGTGACCCTTAAATTAGGCTCTGTATATTGCGATGCTTAGTATCATATGATGGTTATCTCAGTATATGCTGCGATTAGACACTTCAAATCAACTGGTTTTTTCTTATGTTCTCCGAGACGTAGTCCAATGTTTGGATGGTTTTGTTTTCATTTTGGATGGAATTCTTTTGAGCGTTTATCCTCAGCACCATTCGATCCAATCACTGACTTTTTGCTCATAGGGCGCGCCTAGGTCCGCAGAGGTTGTGGGCCATGTTGCAGAGGAGTATGGGCTATGCCTCTCCACAGCAAAGCGAATTCTCCTTGGAAGAGTTAGGTAAGCTTCGAAATTTTCGTCAGCAATAATATTTCTTCCTTCTATGCCTTTCATCTTTGAAATCCTGATTGGATGATGCACCTACTACGAATTTTGTGCAGTTTTAAATGAAATTAATTTTGATGCAGATTTCCTCAGCTGTTTAAGTTACATATCCCTTGTTTAGTTTATTTTGCTCAGGGGAAGATTTAGTTAAGTTGTGATGCTTTTGCTGTGGGTTTGTAGGATTGTCATATTATACGACGGATGAAGAATATCGGGAAGTCTTTTTGCCATTTGGCAATGTCAACAAAAGGTACCATTTTCTAGCGGGGTTTATGAATTTAGTTTTGTGTTGGAACAGTCTCCTGTTGATAGGGTTTTATTTTGTATCAAGGTTTCAAATGCTTTTAGAATGGGATGGTATAAATGGTGCCATACTGTTCCAGCATGCTTCTGCACTGCACCTTGTTTTGTATTATAATTGTTTCCATGTTTGAATTGATTTTGTAAATTGAAAGCCAACGTTTCATGAAATGGTTCCTAAAACCCGTTATATTGTTAATGTGGGCATTTTATTGCATAAACAGTGAATACTAGTAGCCAAGACCTTTTTAGCTATATATATATATATATATATTGAACTGTTTGATTTGTTGATTCATTATCATGGAGTTTAGTTTAGGATAGTCATTTCATTTTGGTTTTTATTTGTGTTACCTCATTGGCTAGTTGTATTTGAGATGCAAGAACTGAAAGGCCAAAGGGGCATGATTTTGTGACCTATGAATCTCAAGCTGAAGCACAAAAGGCAATACAGGCTATGGATTGGAGGGTTGGACTGTTTTCTTGTATATCATATTTTTGAATGGATTTATGATATTGGTATGGTGACATGTAATGTTTCAAAAAGAATCAAAAGGTTATGGGCGTGTTTGGTATTTCCTTAAACAAAGTGCTTTTGTAACTTTTAAAGAAAAACAACACTTTACAAAAAAAGTATAATGTTTCTGAACATCATCGGAAAAGTGTGCCTACAAGAAAAAAAAAAAAAAAAGGTCAAAAAATGCTTTTAAAATACTCATGTTCTGTTTCTCTTTTTCTAAATTTGAAGTAACACCAAACGCCTCATATGATTAGTGTGGTAATGCTTTGAGGCGATAGATGTTTTTTTAAATCTTCAAAATTCTCATATCTCAATCTTCAGGAGCAATACAAAGGATAATATTTTTATTAGAAAAAGGAAAAAGAACAATTATGCACAAAACTAAAGGAAGAAAAAAGATCTAAATTTATGAGCTAGTGAATTTGGTGATGGTATTGGTGCTCTTGAAGACAACAGACTTGTCAAGCTCACGAAGGACGATGACGTGATATGGATATTTTTTTAGTGTGCTTAAATTTTAGTTGGATGAATCTATTTAAATGAAATCAACGTAGGGGATTCTAACTAATTATATTAGATGGGTACTTTAAAGTCTTGTTCTTTTAAGGAATTTGTGGTGTAATCTTTGCAGTACCATCTTTAATAAACTTCATCTATTGATCACAAATCCGAAGTTTGTTTGCTTTATTACATCCTGGGATATGAGGAACTTCTGTACAGCATGCTTCAAGATGTTTGACCTGTGTATAACGTGCCATGTTCTACCATGTATTTGGATTAAAGTACATGGACATCAAGCTTTGCTAACTTGTGAACATGTTACTGTTTGTCTATGTTCTTTTTGCTTCATTTTTCATCTTGTTTGGCAACTTCTGGATTCTACACGAGGCACGGTATTCTAAATGTGAAGCTCTGTATCATTTTCATCAAGTAATGATGCCGTAACATGGTAGTGCATTGCCTAACTTGCAAACATGGGAGACTAAAAGTGGTAATGTCTGTTTAAAATTATATATTGCATATAAAAATGGTAGTGCATTGCCTTTTGCTGCTTTTTGTGGACTCTTTTAGTTGTAGGATACCTTGGATGATTGCTCCTTTGTTGCATGGTCTGGACCACACAATAGAAATTCAGCACTAGCTCAGTGATGGTTGGCATCATTTTAGGATTTTGTTATAAAACACTTCATCTAGATGCGGTAACGTTTGTTGGTTGAGATTAAGGAATTCAGATTCTAGCATACTTCTTTTTTGCTAGGGAAAATTAGGCACTGTTTCATGCTATTTATGTTCCTGCTCTCTGTCTTGATTCATTGGTTGTGACTTTGATGCTCACCTACATCTAGAAATACCTTATCTTCCTAACAAGAACATAAGGTCATTTTTGTTGAGCACCATTGTGTGTAGCCATTGCACCTTTGCACACTATTTTGGGTGCATGGTGTTGTATGCAAATGATGATACCTTGGTTTGCATGCTTCATGGGCATTTGTGGTTTCATTTGTTGTCATACTGTATGTACATGGGAAATAAAACTGGTTGTCTATTGAAGAAATTTCGAAGTGTTAAGTATGATTTAGTCCTGGAAAGTAATAATTACATGATTCCTGTAGCATCAGAGCTGTGATGACTAACCAACCATTCTTATTTGTCTAGACAGAAGTAGTTAATATCATTGGTGCTGCTTTTAGTTGGAGCCTTGGGGCCTTGGATAGATGGCAGCATATGGTCTGCAGAGGAAATGATTGCTCCCTGTGATGTTCTTTGCATGCATTCAACTTGTTTTTGGTGGGCTTTTAACTGTAAAATATTTTTTTTATAAAATAAGTTGCTTTCACTAAGTTTCACATGTAGAAATTTCATAGGTACATAAGTCATGCTTACCTTAAGATTCTAGAAATCTTCAGAGGTCGTGTGATTATTGGAGATGCAAAATAGTGGTACATCTGTTTAGGCTGGTCAGCATTTCAACCATGAGCACTGTCTATTCAGTCAAAAACACAGCTTGTTAGGAAATCAGTTATTATAAGTTGTCTAAAATCAGTCGCAGCCAAAATGTTGCGGGTGAATTGATTAATTCTTTCAAGTCATTATTGTGCTCCTTATTACTTTCTCCCCAGTTTCCTTTCAAGCTAAAAACTGATTAGAGTTGGCAAATATATTCCTTAGGATCCTTGAAAAATTGGTGGTCCTAACCTCAGTGCACCCGCCTGGGAATAAGTGGCTGAATAATGTCCATGGCTTGGTGGGTTCATGCTTTTGAAGTATCATTAGTGTTTTGATAGGTGATTACTCATCCTAGAAGGTTGAGTTCATTTAATGATTTACATACCACCTCCAATGATGATATTGCAAATTTTTGCCTTAATATTTACAATAGTTTCTGTGTTTCTGTTTTCTATGATATTGTATGTGATTCTGTTTGTTATTTTGAAAAGAATTTTTGCGATCTGTTTCAAGGGATAGAGAACTTTGTTCTCCTTTCATGTTCTCTCAGGATTGAGATCACGTTTCTCTGCGCTACATCTGTTGATCATGTGCGCTCAGTTTTGCCTCAGATGTTTGCCATTTTTATCTTGGGTACTTGTTTTTAGTTGCAACTGACTTTGGTTGTACCAGATGTGATGCCTTAATGGAGTATGGTGGGTGGTTGCATATGCTTTGGAGTCCATGGTAGGCTGACTAATGCTTTAGTGGTTTGCGGTTGACTGGTTTCATGTAGATTAGAGGTGATCTGGTGATTGATAACGTGTTGCATTCAAATTTTGGAGCCATTATTGGTTCAAAAATTTTCATGTTGCTAAACATTTATTTTGCCGACTAATCTAGAATTGAATGCATTATAACTACTATGAATCATATGGATGAAATTTGCTGCTTCATTTTTAAATGATATTGCTGAAACTCTGATTCTTAAATATATGGTTTGTCCAACTGTTTGTTAAAAATGATGCTGTTTGATGATGAAATTCATTTCTTAGTGGAATATAGTTTTGGTGTCGTGGATATTTGGTGGAAGATGACTTTTTGTTGAAACTGCAGAAGATAAATCGGAGGAGGATGTCATAAGCTACTTGCGAAAATTTTTTAATTTCATTTTATGTTCATGGCCGCTCATTTCAGACGGGCATCGTCAAGTTGTAAAAAGAATTTTTTTTTTTTTTTTTTTTTTTGGGTTCTATTTTTAAGTTTGTTAGGTCGTGTACGGTCTTTTGGCAAAAAATTGACGCGTTATCATGAAATGAATTGTGAACCACGCAGGAGGAACTCAAGGCCACTTGTGGTCGGACTGGGCTTATTCTATCAAAGAGAACCTACGTAGCTGGAAAGGTTACTTTCTTTTCACAACCATTCTTTTCACAATTGTTTTTAGAATATCTTTGCATCGGGGAATAAAAAAAGGTGTTTTGTGTAGCTAGTGGGCTCCAAGGGTCCGAGGACAGGAGCGACATAGGTTGCACCAGTGCAATGATTTGAATTCCTCCATTAAAAGTGGATTATTCCTTGCTATAGATCATTTCAATGCGGGTTCAGTGAAGGGCCTTTGGCATAATAGCGTAACTACATTAATAAGTCAGTCTTTTTTTTTTTTTTTTTTTTTCTCTTTCTTGAGAAAATTGTTGTGGGAGCTTCTCACCGCGCAGATTCATAGTAGCAGCAGTAATATCAAAAAAAAAAAAAAACCTGGAATCTATCAGAAAGCTTATTACAACTTCGTACAATTATATTATTTTTTACATTGTTATGAAACTTGATTGAAAAATATGGATTGAAAAAAAAAAAAGAAAAAAAACAAAATTAAGAAACCCTATACCAATAAAATAGGTATGACAATATTAGAGGAGACTCTATCTTTGGATATTGATTGAGATCAGCTATGTTACTTCTGAAGGTTCTTCATTTTCACCAAAAGCTAAGCATGGTTTGGCCCTCGTGTATTATGGTGGGAATATAATGCTATCCTCTAATGGCTCATAAACACGTCATCCAATTAATGTAACCAAAATTTTCATCCCCTAGTAATAGTTAATTAGCTTGCAGATTTTCTATGCATGTAAGAAGTGTCGCCTATAAAGCATGGATGCCTATGAAGCACGGATGCGCGGATACAAGATACAAATATGAGATATGGTATGGGTTATGAGATGCCAATCCTTGAAAATTTTACGGTAATTAATTAATATAATTAAAAAATTAATAGCTATTATTTATAAATATATATATATCAACATAGAAGCTATTTATAGCAAGAAAAAAAAGAAGCTTTCATTATAACTTGTAAGCCTTGCATAGCAAAAGAACAGGATCTTTATTCAATGTTAATCGGTTCTAAAATTTCGATAGAAATCTTCAAAATTTTATTAGGTTTATAAACGGTAATATATATCATTAATGAAGAAAAAGGTGTTAGCATTCTTTTATATTTTTTAAGCAAAAAAATCCCTTATGTTTTTTAAGTAACGTAAAATACCTTTTTTTATAAAAAATATTATCAGCACATTTTTTATGCATCGCATCCATTCTGAAGTATCAGTTTTTCATGTACTTTGAATTGATCCGCTTTCTTACGTAGTTCAATTCTTTACGCTTATTTGGTTGTATAAAATGTTTTTTTGTTTTTCACGTCCAATTTTTTTTCTCTATTTTTAATTTTTTATAAAAAATTAAAAAATATATCAATTTATTGAAAATAAAAAAATTATTTTTTTCATTAAAGAAATTAAAACAGAATGGGCTGTGAAGATGGTTAATGGTAGAGGTATCTTGGAGATCTCTTTCATTCTTCGTTAGGGATGATATGTCATACTTTGTTTTTATTGCAAGATCATTTTTGGATAATGATCGTAATAGCATTAAACCTGGATAAATGTGATAATAGAGGAAGGAGTGGTAATAGCATTAAACCTGGATAAATGTGATAATAGAGGAAGGAGTGGTGACACAATCTATAAAGTTTTTTTTTTTTTAATTTTTGGTATCATTCATGAACATAACTTATTAGAATTCATCATCAATGCTAAATTTACATGTTTAAAAATGAACCTAGGTGGTAGATATTTTTAATATTTAAAAAGTTAAAGAGTAATATCCTCAAGCCCTTTCCAGCTATAAAATGACTTTGGGCGAGGGTTGCTTTCTAGCTATAAAGTGTTTTTGGACGGGCGTTGAGTTAATGTGGGCGGGACGTCTGTTAATGGCTTTTTTCGTCATCTTTCCAGCAGACGCGGGTGGTGCCATAAATTATAAAGACTGAGGGCATAAGCACATTAGGTAAAAGTTTAAAGGGTTGGATGGTGGCTTTACACGGCTCAGATTGAAACTTAGTCTGCGAGGAGTCTGAAAAAAAAAAAAAAAAACCGAACCTCCTCTAATGCGACAGTTCTCACCCAAGGTAGTCCGTAGAAGAAATTTTCTGCGGTGCATAAGGGGAAGCGATTTAAACGACCCGGCGAGCAACCGATGTTTCAGAGCCACGTGTCGGTCCGCAAAAGCCCACCGGAGCGCCATTTGCCGGCGCCTCGACCGGGCGACCTATCGCTCTATAAACCCTTTCAGCCTGCCGTGTTCTCTGCCATCTTCCGCGTTTTCTCTCGAACGCTTGCTTGACCTCTACATCTCTTAATCTTCTCCAATTTTTTTTTTTTTTTTTTTTCCTTGGGCTGATTCGAAGCAGGGGGGCATCGGATTAGGGCTTGTCGGCGGACTAGGGTTTCTCCTCTGCGAGCATCGACCATGCCTTCGGTGCTTGGAGAGTTCCTCCACCGGTTCGCGACTTTGATCCCCTCGACCACCTTCTTCCATGGCGGTTCTTGCTCTCATCGCCTGAAAAATCTTGAGAAGTGGAGTCGGCGTGGTAATTTGAGTCAGCAATAGCTTCTGGGAATGGCGATACGGTTCCTCTAGGGTTTTCTTATCTTTTTTTCTCTCTGTTTTATTCTCTATAAGATATAAATCTCTAGACCGATTTCGGGATTAGATCTGGTGAGATTTCAGTCGAAGGAGCGTTTGGTTTCTTTCTTTTGTTGTTAGGAGGAGGTGCGAAGTTTGACTTGAGGTAATTGCTGATGTCTTTAGTTTTTTATTTCCTGTCCTCCGGTTTTTGCACTCGCATCTTCTTTATTCTGCATCATTACTCTACTGTTTTCAGCGTTCTCTTGTATGAGGTTTATTTTGTTAGGATGATACACTTTTACCAGTTATCCGTTAAAGTTTAATTTGACACAGCTGTTATTAATTTTGTTATGTGTAGACTTTCATTTTAGATTTTTATCCTTCTTCATGCATTTCGTCCTCTTTAATAAGGTCTGACTTTTCAGCATTCTGAGCTACACTGCTATCATAATTTGTGCACTTTAATATTATTGGGGATGAATACAGTTGATTGTTCTGCAATCAAAAACTAGCATGCATATCGAGCGTGCCTAAACTTAGATATCACCAAGCAGCGGCCCATTTCGGGGTGGTTGATTCTTCAATTGAGAAGATGTGGCCAAATAACTTGGTGGACATGTACATGATTTTTATTATCTTTTTGATGACCGAGATGGTTGTTTGCACTTTATTCTTTACCTCTCAAGTGGGCAGTCCAAAGTAGTTTTTAAATATAGTGAATTCATTCAGTCCTAAAAGTGTGAAATGCACTGACTTTCATTATATGGTGTGTTCTTTTTTTTTTTTTTTCCCAAACAGATGCTTAGACCTATCTGAAACTGTGAAAATACTTGTGCATGAAATCTGAAACCTTCTCCATCCAGGCTTCTCAAACCCAGAAAGTTAGATATCTTGACTGCTATGGCCCACACTTGTACATGTTGCTGTGTCATCAATTTCTGATTTGAGTTATTCTCATATTCATGTATTTTCAGTAATCCTATATTATTTCAAATAATGTGCACATGTATGTATGTATTTATGCATGCATGTAGGCATATGTATGTAGGCATCTAAATACTCAATAACATCTATTGTTCATAAAATGTGGATCTCTAGCATGTCTTTGTGTGAGTGTCCAGGCAAGAGCTGTTTGATCTGTTAGAGGCATTGTGTAACCTGTTCCATGGGTGCACAATATCAGTCTCACAAACCGTGTTTCACAAGTGACATTCCTGCTTGTGAATATGCTATATATATATATATATATATATATATATATATGCATCGACAAAGTAACAATTTCTTAAAAATAATAAGCACTGCCGAGAAAATGTTGGCTAGATGTTTCAACTACTGTATTCATTTATATGTTTATTAGCTTAAAGGATGGCACTCTTGGACTCCTGGCACATTTGTAACATGCTGTGCTGAGACACAACAACACTTCAACAATAGCACTTTTTTTTTCCCAAAAAAAAAAAAAATCTTAGAGAAGGTGGTGAGTAGAAATTGGAGACGACATTGCAATTTATCAATGCCTACCAGCCCTAAATGAATGGCCAAAATGAGGTGATTAATAGAAATTTTCAGAATTAAGTCTGATGTCTTGTGTGAGAAGAGCTGACAATTTGAGACTGGCTCTTTCTTAAGCCGAGTTTGCTGTGTGTGGTTTGCCAACAATGTTCTTGATCTCGTTCCACTACCAAATACCTAGCCTGTCAGTTGTGATTTAGAAAGCTTGGTGGATTGTATCAAAAATATCCATGACCAAGTTTGATAGCAGGTATAGGATTTTAACACCAACCTAAAGAAGTTGTTGGTGCACATAACTGACACAGTTTTTATTGATGACCTTGTGATGGTTTACCTTCAGAGGGGGGAGACTTCTTTTAGAACCTATTACAAGTTGAAACAACAGAAGATCAACCCTTGCAAAATTTTATGGAAGGTCAATGATAATGCTTGTCACGTGGAGCTTATGGAGGGATCTGATATCTTTCATATTTTTAATGTTGTAGATATTTTTGGTTCATGTGACGATGAGTATGAGGAGCTGACTCTAGCTTCACTTCCAACAATTACACAAAGAACCAATGGAACAGATGCTTGAAGGATGATCTATCAACACTTGGACCGCATCCTATGTTCCATACTTGGTCAAATGGAAGGACATGCCAGCCATCAAAGATTCTTTGGATATCAGAAGCTGAGTCGATGAAGTTCCCTCCTTGTTAAAGAAATCCAAGCTTTCAACTTAAGGGCAAGTTTTCTCCAACTTGAAGAAGTAAGGCATATGTCATGAACTTGGCTGTCATGTACTTGAATCAACATATGTCAAAAGCTGACCAAAAGAACAAGGGTTCGACATTTAGTTTGAGTCTAAGTCAGTTTTATAAGGCTACTACAAATTTGTCAATAATTTTAGTGAACATTTCCCAATCAGGCGATGTCAAGATGAGTTGTAGATCTTATACTATCAACTGACATCAACTTGAGTTACACATCTTATCAAAAGGCATTGTAGGAAATATTTTGATCGTTTTCTTATTTGCAAAAAATGAATATGGACATATTTGTGAGAAGGTTCAATGGGTCCCACAACTATAAATAGAAGTGCCTATTTATTGTAAAGAGCGCCTTGAATTAATTGAAATTTCTAGTTCTATTCTGTATTGTTATGTGAGATATTTTTTTGTTACTTTCTCATACTATCTTGCTACTCCATTATTGGGTAGATGTTTTCTCTCAGAGAGAGATCATGGTGTGCAAAACTAAACTTTCTTACAATCTGTCATTGTTATTTCATATGTGAATTTATCATTCCTGTAGAAATTTTCTTTCATTGCTTAATTACTTTGCCATTTGGGTTATCATTTGTACCTAGATGATCCCTGATCTGATGCTGCAAGCTTTGTACATAATGCTGTTTTGCGTAACAATGATCCATGAAGTATAGGACAATGTGCCCTTTGCTTTTATTGGATGTTCTTGCTGACATTTTTCTTCCTTTTTTTTTTTCATCCTCCAGAACACGTGGATTAACAGTTTCTGGAGTTTATTAATCAGCTTATTTATTCATCAATTATCTTTTATCATGTAATAGAAATTGATGTATTTATGATACACATTGTCATGAGAATCATGTTTGATGATTTTGGTTGGCACAGTTGTTTATCTTTGGCTTTATATCATGCTAATTTGAATAAATAAGATGGATCGACTTTTAACCTAAATGCTCTGACAGTAATCTTTACAATAGCACCTGGATGGACAGTTCCACTCGTGCTTATACTGTTTCTGGGGATATTGGCTTTGAGCCATATGTATATAGCCTTGGATGTGAGAAATCACATGTAGAACATAAAGAGTGCACATGTTGCAATATGAAAGAGACTGCTAGGATCGCACCTCAGGAGGTTCTCGACATTTCTTCTGTTATTGAGGAAGATCATTTGGTAGTGCGAGAAGCTGGCATTGCTCCTCGTTTATTCCTGCATTTTCCAAATAATGATGGAAGAATATCTGGCCCAAATGCAATTTCTGATCAAGATGAAGCACTCGTTCCACAGGAAATTAAAACCTGCCCGGTGTCCTGCCATTCTATTTCCTTGGTTACAAACAAACAAAGAATCTTGAGCAAATGGGCAACATTTCCTTGCTCATTGGAGGTACCATTGGATACTTTGTCAATCAAGGAAAATAATGTGGAATCAAGAGCAAAAGTACAACACCAGCATTCTTCCACAGTTGAGAATCCTGCTTATGCACGTACAATGTCTCTTCCTGTAAGTCTCTTCTCTAATCAAATTTTATTTATTTAATGGGTAACTTCAATCATGTTGGTATATTTGGTGCTTGCTGTCTGTCATCTGATTTACCTGCCATTTAAATTCTAGTTGATCTCAAGTTTAATGAGCAGTGCAAGGGAGACCAATGTTAATCTCAAAAGTTATGGTAAATTTATAAGTTAATGAGCAGTGCAAGAGAGACCAATGTTAATCTCAAAAGTGATGGTAAATTTATAAGCTACTGAAAGATTTAGCAAGAATAATATGAATGAATTTCATATTTAATGGACTTTTATCTCTGTTATGGAACAACATTTTGGCCAAATGGTTGAAAAAAGTAATTGTGTTTTATGTTGGAAACTGCATGTAACTCCTCTAGAAGTTGATCTACATATGATCTCCATGTCCTTTTCATATTACATCTGAGACACCATCTATATGTTTGGTCCACACTCCCATTTTTTTTCTTTTTTTTCTTTTTAAAAAAATCATGCGTGTTTTGAGATAGATCTTTTTAGTGCTTTTTAATAAATCTTTTCTTCTGTTGAATTGAATACAATATACATTTTATGCCAGTAGTCTAGTGCTGGGTTTTTCTTTTTTTTCAACTACTGCTCCTTCTGTGTATTTTATTTGTTTAATTATTTTTTGACACCAAGAGGTTCTTATCTATATATTATTCACAGATTAGCGTAGGATGTCAGAGCCTGCAAAAAAGGAATTATGAAGTGCCATTTAGGGTATTTATGTATAATCATATGCATGCTTTATTATTGGCAGTTGTCTCCGTGTGTCTTGTGATTCGTTTTTGTTTATAATTTCCATAAGTGCTATAAAATCAGGTATAATCCTGTGCAAAATATGTGCGCCTCAAAAATTTGTCTATAATTTTAATCTTGGAAAGCTACATATCTTCAGGTTGTGCTTTTGAAATTTAAGATTTGTCATCCCCAATTTATTGTTGACGCTAATGTTTGTTTTAGACTTCTTTGAAGCTTGTTTCTGCCATGAAGGGCGGCCGTGCACAAAATGGAATGCACCCAATTATGAAGTTGTATGTGAAATGGGCGCCTGAGGTGCATGATCCACCGGCCACATCCTTGTCGCACACAGTGAAGAAGAGCCATCACCAATGTGCCAAGGCCAAAAAAAAGCACCACAAGAACAAGCACAAGGGCAAGTCCTCTCGAGGAAGTGGTGCTGAAAGGAAACATGCAAATCGCAGCAGTGCTAGCCCTGTGTTTGATCCTGTGGATACGAGGTTTGTTTCCCGCTGTGTTTATATTAGATGGCACTACGTCCACTCCCCTCCTTGCATCGGAGTTATTGTTTTAAGCACATCTTTGTACTCTTCAGGATGCCAACTGCTGAAGATGCTGCTGGAGATCGGTTACTGTTGGATGGATATGGCAAATCTAACGTGGAGGTCTTGGATTATGCTGTTAGCACTCATGAATCCAAGTGCGGAAGCAGCTTCCTGAGGGAGGCACTTAAAGTGCATCATCTCTCCACTGCTGAGGCCTCGTGAATAGACCTCAAGCTTGGTGGTGTGGACGAACTATCATCTTGTTGATTGTACATATAAATAATGCATGATAAAAATGCTGATTGTACATATAAATAATGCATGATAAAAATGCTGATTGTACATATAAATAATGCATGATCAAATTGCTGTGTACCTACGTGGTTATCTCGAGAACTTGTCTGGCAGGTAATTTGTGGGTCGAAGACTATAGGGCTAAAGATGTTTTATGTTTTCAAATTCAGAAACTGAACGATGCATTGCTATTTTCCAATGTTTGATAGATGATGGATTTCTGTTCAGTTGGATGCCTGGTGGTTTAGGAACCTTTTAATTGCTACCTGTAATGTATTGCTTGTCATTTTATTTCTGAAGAGATTTCCCACCCGTTATCCTGGCTCTCCTGTTTGAGTGGAAGGTGGGTTATCACTGTGGTGACACCCAGGTTATTATTCATTATAAATAATACAAATTATTAAAATTAAAAGAGGTTAATTTTCTTTTCTTTTCTTTTCTTTTCTTTTCTTTTACATGCCATTGAGAGGGGATATCATTCGAGTCAAGTATTTTGTAGTGAAAATATTACACAATTAAACTTATAAAGAATGATACTAATATCCAATAGACATATTGTACCCTTTGGTTAATAAATTTTGTTAAAATGGGTATAACAACTTTAAAATGAATGAATTTTAGGTTTTGTTCAGTTATTTTTCAGAAAAATCTATTTGCTAAAATCGATAAGTTATGAAATTTAAAAAATAAGTTCAATGTATAACACACTTTTTTACAGCTTTTCATAAAAACTTTTTCTCAAATAATCATAATTTCTGAATATCGGTTGGCAATCAAACAACTCCACAAAAAAAAAAAAAAAAAAAAAAAAAAAATCTAGAAGAATGGATGGAGTTTGCCATTTTATCATGTAACTTTTGTTCATTGCCGTTTTACTAGCTGGCGATGCCAATTTGGGAAAAAGCTTGTCTACAAGGCAATGTGGCATTGACCGTGGTTGTTGGAAGTTGCCCCAGTCCGCGGTGTTGGTGGCCGATGTTTTGAAGTAGGTTCTGCCGTTAGCTTCGGAATACTGCCGAAAGTTCGGCTGGTACCTATTTTGTTTCAGTCTGAAGTAATTCGAGGGGGAGTGGTTGGTGAAACAGAACGAATATTCAACTCTTTTTTCTTCAAAACTACGTAGCATCATGGACATGGGGGAAGTCGAAAGCCAGAGAGCGGAAGCACACAGAGGTCACAACAGCAGGGGCCCTTGATGACAAGCTACTAGGTCTGGTCACTCTCTACTTTCTCCTTTCCCATCTATATTCACTGATGGGCTGTCTAAGATAATGATATTGATATATCCAACATTTTCTTTGTTTGTTTTTTTTTTTTTTTTGGGGGGGGGTCAATTGAGCTCTACAGCCGGATGGTCCTCTCGTAACTTTTTCTGAATTCTAATAAGGAAAGGATTCAGTTTCAAGTCACTTTGTCCGATTAACGAACTTGAGGCTTGATAAATCGGCACCTTGTCACAAGACAATTTGTCATGGATGATGAGTGTGAGCATGATAGATATATATGATATGAAAATACTCAATGATTGCTAATATCTTGTTTTGGAGCATAAAAAGAAAAGGTATTTGATAGGTGGTCTTCCGAAAGAAAGATGAAAAGCAACTTTTAATCTTGATTAACTAGTTTTATAACTCATTATCTTTGCAAATATTTATCCACCAACTATACATACTTATTTTCTTATTGTATGCACTTAGTGTGCATATTTATTTACTCACCATACACATTCTATTAGTGTACACATTTGCCTAACCATTGTACATTTCTATCAGGGACTAGAGATAGGCATGGGCTAAATTGGACTACGAGGAAAAAAAAAGATAGGCGAGGCATCGGCCTGGCCCTACTTTGGGCCTAGAGTAATAGTCCGAGCCTGCTCCAGTCACATTATCCAAGGGCTCAAGCTCAATCCAGCTTAGGCCCTAGTTATATATCTTAGAATATAATCAATATATGCGCATAGCTCGTTATAAAGAAAAATATGATGGGTTTGTTAAAGTATTCTTTCTTATTTTATTTTTTAAAAAATTTATTTTATATTTAAATAAAATTATTAATATATATATATATATATATATATTAAAAAAAATATAAAGATATAAATTATTGGATCAGACCTTTTTTTTTAAGCCCGAACTTGGCCCCAAAAATAAATGAAATTTTTTAGGCTCAAGTCGGTCCAAAGGGTGCTGGGCTCATGTCCATCACTATCAAAGGCCGCTTGTCTTTTATTAAAAAAAAAAAAAAAAAGGGAAGAAGTGGAGGCGCTTTTCGTAAAAGTGTACGGTTCAGGAAGCAACGGCTCGTCAGGTCCCCCAAAGAATGCAGCGATCGTTTGGTCTTCCAGGGTATCATTGTTTGATTATTTATTCAAAGCTCTCAGAGAAATTCAATAAGATCGAAACGTCAATAAAGGACGCTGCTTGTCATATTGTTGCACCAATTTTTTTTATTTTTTTTTGGGAATGGGATCCGTGCCCTTGAAATGGAGCACCCTCAGCCTTGCGGGTCCCCACTCCTGGGGTCGGCGTAGAATGGGCAGCAAGCCGCGTTGGAATGGGCGTGCGTGCGATTTAGGTGCATGGCTGCGTCCATGATCCGGCTCGCTGCCATCTGAAATAGAAACTTGCGACAGGGGCACAGGGCCATTCAGGCAGATCGCTTCTCTAAATTCCTTGCAACTAAAATTGACTGCAAATCGAAAGGCAAAGAGTGGAAAGAACGGAGATCACGAGGACGGACTGTCCCTGATAACAAGCCATTGACTTGATGTATACAACCCAGTCTTTCTTTGTTTGAGCAATACGTTTACAGAGGAGATGGTGCAAGCAAGGTTACAGCTATTTGTTCATCATGCGTCAAAGGCGTGTTGCCGTGGCTGCAGTACGCTCAAAAAACGCGTCCGGAGATGTGCTCTCGGAGTTGCTGGCTGGGATCCTTCCATCTGCGAGCGAAGCAGGCACCACAGTTTACCTTCTTGTCTTCTTCGTGAGGTCTTTAGCCCCAAGAACATGGCAGCTGCGCTAAGATTCTCACCTACACGTGGGAATGGCAATGGCTTGGATAGGAGCTGATTTTTGCTCACCCTATCCTCATCTCTTACTCATACCCCCACTCCGTCCCAATCTCTAGGGCAATAAGTTTGACCATCTTTGACGTGGGGAATGGGATGCTCGCCACTATTCCTTTTTTTTTTTTTTTTTCCCCTAAATTATCTTAAAAAATACACTAATTATTTTTTATCACAATTATAATTTGATAATATAAAAAATATAAAAAACATATTGTTCTCACTATTAAGAATTATGTAACAAACATCAAATCTCTAAAAAAAAATTCTAATTTACTCACATTCATATACACATATATTTGACTACATTCTCATGTAGCCAAGTTCAAATTCAAACACCTTTCTCATAATTAGACTCACATAAATCTTAAAGTCAAAAAGTCATCTGTTAACTATCATTTCTTGCTCTAAAAAAAAATGAAGTATTTATAAGACAGAATAATAAAGCCCATATTTCTATCATGAAAAGACATCATGTGGTAGTATAGTGATATGATGTAATAACATAAGGATCTAATATAGTAGTACATGATTATAATATAGTAGTATAGGGATATAATATACTATATGTAATATAATATCCCTATACTATCACGTGGAGTATTTTTACGGTAGATATTTAAGTTATATTATCCCATCTCATAAGTGTCTCTCTCTTTTTTTTTCAAAAGTAGGTAACATTGATTAACGAATGACTTTTTAGCTTTGAAATCTATGTGAATTATGCGGTATAAGGAGCAATCGAATTAAGGCTTGGTTACATTTGAATGTAGCTAAATCTCTCTCTCTATATATATAAAGGATAAAAATAATATATATATATATATATATATATATATATATATATATATTCAGGGTGGGTTTCGAATAGGAAGTATACATACAAGCCTCATCGCATTCTTGGTTACAAAGTTTTCAATTTTTTTTGAAACCTGTTTCAAATTGAATTAAAACTTGAAGACTTCACTCGAGCGGATGGGTCAGAGCAGGTTTTTATTGAGTTAGGATAAAATTGCCATCCCAACTTACACAACATATCTCTATGCATAACTCATTCTATTTGTGGACTTGATACATTAGTTAATGGTACAGGAGTGATCGAGCATTTTCCCTTTTGTTTATTTCAATAAACCTTGTTTGTTTGTGCGCGCATCAAGTTATTTAGTAGGTTTGGCATCCTCTGCTGTGCACCGTACATTCCAGCCTCTCATTCATGGACGAAGGGTTATTATGATGAGAGGCTGTCTCTCACCCATAACAAAGCCTCACTACTGAGGAAAAAAAGAAAATTTGTCCATGGATGAGAGCCTAGGATGTGCACTGACATGGTGCATGGAGAGGATCCCAGCCCTGTTTAATAAGTGGATCTTGAAACTCCTTTCAGTTAGCGATAAAGCCTCCACCGGGCCATTCGCGGGTGCGAGTTGCGGCCAGGGTCAGGTCTCGCTGTAGGGCCGTTGCCAGAAATCGGCTCATGGCAGTGCTCGTACCGGCCACCCTGCGGTGGAGGGTGGAGGCTCGTCAATTTGCAATGGCACACAGGAAACAGAACCGAGAGGGGGCTCATAATCGGGACTTCGGAGCCTGATTGCTGCGTTTCCAAATTCCTCTCAGCTGAGACCAACTAGAATCAGAAGCCTGAGATGAAATCTGGCTCTCCTTTCCTACTTACCTTACCTCTTTCGGTGGAGTTCGTCGAATGCGAGATAGTTTGCCCGTCTGTAGCTGAGTCGGAGGAAGCAAGCTTAGGAAGACATTTAACCAAGCCCTTGAGCCTTTTTGACATTTGTGAATGCGGTGGGGGGCTTGGAAGTCTTCCTTTGCTGATTGTCATTAGGTCTTCATCCATTGGTCCATGGCAGCCTCTTTCTTCTTCTTCTTCTTCTTCTTTTTTTTTTGTTTCCTTGAAGGGGCTGCCATGGACCAGTGGATAAAGACTTAAAAGACAATTATAGGAACTAACGCACACTTAAACACACACACGCACACAAAAAGGGACATTGCATGAGTCATTGATCGATCATATATGGTTGGCAAACAACCAGACAAGAATTGAAATTCGGAAAGTTAAGTAGTCCACGAAAGTAATCGAAGATTTAAAGCATAGAAATTTCAATATCACCATCATATATAAACTTTCACAAATAGCGATGCCTAGACTGCTGAGAGAGAACTTAATTTGTCAAGCTGGCGTCACTTGCTTCGTTCCAGAACGCCATGAAATCATAAGTACGATACAAGGAATTGTAGCTAGGGTCTTCCTTCCGGGTGTCCTGGATAAATAATTCTGTGGTGGGGTGGGTCAGGTTTAGGCGTCGGGATGCGATGAACCGGCTCCAGGTTACAGTCCTTGACCTGGTCAGGCTGTAATGTAGACTCGCCAGCCTCTGATGGAGGATGGCACGCGACGAATGGAGTGGCACGTGGTTGCAATCCAACACTTGGCTTCGCCTCTTCGAAATTCCTTGCAGCTGAGACTGGTTGGAATATTATTGAAAGACACACAACGGAAATAACGAGGACTCCAAGGGCAAATAGAATCGGGTGAGGAGCCATACTCATGTAATAATATTCAAGAACTCCAAGGCCGTCTGCTTCTCTTTTTTTTCTTCTGTCACTCTCTATTCTTTTAGTAGTGTTTCTCGAACTAGAGAGGGGCTTGCGTATCTGTTGTTTAGCTGGAGAAACGCTGTGAAGGATGGCTTTATTTATTATGCACTCTGATGGTTGATTATCCTGGGCGAAAGACTGCAGCCGCCGCGTTTGACGGGCAAGAATGTCACCCGTGTTTGACGGACAAGAATGTCAAAGGAGAATTGCAGAGGGCCATTCATCTGCTATTTATCCGTGGTGACCTCAACAGCATTTTGTGGATCACGTACGGGTTCAGGCGTAAGCCTTCGTGTGGACAAAATCTCCTTGGTAAATGGCAGACAGCTTTATTTATAATGCGCTCCGATAGTTGATTATCTGGGAGTAGAAGAGATTTGGAAGTTTTACCTTGCTAATGCACGCAACTCCCCGGGCGAAAGACTGCAGCCGCCGTGTTTGACGGACAAGAATGTGACAGGAGTATTGCACACGGCCATTCATCTGCTATTTATCCGTGGTGACCCCAACAGCATTTTGCGGATCACCTACGGGTTCAGGCGTTAAGTCTTCGTGTGGACAAATTCTCCTTGGTAAATGGCAGACAGCTTTATTTATAAAGCGCTTTGATAGTTGATTATCTGGGAGTAAAAGAGATTTGGAAGTTTTACCTTGTTAATGCGCGCAACTCTCTGGGCGAAAGACTGCAGTCACCCGTGTTTGACGGACAAGAATGTCACCCGTGTTGGCTGGGCTAAAAAAAAAAAAAAAAAATTGAAGTTCATGCACAAATTTCTACATGTAACATAGTTAATAGCGCATGAGCTTCCATGCAAGGCCGTCTCCTTCGTGTTTCGAGGACTTGAATAGGATAGGTTCTCTGTTCTTATTTCTTCAAATATATTCAAATTTTAAGTGTCTCATGCAAGCTAATAGCCACAAATTCTAACACTTATTTTTTTTCATTAAAAAAAAGAAAAAGAAAGCAAGCCTCTGATGGTAGAGACTGAACACGAAGTGCACTCACTGCAAGTAGGATAGCAAAACTTGCATAACTTTTATATTCCAGCTAAAAAGAATGATGCAAATTTAAAATTTTAATTATTTAAATCAAAGCTGATTCATTAGGTTTTGCGACTTTTGACATATCATGTGCATATGCCAAATTACTAGCTATTCATTCAATTCAGACACCTCATATCATTCTTCTGAAATTTGAGGTACAACATAGACTGGGTTAAAGCCAAAACCATTACGATCTGACCAATCTATTTGTTTGCAGCTGCACTTAAATACAGTGAACTCGTAAGACCTTCGAACAACTATCATACCATTGGAATAACATGAGCTAATGATTGCTGCTACCCATTCCTACTAAATAAGGTTGTGTCAGTAAAAATAATTTTTCATCTCTATTCATGTTACTGAGTTGCTTAAGAAGATGATCAGGTCCTATTTGTTGGTAGCATTTTCAAGTTTGGAGTGCATAAATCAAGCCAGTGCAAAAGAGGGACATTGCATGAGCCATTGATCGATCATATATGGTTGGCAGACAACCAGACAAAGAATTGAAATTCGGGAAGTCAAGTAGTCCACGAAAGTAATCGAAGATTTAAAGTATAGATATTTCAATATCAGCATCATATATAAACTTTCACATATAGCGATGCCTAGCCTGCTGAGAGAGAGCTTAATTTGTCAAGCTGGCGTCACTTGCTTTGTTCCAGAACGCCATGAAAGCATGAGCACGAGATGAGGAATTATAGCTAGGGTCCGCCTCACGGAGGTACTGGATGCCCAATTCTGTACCTGTGTGGGTGGTCAAGTTTAGGCGTAGGCATGCCTGGATGGCTCGGCTCCTTGTCACAATCCATGCCACGGTCAGGCTGTAAAGTAGGCTCGCCAGCCTCTGATGGAGGATTGCAGGCGTTGTATGGAATGCCACGAGGAGCAGGTGGTTGCAATCCAACACTTGACTGCGCCTCTTCCAAATTCCTTGCAGCTGAGACTGGTTGGAATAATATTGAAAGACACGCAGCGGAAATAACGAGGACTCCAAGGGCAAATGGAACCGGGTGAGGAGCCATACTTACATAAGATTCAAGAGCCAGCCGTCTGCTTCTCTTTTTTCTGCCACCTTATCTCTTCTTTTAGTAGTGTTTCTCAAAGCAGAGAGGGGCTTGCGTATCTGCTGTTCAGCTGGAGAAACGCAGCGAAGGATGGCTTTATTTATAATGCGCCCTGATAGCTGATATTACCTTGGAGTAGAAAAGATTTGGATGTTTTACCTTGTTAATGCACGCAACTCCTCGGCATATATATGAGCATTTTTTTTTATACTTAATCGGCTTAAATTCAAATAAAGAAAAAAATATAATAAATTAACGATTAACATAAAACTATAACCATATTCTATATTCTATGAATACGAATCTAATAAAAAAAATTAATTAAAAAATATGATTCAAAATAAAACTGAATAAAAAAATTTATTTAATCGATTTTAAACTAAAGTTTGGAATCAAGACTTTATTATTGTTGTTATTGATAACCTAAAGAGCATTTTATAGATGGGTTCAGATGTGAGTCTTCGTGTGAACAAGATCTTCTTGATAAACGATAGATAGATAGCTGCAGACATGATAAAATGTATTTTTTTTAAAAAAAAAAAAATAATTTTGAAAGGAAAGAGATCCTCTAAAATTAGCTTATACTATTTTAAAATTTATCTCTGCTTTATTAAGTGAAGGGCACATGGTATTTATAACTATATCTATATCTATATATATATATTTATTGAGGCTGAGAGAAGATGAATCTCACCTTCTTTTTCCTCTCATGCAACTAATTAAACCTCATTTATAACCTTTCCTTCTCTTTTAAAGCTGCCTTTTTTTTTTTTTTTCCTGCCATGTTGCTACGGTTTTAGAACGGCAAGCTTTCATCCGAGCCTCCTCTCATAACAAACTTCTCTTGGATGTTAAGGTACTCTGTATCTTCTCCTGAATATTAAGGCACCTTGTATCTGTTCTATTTAAGCTTATGTCCCCCATTTTGCTGTCACGTATCAATGCTCTCTTCTCAGCTTTGGAATTTTTCTTTTTCCATGGAGCCATACCACCTCCAACCTATATAATGTGCATTATAAATCATTTCTTTCGGTTTCTATCGTACCATCCCATCTTAATATTCTACCATGTGTCAGAGTTGCTTTGAAGAGGCATGATCTAAAGGTTATAGCTGGTGTTCGATGGCTTCTTCTCCCAGCATTATTGTTGCATGCACTCCCATCTTTCTTTTCTGATGGAAGTTGAGAATTTATCAGGCACACTGTTTGCTGATTCGTTGGATTGGCAAGTAACATGGGTTTCAGACAGAGAAGGGGCTTTAAAGGAAGGAGAGCTCATAAGATAGATATCATGGTATGGTGTGGTAGAGACCATGGCACAAGGTACGTCCAACCCATGTTTTTGTTTTATCAGTGATGTAAATTGCGTGCCATGGGTATTTTTCCTAACTCTTCCGTATACATGCGGCATGATTTGAATCACAACAATGTATAAGACGTTTATTACAATATATTACCATTCATTCAAATAAATTAAAAATTATTATTTAATAACCAATTCAAATAAAATAAATGTTTATATCACTAAAGTTAACAAGCATCCAAAACTAACATCATAATTCAACTAATTAATAAGATAGCTAAAGAAAAAGTCTTACAGCATCTATCCAAAAGTCTTCATCTCATTTTATTATTTTTTTTTTTAAAAATAATAAAATATTTTATTATTATTAGGTGAGAAGGTGAATGGAAAGAAAGAAAATTTTTTGGCATGACAATGGAATATATATATCTTTGATTTTTATTATTATTAGGTCCTTAATGCTCATTATACTATGATAAATGATGCATGGTTACATAAATCAAAGAAGTATTTTTTTAGCAAATATGAAAAATAATATATATTTGTCATGCCATTGTAACTGAATTGGGGTTTAATAATAGGAGGTGTTACGGGAATAAATCCCATGGATGCAACTGTCATTTTGAAATTGAAAAATTATATATATATATATATATATTTCCTCCTATACTGGACGCATTCTCCTCCGCCATGAATCTCGAACAGTAAGTGCTTTTTTGCTTTCTTGATTTTTTCTATTATCATTCATATTTCTATTTGGTATCCGTTGTAAGATCGTTGGTGCGTGCATTCGATTAAGGGTTGGGTTTGATGCGATTGTCGTAGCCTTGCTGGCACGTGCTTGGTGTGATGAATTTTTCTGAAGGGTGGTGAGTGATTTGATTCCTAAAACTTACTGTCGGCATTTAGAGGAGCAAAAGTTAAAGAGAGAGAGAGAGAGAGAGAGAGAGAGAGAGAGAGAGAGGGGTGGTGAGTGATTTGATTCCTAAAACTTATCGTTGAATCATGAGTTGGTCTGCGGTTGGTACTTCAATGCTGGGGAGGAGTTGAGCGAGAAGAGTTAAATGAGCATGGAGGATCACTTTAACTATACATGCATAAATAAAAACATAGTAATTAGTATTTGTGTGCTTTTGTTTGTTCACATCAAGATTTTACTGGAACACAAAAGGTCTTCAGATTACACTGGTAAGACCGAGATCCTCTTTGTTGCCATGGTGATATTGCAACAAACTAATTTATCTAACAAACTTCTTTATGCCACCCCCCATTATATAAAGAAGAAAACAGAGAAACTCTATCAAACACACTTAACTGCAGTAACATCGAACATGGTTACTTAATCGTAGCAAGATGGTTAACTATTTGTACCAGGACCTCATCCTGGACAAGAGGCTTCGTTGACCACCCCCCCCGGCAACTAAATTTAAAAAAAAGGAAAAGAAAAAGATAATGAAAAAAAGAGAATTCTATATGCTGGTTGGGTTATGTAACCATGTTCTTAACCAACCGATGTCAAAAGCTTGAAGCAAGGGCCTAAGACCTCTGGATTTAGTGCGGCATTCCTACATCAAGATTGTAGCTAGAGATTCTGTCATTTTGGTGATTTAACTCTTTCTTCAGCTTGATATTTGGTAAGTGCAAAGGAAGAAAATTTTTTTGCATAACAATGGAATATATACGTACATTTGATTTTTATTGTTACTAGATTCTTAATGCTCATTATGCTATAATAAATGATTCATGGTTACATAAATCAAAAGAAATTTTTTTTAGCAAATATAAAGAAAAAGATAAATATTTAACGTGCCATTGTATCTGATATGGCATTTAATAATAGGAGATGTTTACGAAATTTTTTTTTCTTCTATTTTTCTTCTATTATAGGTGCATTCTCTTATTGTTAGGTTAAAGGCGAGAGAGGAAAGTTTTCACATAAGAGTGTTTAATAGAAATTCTTGAAGCTAAAAATCAATGATTTTGATGAGTTTATTGGAATGAATAATATAGGCTAAAATTGTATCAAAAAAGGTGTAGACTAAACTAAATTTTAATAATTTTATATTGACCAAACAACAGCTAACTTGCAATAAATATAAGCTTTTTCCTATTTTCCTTTTTATTAAGAGAGCGAATCAAGTCAGCTCCTCCACGACAAAATCTTTATAGAGTAATATTTTAAAGTAATATATTGAAGACTTAGCCACATTTGAATATTGTCAAATATAGGATCGATTTATCTTTTTCATCCTTATCTTAATGTCATTCAATTTTTTTTATTTTTATGATTTATGAACTATATGAATTTAAATACGAATAAAAAAGATAATTAAATTTAAATTTGATTACATTTGAATAAAGTTAATTTTATCTTCTTTTTTATTATTATTTTTATTAGCGTCTCATTCATTTTTACTCACTCTAATTGTCTATTTTTATTCTCTACCTACGTTTTTAGGCTACGATGATCCTTATTGGTTTAGCAAAACTACCAAGTCTTGTATTATACATTCACCCCAAAAAAAAAAAAAAAAAAAATGATACGATCAGCTGTTCTACCACATACCTACTTAGCGTACACTACTTTGTCTCTGCTTATAGGCCCATGACATGAAGACCAATCGGAATGTCACGCACCGCCCCCAATCTGTTAATAAAGAATTAATAAAGGTGAGGTTTTCCTCGGCTCCCAATTTTGCATCATGCCCAAGCTTTTCCCCTGAAAAAAAAAAATCATGCACAAATTAATATATTTAATGGCGCATGAGTTTCCGCAGAAGACTGTCACCTTCAGGGCTTGAATAGAATAACTTCTTCGTCCTTATTTTTTCAATATATTCAAATTTTAAGCATCACATGTGAGGTAATAACTGCAAATTTTAACACAAACTTATGTATCTCGTTGAAATAAAAAAAGAAAAAAAAGCAAGCCTCTAACGATAGAGACCAAACACTAAGTGAACTCAATATAAATAAGTATGATAGCAAAACTTACGTAGCTTTTATATTCCAACTAAAAAGAATGATGCAAGTTTAAAATTTTAATTATTTAAATCAAAGCTAATTCATTAGTTTTTGCAACTTTTGACATATTTTATTTATATGCAAAATTACTATCCATTCGTTCAATTCAGAAAACCCATATCATTCAAAAATTTAGGATACAACATAGACTGAGTTGAAGCCAAAACCATTAGACGATCCGACCAATCTGTTGCTTGCAGCTGCACTTAAATATGGTGAACTTATATGACCTTTGAGCATAAGCATCGTGCCATTGGAATAACATGAACTAATGACCACTACCATCCATTCCCACCACGTAAGGTTCTACCTTTCTAGATTGTCTAAGAAGATGATCAGACCCTATTTGTTGGTAGCATTTTCGACTTTGACGTCCAAAAGCCAATCCAGCGCAAACAATAAGAAATGCAGCCTTCATTCTTATGCAGCATACTCTGCATCTATTTTGACAAATCATAACTTAAATCACAGCCCCATGCCTTTCCACTTGACCAGTCCCTGCAATACCAAAAACAGTCATCAGCGCAGAGGCATTTGAGAAGGTAATTTACTCTCAAAAGAATTTACAAATAATATATCAACAAAATGACAAGGAGGCCTATTAATTATAGAGGACTTTTTCAAGCAAGGGATGCAGCAGCTCTTTGGAATAAATAATGGGTACCTACTTGACTGCTTGATCATGTTATCCGGAAATGTAACTTATGTCATTATGCTTGGTTCAGGCTGTCAAAGTAGTTACCGTCCATGCAGCAAATGAAACAATGAAAGAGAGAGTACTAAGATTTGAAAGAGATATGTTAATGCTGTTTGAATGGCCAAAGTATACAAGTTATTTAGTTCCTAACTTCACTGCCATGTGGAACTGCACACATGCTAGACAGTGACCACTTTGAGGCACGATCATCAGGGGATGAGTGAACATGAGATGATGTCCTCAGTGCACACGTATAGACTCATTGTTAACGTGCAGATGCAACAGTTTGAAAGCTTGCCAACAGACACATGGATATCAACAGTTCCGTGGGACTCTCCAGCTAGCCCCAGATAATTGCTGGCCGCAGCCCTGAGAAAAAGAAGCTTTTCTCAGCTTAACAAAGCTGCTGTAGAAGATCTTAATAAATGAGTGACGAACAATGATTAAAAGAACATATTTGCAATATACAAAGATAAGACGAAACAGAATCCAGATTATGCAAGACATTTACCATTCATCTGCCAGTTTGCTTAGCATAACATTCAAGGAACAATCTAGCTGAAGCACCCAAGGCTGTTAAAAATATAGAACAAGAGGGAAAAAGGTGAATTGCCTTTGGCAGATTTATTTAATTGATAAATGTTTTTAGCTCCCTTCTTCCTTTAGTCGTAAATCATAATGCAAAAAAAAAAAAAATTATGAGAAAATGCTAAGATGGCATTTTTGCAGCATAACAGTTGCCAATTTGTTAGCGGACCTATTAAACATAAATGGAATAAAAGATGTGCTATTGCTATTATTTTATTTCAGTGCAGAACATAATACTAAATACCAACATGGATGGCGTTGGTTTTGAATCGTCCAAACACCAATAGTTAAGCAATAATCACCATGAGCTTTCATGACGTGTTTGTTAGACTTCGTTCCTTCATCCTCTTATTCTGTTATTTTATGGTGCCATAGTCAAATATTGTAGTCATGAAACTGCCAAGGAAGTGTTAAATTCAGATTCTGCTCATCTCGACTGCTCTTTTATGCTAGGGAGGTACCACACAATGACCGGGAATACGCCAAAGAATTTCATTCTTAATGGAACTTATAATTTATTACTACAGTGTCTCTTTATGTCCTCAATATGGATGGACCTAATCCAAACAAATCCAAAACTTCCTCCTGGATTAAATGTTTATGATGCTATACTGTGACTCAACAACTAGTTTTGCTTCTCTGCTCTCAACCTGTGAACCACTATTCAACCATCAAACCACCAGAAGATATGTTTTTTCTACGTTAGCAGCCCAGTTTTCTTCTACTCCCCAAACATATATTTGGTGCTTTTGTTCAATTAGCTTTTCATGGTCACCTCACACAGCAACAACTATAGACCTACTATTGTAAGACAAGTAAACAAAGTGTGATAAATCACAATCCTTGTGCTGTGAATTGTTTCCTGTTTTTTCTTGTGCCGCTCAGTCAAGATATCAGTCAACTCAAACTATCATCTTCAACTCCACCATGTTCCCTAGACTGCATTTCGATTTTACTCAAAAAGGGTTGCGTGCATAGCATCAGAAAATGTCCACTTCAGGTCTTCATGTTATTGAATGTGCGCTGTCAACATAAATTTTCTGTTCGATTTTTAGTTACCTTTGTGCAAAGAGCTGCAGTCAAAAATTGCTAGGAGTGGTGGTATAGCTCAGAACTGTACACTAAAACCTTTAGAACCACATTTAATCTCCAAACCAGACAGAAGGATCGTTGAGCTCACTCCACCCTTGCAGGGTGGGCCAGAGTAGGTGCAAGCTAGAACTGGCATAGTTTATGAATAGAGCAATAGAAGGGGAACCCAACGAAGAGAACAGCCAAGATAACGAGCGCTCCACCGGCCAGGCAGGCAGAAATGGTAGCGGGGAAGTGCTTGGCAGGGCCAACAACCCAGTGAACCGGATGAGGCACTCCATGAAAGGGGGGCTCACTAAGTACGAGACATTGGCCCCGCTCCACTTTCTTAAATAAAAGCAAGGACCGTTATGAGAGGTCGAACGAGGGGCTTATGGAATCGAACAATAGGAGACCGTAGCACTGACCTTTCTGTTTTTTTCAAGATAATAGTACTATTCCCCCACCGAGACAAGGGACACACTCGACGGGTACTTCGCATGTTTCGCGTGCCATAACTCTTCATCCATCTTTATCGTGGCAGGAACAGAACAAGAAGGAAAGACTCGGCTGACTTGCCCAGTGTCTGAGGGCGAGCCAAGAATGAGTCGAATGGCTTCTGTTTCAGTTCTTGGTTGTCCCTCGTATAAGGAAGGGAGGAGTCTAAATCGATGGACATAAATGAACTATCATCGATGGAAGTTGCACATGACCTGATCAAGCACCGATTTGGTATCCTTCAGGTGCAAGAACAAAATTATAAAAAAAAAAAAACAAGAATATACTGAAAAGCAATTCCCTGAAATTAGAGATGCAGCAGATACTCTCCAGAAATGACAAGCTGTCATTTAATTTTCAGTTAGTATCAAGTGAAGAAGATGCTACTGAGCAAGCAATATTTGCTGCTTCTGCCTCATTATCTGTACCAGTCACAGTAACCCACAGACCATAAAATTTTGGCTGTATAAAGTACTTGCTGCTTCTATTTTGCCAAACATTTTCAAAGAAACCTATATTGAAACGAATTGCATGCATCAGATCATTAAGAGGACTCAGTGAGTCAACTGAGCTATGTTTGCAATGTCATGAGCTGCCACAAAATTGTATAAAGTGCTAAACATAAAAGGTTTTTTGTCATTTCACGAAACCTCAATTAAGCACATTTCATGAAACCTCAATTAAGTATGTTGCACCCTCGCCATCCTATGCGACAGATTTTGCAAGACCTTGCATCACCTGGAGAGAAAATAAGAGTTCAATACTGTTCGTAAGATAATAGATGCATATTTTGCATATGAAATAAATACCAGACTTTAATTGTAAAAGCAATATCAAATGCAACAAAACATCAATTAGCACTTTAATTGTAGAAGCAAAACATTGATTTGAAAGATAAAATGTTCCATCAAAAAGATATGACAACATTATCAATATAACTGACTGAACATGTATAAACTATGACATGAAAAATCTTACTTGGGATCAATAAATCTTGAACAAAGCAGCTTTCATCCCTGGTTTGCATAATGTACACGGATATTTCTTCCATCCAGCAACTGAAACAACATATTAAAGTGAAAAATTTTCTCATGAGAATTTGAGCAAACAAACCAACGCATACATGTTAATGCAGTATAAAAATTTCTTCTGCATGTTGAAGATTTCTGGAGTCAGAATCTGTGGATTAAAATGAAGACTGAAAGGATTGTAAAATGCACCTGACCATGCATCTTTTGCAATGCATTGGTTGCTTCGCTTTCCATGCAAAATCGGACAAAACCATACCCTTTTGACTTTCCAGTTATTCTATCACATATAACTTTAACTGTCACATACAATGCATGATTCAATCAATAGAAATCTATCAGATCATGAAAGAATGCTAAGAAAAACAAATTTAGAAAATGTATTAGAATACCTTCTCTGATTTCACCATGCTCACAGAAAGCATCTTTTAGTACAGCTTCATTGGTATCATATGAAAGGCCTGTAACTCGGAATACCACAGCAAAACTGAGATTTTGTTTGAAGTGCCAGCATTTTAAATTTCTTATATATTTTAGGCACATTAGGTCAAAGGCAGGGGAGAAAGACTCGAGGATACTGTGCCAGCTTTCATCTCACTAATTTCTCTGCTGTTATATAGGCGAGCTTGCCTCCTTGTGTACGCATGCATGCGTACATCTGTGCATGTGCATGTATCTATGAATAAGCATGTGCATGGGCATGCATGTGGCAGATTGTCACATGATTACCACAACAAATTGTTATTCAAGCCCCCAATGGATAAAAGAGAATAGATTTGAAAGTTCTCCATTCTACATTACATGAAAGGTCATGTAAAACCTGTGTAACAACCTAATTTGATAAGTTCCCTTCAGTTCTTGTAGTTTCGGCAATTTCTTTCCCTTTTATCTCTTCTTTCACCATGAAATACATTGTTTCTTTCCCCCTGGTTCCTAAGAACCACGTTAAGTCCACATTATGACCACCATGTGCTGCACCGTGTTGGGTACTCCCAATAGGAAGATATAACATGACAACATGATCCATGCCTGATCCAAACCACTTTAGTTTAACTTGATATGGTAATTTATACATCAAGGAAGATGTTTCAGAATTAACAAATAATGTGTAGCAAGTGTAAAGAACAAAAGAATCTTCCTAATGCAATTATTTGTAAAGATACCATTTTTATGGAGAAGAAATATCCTCAAAGAACACAAAGTTTTTAAGGAATGGCTAAAAAGAGAGGTAACTAAAGCACTTATATTCACCAGTCACCAAATGCCAGAGGACTTTAATAAGGATTTTGCTATGCTGCATTTGGCACAAAAGTCAAGGCCCTTTGCAAGATTCAATTAAGCCAACAGATGCATTCAATGTGTTTCTCACAGAACTCATGTATCAGAGAAAATCCAACAAATGACCTTTCATTGCTGATCTAAATATAGGAAGTGAAAAAAAAGAAAAAGATGATACAGCACCCTCTGCAAATGAATCATTTAGAAATAATCTGGAAGGAAAGATGCATGGAGCAGCATGACTTCCCCTGGACTTGTTGTTGATAGGTCACCAAGCACATAACGCAGACTGAAGAGTCACCAATAAATATTAAGTAGATTGATGATGTTCCATGCAGTGGAAACAAATACTGAGAATTCAACTTGAGGCTGTTTGTTTTATCTTGTACTTCTAGATTTATCAGACAGAATTAGATGGGTTATAAAATGAGCACCACTTACATATGTATGCACAGGGTATGCCTTCAGTTGATGAAATTCTATTCTCACTAGGATCTTATTTGAGTGATATAGGTGTTTTTACATATAAATTCCACCTTTGCATGATGTAACAAAAAAAGGCTAGCCAAGAAGATGTCCCCAAAATCTATTCAATAAAATATATAACTAATGTGGAACTAAACATTATATGTAGAATCTTATATACTTTCTTCATTTAAATCCTAGCATCCTTCTCAAGCTAAGGACACAAATTCAAATCCAATCAAACCCGATCACAAACACCATAATCAGCTCATCGTCAATGCCAAAAGAACTTATATGTAGAATTCCTTATCCATATTAACCATGGATTTAATTCCCTCTCATATCATTTATAACAATTTAAGACCTTATCCAAAAATACTAGATAGAAAGATATTATTTGAGATCCTTAATTCTATATAGGCATTCAAAATCTATCCTTTGCATAATCGATGTAAGCCTAAATACGCGTCAACATGGCACATTAAGAAGTTTTACTGTACTATTCTAATAAATCTCTTCTATTTCTCCCTTCTTATTTATGTTGTCCTATTTGTCCTACTGCATTCTCCCTCTCTTTTTTTCCTCCTTTTTTCTTTCTTCAAACTAGTATTTGAACTTACATTTCTTGTTTGCACCACATTAATTTGACATCATGGTCTTTTGTTTATCATCAGTTAAACATTGGGGATAAATACTCATGGCAGATGAAGGAAATCAGATGAACTAATGTAGCATACAATAACAACGGAGAGTAAGACATTACACAGGGATGATGTTCGGAGATGATACAAGAAAAAATAGAGAAGCAACTCCACAGAAAGGCTACCAAGATCAGTGGGATCAATGAGGACCACAAAAATGGATGAAAGAAAAGTAGGTTATTAAGCCTTCAATGTAGTAAACAGTCGCAAAGTTGGAAAGAACATGGGAGATTAAAGCATTCAGGTCAAAATTTCTTTTAAGAAAGCATTTTTCCAAGCCTGAGCATACACCAGGATTCCAGCATTATTTCGTAATGATTAGATGTTTAGACAATTTGCAGTTGATGACTATCATTAGATACTTTTCTTGAGGGGCATAATTTGCTAATGTCTTTGCCTGGAGGGATTCCCTGTCTGTTTACGTGATTGGGGAATCCAATCATACAAGGGATCCCAGCAAATATGAACAATATGATAACAAGCCCAGATTATAGATAATAAGATGGAGAAGGCCATGAAAATTTAAAGATACATATAGCTGTTTCTCTTCTACTCAACTGCAAGGTATTTCCCCCATGTTTCCAATGCTAATTTTAACAGATCAAAATCCTAATTCATGCAAGTAGATCTCAATTAATGACAGGTACGGTGACCGCAGAGGTAGCAACGCAGCATAGCAAAACAATATAATGCATGAGAAAAACTCAAAAATGATCTCAATAGAAACACAGATCATATTTGAATTTTCTTTTTTTAATTATAAAAGGGGTCAAGAGGGCAATCCCTACCTCCCACAAAGAGTTTACCAGAAGCATTTCGAGCAAAGAACCTTCTCACAGGCAAAGTAACAGCCCATCGGAACCTCTGACCGCCGGACCACCACATCCCTTCCACTCCGTTCTCCAGAACACGAAATCCCAACCTGGTTCCCCTCTAACCCCAATTTCAAGACCCCCAGACACAAGTTTGCACTTTGACCAAAATACCCTCCTTACCCAGCCTGCAAAGAGCAGCGCAAGCTCTATGTCAGCCACACACAAGGAACATAACAGTTCATTTTCCCTTATCAATAGCCTCATTGGTATTAACCTTTGGGGATGGACGGTGATACAAACAAAAAGTTTAGATAAAACTCACAAGGATCAGCAGACTGGTTAAATGTTCAAGCGATCATACAGCATAGTATGACAACCAAAATTGGCTTTGCTATCATTATAAAATCACTATTAAAACAAGCTGAATGGCTGCCATGTAGTAGTGTATCTAAAAAGATTCTGTTTAGTGTGCTAAATATCTTTTAAATGATGAAGAAAGGCATAGATCACCAATCCTATATTCAGAAGCAAAAGAGTGACAACATACATAATATATAATTCAACTCGACTCGACTCAACTAACTCTTAATCCCAAACTAGTTGGGATTAGCTACATCGATTATTTTCCTTTATTTTGCTTGATTTAGAGCCATACCTTCTGAATGAATCTCACAATTTCTAGTTCAGCTATATGAAGCTTGGAACACCAATAATAACCATCTGGCAAAATTTGTAATGCTACATCCATTAGAAGTTTACAAGTGTTCACAAAAGCACAAAATGTCAAGCCATCTTCAGAATAAATGGAAAGGGGGTGCTTGTTGGTACCCAAAATTGCATCCAATGTAGGATGTAGCACTTTTCTAGGCCTAAGCGCTGTTAGATACTATCCAAAAAAACAAAAAAACAAAAAAAATCCAAAGTGGATCTTGCTCCAGAGGTTCTAGCAGTGCTCAAATGGAAATCATCTTTGAGATGTAGTTATAGAGGTAATTATTGATGATGCTCACACCAAAAGGGCACTCTAACAAATATAAAATTAACTTTAATCTTATGGATGTAATGAAAAAAAAAAAAAAAACAATACAAGAGGAGAAAGGGCTTATCATGCCTATACAATTAGTGAAGATGAGGATTATTTTTATAGTGCTCTTCAGAAGTTGCGTGAATAGTGTAAGAAAAACAGAACAGTATACATGGCAATTATGCAGCATAACTATCTTGTCTTTTCAAAAAATTATGCCCAATTCACTTCAATTACTTAAGCAACTATAAAACAGTCAATCAATTCATTACAAGCTTCTTTTCTTTCTCTCCTCTTGTTCAGTCTTCCAACATTGTCCAGCAAATGGTGCAGTGGAACAAAAGCACATAGCTAGATGAATCAAATTATGGGCAGTCCTAATTTAAAATACTAAGCAAACAGAATTTCTTTTACCACAATGCCCTCTAACCCATTCTTGCAGATACATAAGGTCTGATTACAATTTAGTTTCAAGAATTCTGAAGATGACAATGATGCTGGATTTTAATTCTAATTTTTGTGTAGCCTTGATTCTGTAAAGGATCAACTCGTCACATTTCAAGCCATCCTGTCTCATGTGATTCACTAATGCATGGTTGCCAGTATCCATGAAAAAGGATTAAGGCATGACTTAAAGATAAAAAAACCTCTAGAAAGAATGGTTGAGTCGGCTTTCACACCATCCATTTTTCAAAAATTTGATTGATGAGAATGAGCATTCAAAAAATACAAAACGAATATATAATTTTTTTTCATAAATAAGGCTGTAGTAAAAACCACAAGCAACCAATCCCATGAATCCATCTACATGCTCATACAAACATGATTAGCGTACCAGTATCTACTAGTTTTCTACTCACATATATTTATTCACTTGTAGATAATTAGTAATATATATGGTCCATGAGCATTGATCCTACTAGACAGGATCAAACCATGTGCTGAAACTCTCTGCTCCTGACTTGATCTCCCATTCTCATAAAATAAGAGAGATCAAAAACTCATGCTGAGTGCTTCTAAGACCACTGGTAATGCGTGCTGAATGAGTGCTTCTAAGACCACTGGTAATGCGTGTTGAAAAATTTCTAAGTTTGCCTAATCCTTCACTCCAGGTTTTCTCTTAATTGATAATGCATGTAATCATTCAGTCAATTTGATCTAATCCACCCAAACTAAAACTAAATATGAATCATTGATGCTTAATTGATCGAAAATATATTGTAATTCAAAGATTTATCACCACCACCACCACCACCATAACAACAACAATAATAATGAATTGAAGGCACCAGAAAATCGTCCACTGTCTCTCTTTAATACACTTGGCCACTGTTTTAAGGTTTTATTCGCGGTACCCGCAAATCATGGTTGTGTGGGTGGTTGGATGGGTGCATGTCCATGCAGGCTAACGCCTGGGTGCATGCACATGTGCATGTGTTTCAAAGCCTTATAATATCCCTAAGAATTAGAAATTTCTTACCTATATCTTCTTTGTTACCCTTTTACTTGTTCACAAAAGAAAACTAAGCTAATGAAAACAGACATAGGCTTTGGCAAGTTAATTTATTAACTATTGTGCAGATGGGGAGGATACAGGAATGGATCCTGAGCATGTAAGTTAAAATCTTAATTTTGTTGTGTTTTAAACAACAAAATCTTCGGAGGCATGCCCAACAGAATATAAATGTTGAATACATGAGAATTTTCACATAACTAGTTTCACGACGAAATTACTTTGATATTAAATGAGACCGCCAAAGCTCAAATATTCTGAGAGTGAACATGCAGTTTAATATGAAATAACTCATGATCTCAATGATTCGTATTCTGTTAATGGAATCAACACATTGCATAAAGCCGCAAAAAGAAATAAATCTAATGACTAAAGATCCTTAGTGAAGTTAAGGAACCATCGGTCCTACACTTGCACATAAAAGGATTTCCCACATTTACAATTCAAACATTCAAATTCTAAATTGAATATTATGCATGTGACAGAGATCAATCATGATAATAATGTATATGTCAATGAAAATCTGGTCACACTGCCAACCCACTAAGCTTTTGCCTTTTTAATCATGACTGGAAAGTCCAACAAAATTTGCAATATATGGTGAATAGAAACCATCTCTTGTGATTTCTAACTCTTCTTGAATTATTGGATGGCGTACAACATGGATGTCCTGCACCCTCAAGGCTACCTTTTCCATAGGATCCCAACAAAAGATTTGAAAACCAAGTCAAAAAAGTTAGAACTCCTCACACCATGCTAACAACAACAATAGAACATATATTCCTCAGTCACCTCATAAAGTTTATCTGGCACCTTCTTGATTAGGATAGCTAACAAAAAATACGAACTGCAACAAATGCCAAATGTTCTACCCTAGTAGAACTTGCTTAGAAAGTGAGAGCCTTTCTATTATACATCTAATTATATTGAGCATGGCATGATTACAAAGTGGAGCAAAGAGCTATAACTGATCCAAATAATTTCCAGTGGGGCCTTTAAGGGGCGTGCACAGGCCAATGTTTGTAGAATGGTTGAAATGTAGGTTAGGAGTTATAGAGAATATCACTACTATGAAAATTGAGCACCAAAAATTATCCTACAAAAACATGTTTTAGGGCCACTCTACAAAGCATCAACCACTGGCAAAAGTACATTCTTACCGTATAGCAAGAACTACCAACTTATATTAAGATTTTATCCAACACACTGTTCAGACTCCTGAATAAAGATACAATAGAGTATATACCAATACTATAACAGATGGATCATCAAATAATAAGTCTCATTGATGTCATCAACTTGTCATAATATGTCATCTGGAAAACCAAATCCATCTTAGGCATATGTGAAGACAATAGAAACATCTCATTACTTCCATAAAAAGTCAAATATTACTCGGTTTTGATACTATAAGATAGTAAAATTAAGTACAAATTGATTTGATGAAAAACCTATCTAAAGAAGTTCATTCAATTAGAAAGACTATACTATGGTTTGCAATACTATTACGTGCCATCCTATACTGAACATACCATGCCAAATCAGTATGCCAAACCAAACTCTTATTGGATGTATCGACATCATACTAGTATGGCAATGGTATGTGATCTGGTACCGAGATTATGAGCCATAGACCATACCATTTTTGAAGTTGGTTCCACAAGCACCAATTTTATACACTAGAGGTCTACAAAAGATATAATGGACAGGAAAAGGAAAATATAAGCTTGCTAGTGAGTAGCACATGCAACAAATTACATTGTGACTCGAGTACTATATCCATTAAAGGAGGATAATACTTTGATGATTTCAGATACAAATTATTAATTAATGCGACACATTCATGGCCAAGCTTCGTCAGAGAAAAGACCAAATCCAGACATTTTTATTGCTAACAATGCAAAACCCAATGCTAAGATCAAACCACTCCAACAAAGCGCATTGATATTGACAAACTGGAGTTGCATCCATAAAACATGTTGTCCTACGCAGCACATGAAATGGTCATAAAGTCTGCTGAACAGACAGGACAATGACATGATAGACAATATGGTTAGCTCTAGTGCGATCATGGGGGAAACATGACACTAAAAGCCAAAAAATGACAAATCTAAGAGTGAAATATATTCCTTGCGAGATCACAAAGCATCGAAAAACTCAGTGCAGAAAAAGAGATGTGGATCATGACTTATCCCCGACTATGCCCAATTAGGTTAGCTACATTAATAATGAAGCAAAATGAATCACATGAGAACAGCAACGGAACTCTCCGTTGCCAAACCAAAAACTCGACCAGGCCAACAACAAAGCTATCCAACAGGAGATCCCACAAGACCGACCTCCCAAATTGAACTGGTTTATACCTGTTTGCATCTCTAGATAAGAATCAGATCTCTGCAACCAAATCTTAGAGCGTTCACCATTCTAACACGCTGAACAATAAATAAATCAAACGAAGATGCACCAAACCACTAAAAAATGTCTTAACACCGATAATAACAAATCTTCATCAAACGAATCAATCCAAGTAATGCAAATCAAAATAACCGGTCGAAGAAGAGCAGGAGCACGAAACCCTTACCGCTATCGCCGGTCAGGAGGAGTTTGATAGGGTAATCGACGCTGTGAAAGAACGACGAAAAATCCGATGAAGCAAGACAAAAAATCCCTGACCCTAGAATCGAATCACGGGTTCGTCTCTCCGCCTCTAAGATCGAAATGAGACTCCTGAAAGAGAGAAGAAATGAGAGGGAGGAATAAAATAGAAGGGGGGAAAGGAAAGAGGGGCCGTTGAAGTGTTTGAAGGCGAGGTGAGATTAAGAGTCGGGTTGCTGTAGTTTTTTTTTTTTTTTTTAAGGGGCCTCGATCGGTTTGTTATTCGCTTCTTCCCTTCGCTGGGTGAGTCGAGAGGTCGCTCCTAAAGATAAAACAAAGATAATATCATGAGGAAAAGTGGTTGGACTAGTCAACAATGAAAAAGATAAATTTAAAGACTATCATTATAAAAATTAGACCAGACTAACCGGCCCAGTCCTACTAAAAAATTAACAGAGCCGAAAAAGAAAATAAAAATAAAAATAAAAATTATAATTATAAAATGGGACCAGATTGACTTGTTTAATCTAAGCAAAAAAAAAAAAAAAAAAAAAAAACTTATAAATCATATGACCAATGATAGGAGACGGTGAAAGTGGTTAGATTAATCAACAATGGAAAGAAGAAATTTAAAGACTATCATTATAAAAATTAGATCAGACTAATCGGCTTAGCCCTACTAATAAAAAATTAACAGAGCTGCAAAGAAAAAAATTTTAGAAATTATAATTATAATCATATGCCTAATCGAACGATTGAACAAGGGAAAGAAAAAGAAAAAAAATTAAAATCATTATTATAAAAGCCAAACCGCATCGATTAGTCCCATCATCAAGAAAACTGGCAAATGAGGCCTCTAACCGATCCAGTTTTCATGCAAGATTGAAAATGCGTTTGAACTGCAGGAAACGTATTGACCATGCTGGTTCTCTTAATTTAACAACTAGTAATTGGGAAGCCACCTAGTCCACTGACCTTGCAAACCATGGTTACAAGAATCGAATCATACAAACAGTCCAGCTAAAAAATCGAACTGGTGATGATTATAAATATAGATATCATCAAAACAGAAAAAATATATATAATTGCACCAATTTATGTTATATTTTTTAATTTTAATTATAAAACTCGGTCTGACCGATTGATTTATTGTTTGGATTCATAACTCAATGTCTTGGGCCCTTGGTTGGATTGATCATCCGTTTGATTTTTAGAACCATGCTATAAATAACTTTTCTATATATAAAGATGATACATTTGTGCATCTCCGCACATATTCAATCATATTGCAATTAAATGATTGGAGTTCAACATTGTAATCTAAGTAATTAGATGTGATATTTATATTTAAATTGTTTATACGTAAAAAACATATGGCATAGAAACCTTTAACTTTCGTGTCAAGTGATCAAAAATTTTATAAATTAAATAATATAAAATAATTAATATTCTTTTACTACTTGATGCATAAGTTAAAGATTTTAATTTTTTAATTTTTTTGGTATGCAAGAAATTTTGAAGTAGCTAATCATATTTAATAATTTGAATCATATGTTGATTCCTATTATTCAGTTATAACTTGATTGAGTTCGAATAAAGATACATTTGAATCCATCATAAATTATCCCTTTATCTCTCACATACATACATATGTAAAAAAAGATGGAGACAATGCCTGACTGGACTCTACTTTTAAGAAAGTTTCTTAAAATTCGATCAAGTCTAAATTTAGACAATAGGAGTCTTAAATCAATTATCTGAGCTATTAGATATGATTTGTCATCTTTTTAATGTTTGAATATTAAAAATCATATGACTTAAAAATTTTGAGCCTATGCATCCATTGCTCAAAAAATTATGCATGGTTTTATATTATTTGATCTATTTAATTTTTGGACCTCCTATATGTATGAAATTGAAATCTTCAAATTGCATAATTTCTAATGCCGGAGTTATTTTGTATGTAACAAAACATATTTAACAACTCAAATAATTAATGCCAAACTACATGATTCCATGTAAACCTAATTTGATCTATGTAGACGTTCGATTGAACGTAGCTAATTCAAGCTATCTATATGCATGCATGTTTGTATGCATGTATATGTGTCCATGTAGAGAGGAAGAAGAAAAGTCAACTTGCATAATTTTTTAGATGAAGCCCACACTAGTATGAGTAAGTGGTTGGGCCATGCAGTTTCACTCCATTTCCAAGCTTTCATTGGTCCAGCTTGATGGTTGCAACCATAGACCAACATCCACATAGCGATAACTTTGCGGGGATGATGGAGGTGCATGATATCCGACCAATGATGAGGAAAAGACAACGTATGGCGTAGAAAAGTCCGTGTATATGACATCATCATGCTTTAATATGAATGGTTGATTCACAATTCATACTTACGAGTGGATTTCAATATGAACATAAGATAACGACGATCACATCCACTTCTCATTTTCGCTCACCACACAGGTTCTAAGAAATTCGAAGGGTCGTTTCAGCACGGAACTTCTCCTACATCCACCGAAGACGGTTTCTATCATTTCATGACAAGATTCTCACCTATGAAAAACTTCAGCGACAGAGTGTTTGACACCAATGGTAAAAGTTTTCTATGGAATATCAAAAACATTTAAATTATTTTGCTGAAATTTCACATCGAAAAACACTGATCATCTAAAACTAGTCTTCGCAGCCTTTCATAGATATGGTCTTGAAGAAAGATGCTGATAATATTGCTCAAATTTTTTTGATCCCACCTCTGGCCATGGATGGCTATGTCCGTTTAAAGAACCTGATTTTATGGGCACCATTTCCTTCAGTCAAGCCCAATCCTAATTGAATTTTTTAGCTACACATACAAACCAAAATCATCCTGCCTGAATTTTTTTTGTCCATCTAAAGATAATCTTTGGTGCAGTATTTTAGATGCTAAGTGCCATAGTTCATCTTTTTTACTATTTTTTCAAGCAATCATTGCATGTAGCTTGGGTTAAGATTGAGATGCTTGGTAAAAAATAAGGGAGATAGGTTAAAAAAAATAAAATAAAATAACCTAAGTTTTATTTTTCAGTGAATCAGTAATCAGAATTTTTTTTTTCTTCTGTTTTTTAATCGAGAAGAGGACTTTGTCTTTCTTTGATGCAGAGAAGAGGACAATGTCAACCAAAAGAATGGTAGCAGGCACTATCTTGTGGGATAACTAGAATATATTCTTAATTGGTAAAAAGCACATGGTCACCAAGTGGAACGTGCCAAAGAACGGTTTGGCCATAGAAATCTCTTACTCCAGCTATGAGCAACGGTTTTAGCAAAAATCACAAGCATCCAATCCCATGAATCCATCTACATGCTCATACAAACATGATTAGCATGCCAGTATCTACTAGTTTTTTACTCACATATATTTATTCACTTGTAGATAATTAGTAATGTATATGATCCATGAGCATCGATCCTACTAGACAATATCAAACCATGTGCTCAAACTCTCTGCTCCTGACTTGATCTTCCATTCTCATAAAATAAGAGAGATCAAAAACTCATGCCGAGTACTTCTAAGACCACTGGTAATGCATGTTGAAAAATTTCTAAGTTTGCCTAATCCTTCACTCCAGGTTTTCTCTCAATTGATAATGTGCGTAATTATTCAGTCAATTTAATCTCATCCACCTAAACTAAAACTAAATATGAATCGTTATTGCTTAATTGATCAAAAATATATTGTAAAAGCCAAAAAGCCCATGAATGCTTTCTTTTCAAACATACGAAGCAATCGTGCCATGGTTGAGAATTAAAAATTTAATTAAATAAAGATCAGATTAACTAAAATAGATGAAATGAGAAGCAGAGATCGTCGCATCCAACTAAAAGGAAGGCCTCTAAAAAGATCAGATGCCGAATCCTTGTCTTATTAGTACAAAACCCTAGGATCGATATTAGAGGAAGGTGAGGGAATGGGCGCGAAGACCTAACCTTTGGGCAAGAACGGAAAGGATAACGAGGGATAGCAGCAATGCGAAGCGACGAAAGACAGAGGAGGTGGGAAAGGTTGAGGAAGGATCTTTGAATATCGAAAGGCAATTCATTGCAGCCCTTTGATTGCAATGGCGGATGTCTGGCGGGAAGCATCGCTTGATGGATTGTCTTAATTTTATCTATGTTAAAGACGGCATCACGTTTTATCGATTTTATTTTTGTTAAAAAAAAAAATATTTTTAGTTTTTCACAAATGAACGAATGAATGAATGATAACAAATAAGGGGGAAAATAAAAGTAGCTCCTTAGTAATTCCCTATGAGTAAGTGATGATGTGTATTTGGACCTCCTCCCTGCTATCCCTAATTAGTTCCTTATTCATACATATGTATATGTTTTGAAAAGATTAATAAGGAACAGTGATAACCATTCTAGATCATGAAATAAGTGCTCACACATAACCTACATCTCAACAAAAAAAAAGGCATAACATTAGATAGCTATGTAGGGTGCGATTGATGGTGGATTTCTTAGAAGTGATATCCTTAAGAGGGACACGAATAAGTTCGCATGAAACTCACAAGGAACAGCAGACTGATTAAATGTTAAAGTGACCATACAACATAGTATGGCTTGGATTTCTACACCAGTCATGACAAAATAATGGAGGTAAAAGTGAAAATTTCATGTCCATAACTATATGTATAGAAGGAAGAATGAAAGATTTAGGAATTTAATGGGTAGTTAGAAGAGGAGGCCTGAAGGAGCAGAGGATGACGCCTTTTATAGGAACAGATGGCATAAAAAGTTATAGTTTTGATTTCAGATCCATATTGCATTGTAGAAATTCTATCAGGAAGGAGAACTGTTTTGAGGCATTCCACAAGAGAAGCAATTTTTGTCATTTCCATAGCCAGAAGGTTTGAGATCATAGTAATGCATCAAATTTTTAAAAGTTTTTGAATCAGTGAAGTTTTAAGGCGACTGCCAACATTAGATGCCTAGATAAAGGAGAGGCAAGACTTTGGGGTAAACTGGAGACTTTATCCAGACAAAATCAAATAAAATATATGTCCAACATGTTCAAGTCTCTGTCTTGTGCTTTGTCAAACATTTATCAGTCGATCTACTAACAAAGAATTTACCTCTTTTTGGCCGATTGATTTGAGAGAACAATAGTACAGCAACAAGGAATTAGTAGCTTCTTGAATGAGATACTTGATCTGTAACATCCCTCCTTTTAGATTTCAAGCTTCGCTTCCTCTGAATGAAATGGTATTTGAATTGGAGTCTTATATAATGCCAATTCATCTTTCCCAAGGTTATAAATTATAGTACATTAATTCCAATAGTCCTTATATGAATCTATTGAGGAATTATTCACAACAATTTCTTTGCAGAACTTTCCTGTTCTTAACTTTTGCTGGATTGAGGTTTCAACTTATCTGTTTGGTTCTGTTACAGTCCAATCACAACTGCTATCTTTTTATAATTGGAATAAGAATTAGCACGAGCACATGACAACAGACAAATCTACATCCACAACCATGTTAGACTTGCATGTCAGTGATTTTAGATCAAGGCTGGGTTACATCATACATCGCATCCTTTTGCCTTTTTGTGATGAAATATATAGTCCATTTACTACGCATTTGTCTTGTTATTTCATATAACAATGACTGTATCCTCATATTTTGAAATATTGTTAACACATCATTTATTTGTATCCCATTTTCCTTCCCTAGAAAGGAAAGAGATTTCACGGTTTTTTTTTTTTTTTTAGTTCACTCACACAAAAATACATATTCTTCTTTTTTTGCCCAAGGTTTTTTTCCCGAGATAAAATGAAAATACATAGTCATCACAATAAATTTGCAACTCTTTTTGATGTCATTATCTTCTAGAATGATATAACTATCTTATTATCATGTCGTTTCTTAACTGCTTGATACCCTACCATTGGTAGCTTGTTTTATTGGATGTGCTTTGAGGTTCGGACAGATTTAACTAATTCCTATAAATGAGAGTTTAAGTGTTTGTGAGACCTCAACTTGAGCTGAACCCGATTCATTTGATCAATTCGGGCTAAACCTCAAAAAAAAAAGAATCAAATTTTAAAAGTCTAAGAGGAGATGAACTTATCTTCCCCCTAAAGCCCTATCAGATGAGGATAAGGCTTATCGAAGCCTTGTAAAGTTTATTTAAACTAATCTAAACTCCTCCCACCATTAACCAAGGAGAGGGAGATTGGATCTAGGGATTTAGGGGGATTAGGGAGTGATTAAGAGGAAACAAGAGTCACAAAATAGAGAAGAAGAATCCTTTTTCCTCCTTAGAATTGGTCGTGAATTCTACCAATAAGTCTCAAGAAAACACTGCTAAAATCCTCTCTTTAGATCCACAAAAGCATTGATCCCTAGCTTGTGTTGATTCTCAACAAAATTCAAAATTTTAAGGAGGCATTTGATATAAGATGATCCATCCAGGATCACGAGTGATTCATAAGATGATGATAAAATCGTTCTGTTTAATTGCACTTAGGTAATCCTATATGATAATACTTCAAGATCACCTCCATCTCATGGATCATCTCCTAGAGGGTGATCCTATCACCATCCTTAAGGGTGGTGATCCAAAATAATCCCATTGTAGTAATTTTGAACTAAAATTTATAAGCCAAAATATCCCTTATTTATAGTAAATATATTATAATAGTAATAATGTATATATAATATAATGTATAAAATTAATATATTATATTATTATACTATAAGATAATATAATATATTATATTATTATATAATATTAATATAATAATATTAAATCATATTATATTATATCATACTATATTATACTATAATTTGTCTATTATAATATAATATAATGCAATGTAAAATGTCGTACTATATTATATTATGTACATAATATTATAGTATAATATAATATTAGTTATATATTATAATATATGATATAATTTATTATATTATATTATATACGTTATAGTAATAAAATATAAATATAATAGGAATAATTTTGATATTTTATGGTTAGTAATTTTAGATTCCTATAACATATCAAATATGGTGATGTTATATTATCCGTGATCTTTAATTACTGTGATATACTATACTAAATATGATGATTTTTGATTGCTAAGAATTAAATCATCTTAAGATCAGAATCATCAGTGATCCCAAAATGGTTACCAAGTGCATCCTAAAAGGATTTATGGGCATCTTTGTTTGAGGTGTTGAACAAAGCCGAGACCAGCTTGCTTCGTCGACGTCTTCCTTTGTTCCAACGAGGAGCCCGAGTATGTAAACTCTCTACCTTAGTTCCTCCCTTTTGGCTGTTGCCTATGAGTGAGTCTTAAGTCCTGAGATTGGTATCCTGTAATCGCCATCAATAATAGGATTGAGATTAGAAGCGTTATGAATGCCTGTTTCTAGGAAGAGTTCACGGCCATAGCAGCCTTATTTGGGTGGCAGTGCAGGGATCAGATCTCCATCAGGAAGGAAATTCGGCAATGGCTAATGGTTAAGTGAGATCTCAGCTATCAAAAACTCTTCAATTCCATAGTTCATCACCATCTAAGAATGAGGGTTGAGTCTAGATCTCCACCAGAATAGAGATCTGATAATGGTTGGTGTTAGGAGGGCTTTGGTCGATGGAAGTTCTGTTAGGAGGGCTTTGGTCGATGGAAGTTCTCCCTGGTTGCTATGATTCTACCAATGGATTAGCTACTGGATTAGAGTCCTTGAAGAACTCTGTTTCAAGGATTAGCATGTAATTGGTTTGGGACTGGTTCAGCCACCCTGATGGGTTGATCTTGGGCGGCAGTGGGCAGTGGCCTCCAGTGATCATCGGATTAATGTAGGAATCCGCTGAAAGATTAGTCAGGTTTAAGCCGGGAATAGTTTAATGTAGTCAATTGATAAGACAAGGATTCTTATCTTAGGGGGATAATTTATCATTAGGATAGGTAAAACCCGAGGTCCTAATCCAGTTTGGACATGTTGACAAGTATAGACTCTAATATGAATTGAGGATGGTAGTCATTATGTTATTTAATTATGAAAATTAATATTTAAAAATTAGTGATGCAGGTGAACAATAACCCTAAGCTATGTTAACCTATCTTAAGGATTAGCGATTTGCATTAAGTAATCTGATTATAAATTAGAATATTATATAAATTATGCATGATTGTTAAAAGTTATTTTATGCATTAGTAATTGAATCTTAGGATTTCAATAATTGCTAGTTGATATAAATTCTTAGTAATCCATTATTTCGGAATATTAGTATTTAGTGATCTTGAATGCTATAATAAAATTAAAGGTTTAATTTTGTATAGTATATTTATTAACATTTTAGGTTAAGTAAATAGGATATGACCGATTACTATTATTTTTATTTTTTACAAATATTATTATGTGAAAATCATTTATGGATTTCATTTTGAAATGATATGACAATCGAAAACATTGATAAAAAAGATTATTGAGTATGAAATGATTGAAATATCAACAAATGAAACATGATTGACACATGCGATATATATAAACTTATATTTCACTACATTATAACAGATACCGAGACCCATCTTCACAGAAAATATATGCAGTGATTCAACTATCATCTAAAGGATTATATACGGTGTATTGGTCCTATTATAGAGATTGTATGTGACCATAGATTAAAGATTCGAGAGTTACTATTATCACAAATATTTAAGTATAAGCATAAGATGTAATATTTTGAAAATGGATATTTTGTTTAGAATGGCATGTATTACTATTTAAAATGTTATGTATTATTGAAGTTTATTTAAAAAGCATTATCGAAATAAAATTGTATTACTTATGTGATTTAAGTGCATACTTATTTGATCCATTTTATTTATGTTTAGAATTACTTATTCAGCGTTAGTTTACAAAAATCTTTTCATTATTTTTATTTCTAATACAGAGACTTATGAATGGAATCTATGTAGGAGCCATTCAAATTTCTTAGCCAATTTGTTATTAATCTACATGTAGAATTAGTTTAGAGCTAGATGTTATTGTTTCCATATTAGTCGTTATTGGCATTGTAGTCATTGACATTATTGATGTTATGTTTACATTGGCTAATTTAATTCGAAGAGCAATTAACTTATCGATTTACTTATGTTTAATTGATGACATGTTTTTTTAGAACATCTTGCATGCCGTGAAGATTATGTTTTGCGAGTATACGGTAGATTATTATGTTCTGGACCCATTTCTAGAGTCTGGGGTGCGACCTAGTTTGCTTCGGTCTGTTAGACCTCAGAATTAGTCATGCATTCCCAGAGACATTGTTCGAAACTCAAAGAAATTGGTGGATTAGAGTTTGTCTACAGAATTTAGCTCTACGTTTCCACATCATTGTTGGAATACCTCATACTATTCTAGTCCTGATGCTCAACTTTGACTAACATTAACCAAATGGACTACAACTCGGGGATTAAACAAGTCTCCACTTTCCCACCTAATGTGAATTGTTCTAACGCCAAGTGTGGTGGGGAAAGCACTCCTTTACGATGAAGACACGACACAACGACACTTTCACCATCAGCTTCGGATTAGTCAAGCGTTTACTTTAGAGAGAAAGAGAGACCGCAATAGGTTGTAGTCTAATCTAGAAACACGAAGAGCAGATCAATGGACCAAGATTCGACGGGCTTCTTTTGTGGCCCCTCTTTAATCTTTTCGACTGGTAATACGTTTACTGCAAAGAAGATGAAATAAGTCAAAGATGCGCACTGATTTCCATCTTATGTGCTTTGAGGAAACATCACAGAGGATTAAAGAAATCAAAGCCCCAGACCAACTCGTAGCAATTATATTCTTGAGCTGGGAATGGTCATCCCAATAGAATCGAGACCTCTAGGCTATTTTACTGGGTAGGCAACGTGTTAGCACTCATGCTGATTGTGCAATGAAGTTTTGCTTGCTAGCTAAAGCAAAAGGTGATAGAAGACAAAAGCTATTTGCCTTTGACCTTCACTCTCTACTTTGACAACCGACTATTAAACTACCGCTATGCTTGGTGATATAAATAAAGAAAGAGGGAGACCAAGGGATATAAAAGACTCTGTTTTTAAGTCAAAACCAGAGTTCCTTGACCTCCCGGGCACGACTTATTTGGCACTAACGAAGCTAGCATTCAAACTTTCAAAGTTGGCAATCCAATCATTATCCATAAATAACAGTAGCTTTTGTATTATTTGGCAAGCATTCTTTTGGTTCACAGATGCGTATACTCCAGTCAAATTGCTTTTATCATAGTCATACCATGCGTAACTTAAAGTCCTGCTCTCTTAATTTTCTTCTCATTGCATGGCCTAATTTATGAAGCAAACTACAAGATCAGTTTTATTTTATTCTTTCTGTATATATTTTTATTCCTGGTTTCTTTGGATCCTCGCTTAACCTGATATACAACCATCTAAGAACTTCTAAGAGCTTTAAATTATAATACTTATAAACGAAGTTTCTGAGCGAGGTGCAGTTCCAGGAATGCATAGGTCATGCAACTAGTTTCATGGAACTCTTTTTATCAAGCTTCAGTAGTTTTCAACTCATAACCAGAACCAGTAATTTGTGCCTATGATGGCCAATGTACCAGATAGTTGAATTAGCATTGAAAACTAATGTGCTAAATATAAATGGTAGTATATGAAGATTATAGATTGCTAAAAAGAGAATATGAAGATTATACACTAAATAAGTTGGGTTAGCTTGCTAATTAATTTCTTCTTGATCTCCTGATCACTAGAATTAGAGAAGATTCATTCAACACGAAAGCACCTGCTCTACAACCCAAATTCTTTAACCTCGCCTCACCGGTCCAATCCAATGACGCAGCCTGCTACTGGAAACTTCTCTTCCAAAGGCCGAGAGGCTCGCTCGAAGTGAGATCGGATTTTGGATCCAAAAACCGATGCCTATGGCACGATAGATGCGAGCACTGATAATTCACCCAAATTTGTAGGATGATGCAACGGATCCGGGCTCAAATCCTCGACCCTTAATAATTTTGGCTCCTCATCATAAGTCCACTCCGTTTGGTTATTTTGTTTTCCAGAGGATTTGAATCTTGGAAAAGTAAACGGTCAACTGATTTCAGTGGAGAGAAGAGACAAGCCGCTAAACCCAAGGTGGAAGCGCCACAACTCTCTAGCCTCTCTCTCTCCGTCTCTTTCTCTTATTTATAAATCATAAACCTCTTCGAAGTTAAGGGTGATTGAAAGAGATGTGAAACTGAATCTCTTTTAAGTTGAGCAAGCTTCCCTTCTATGTCATCACTGGTAATGAAGGCATCTCCCCGGCCTCTTTTTCCAAGCTAATTTCTTCCCATAGTTTGCCATTTCCGTGCGACTCACCGTCAAACCCATTCATTTCTCGCTTCCCCTTCTCTGCTTTTGATGCCTTGTAAGCTCTGAATTCTCTCAGAAGGGAAGACTTGGAGACGCTGCAGGCGCGCCGCGTTTTAAGAAGCCCATCGGCCTCGCCACCAACGGCTTCTTCTGAATGCACGCTTCAGTTCGTCGAAAGCCCACAGCAAGCGGTAGCAGCTTCTTCTCCTCTTCCCTTCCTCTATTCTTCATCCAACTTTGATTCAAATAAAGCCAACTTCTAAACGAGAAAAATGTGTTTAAGAGTTTTTTTTTTTGTTTTGTTTTTTTGGTTTTCTCCATGTTCAACCGAAGAATGTATCAGTTTCCACAAATCCCTGTCATCTTTCTGAACGTCTTTTGATTTTAAGTTCAGTTTTTATTCATGGAAATCTAAACTATTTGCTTTTTGACTTTAAAAAAATTTGGATATCAGCAAGCGTTCGGAGACAAACTTGGCATGCTCCGGCTGGGAGAGCGGGAACTGGACCCCTGGTGGCCCGTTTCTTCCGCTTCGCCGGATCACAAAATCCCAACTCTCCTCCACGTCCCGTGTGATTTTCGCGCTTCGAGAATGCGGAACGACGGCGGCTTCCCGTTTCCCTCTTCCCCTCCTACCACGAGCTTCGGTAACCTAAACATTATAATACTAATAACGATCACAAATAATAATAAACGGAGACTTTAACCATAGTAGTATAGAGAATTGTTATAGATGGAACCTCGTTAACAGACGAACTCCATCGTTTGATGCAGCGGGGAACAGCGAATCTCGGACTCGGAGTTCCAACGCCTCCGCAGAGCTCGAGGAAGAGTAAGTCTCCGCGTTCCCAACGTTTCCCATGATACCCTCGTACATCGAGACAGGGGCACTGAAAAAATCCTTCAGTCTAAAGGGCATTTTTGGTAATTTTGTCGACAGTTATGGCATGGATATCTTCACCACTCTTCAGGGCTGCGACTCTTTCCAGCTCGGAATTTTTCCTCCACCTCTCTCATCAGCCGCTGACCTCTCCCCAACATTAAATTCCAATCCAAGTTTTGTGAATCTGAGAAGATTCCGATTTAGCCGTTTACATATTTTAGTTTAGAAGCTCATTGAACTAATATTTTTGTCCGTATGGTTTTAAATGGAGCAGGAGATGGTGATGTTTTAATGGTGACTGCTGCGACCAACCCGGGACCATCTTCCATGACTCAAATTCAACCTTATGTTAATTTAACGACTATGGTAGTCTTTCTGCTGAGTTTAGTTCGTCTATAATTGATATCTTGCTGAATTATATGTGTTTGTTTGTAGAATGTGGCAGGATGCAATAAACGGATGGCATCTAGTGATTCTACCAGCAAGAGAATTACCAGGACAGGAGCATCAAAGAGGCTGAAGACTCTGGAGAATTTGCATCAACCGCCATGTGATGAATCAGCAGCAATCCATCCACCGCTGATGAAAGTAGGTCGACTGCCGTCGTTGTTTGTCTAAGTTTTTAGTCTCCGGAGTGAAGCAGACTTTTAGTTCTTTGCGTTCGATGTTGGTAGGCGCCTGTGAGGAGGAGCCAGAAGCTAGGGGATAAGATTACAGCTCTGCAGCAGCTCGTTTCTCCGTTTGGAAAGGCAATAGCATTGGATTGTCCGATTATCTTGGTTAGATTTAAAGGGCGTGAAGTTGTTTCTTAAATGTATTAAATTAATTGCACTTTGGTTGAATTGGTTGCAGACTGATACAGCATCAGTACTTCATGAAGCCACTATTTGCATTAAATACCTCCATGAGCAGATCCAGGTAGGTCCGTTCGACATAATTCTCCTGCTTTTTTTTTTTTTTTCAAACTTCATGCACGAATAAAGTTTGCTATAATTTTGCAGGTGCTCACTGCTCCTCACTTCAGAATCAAATCTTCACCTCACTTGCAGGTACAATTGTGTTCCTGTACCATAGAAATTCTTGTCCCATAATATTTTTGATCTACCGTTACATAAGGAGTTATTTGGCAAAGTTGCTTCATACTGGTCTGACTAGACCAACCAGACTCTTTGTAACGCAATACCCCAAGTCTCACCTGTATTCCAATTAATATGTTCGTCGATCTTAAAAATTTAAATATAAATTAATTAATAACAGATAAATTTAAGTTATAAATTATTCAAACTTTTTTTTTTTTAAGTCAATTTAGAATGTGAGATAATTTTGAGAGTATTACACTCTTTTTTGTTGCTAAGCAAGTCCAATCAACTTCCAGATTAAGATCGGTCAATCCAAATGGTCTTCATAGGAGTGAATCCAATTTAAATCACAGCATATTGTGGCTATCATTTTTGGGTCTGCTCATTAGCCTGACTTGCCGATGACCGCAAAGATTATTCCTGGTGTTTCATGGTCAGAGGCAAGCCATGCAAGCTTGACCAACAGGCAAGTTAGGCTCAGGTGGACCTTCACCTCTTGTAAATTGGATAAGTAGTACCGGTTAGTTTGATTTTTTTATATGGCATAATGCTAACTCTGAATAAGGCCCAGTTTGGGGCTAGTTTTTGGGCAGTCATTCACCAGCAGTCATGTAAAATAGTTGTTGACTAGTAGGTGTGGGCCTTATTTTAATTCCACCATTCAAATTAAACATGCATAGAAATTTAAATCCATTTCCAAAGTTTCTAAAGCGATTTGATTTTTTTCCTCCAAAATATCCTCTACTTCCAATATTAATCTATTTTTTCCTTAAAGTATTGACTCTAAATAAATTGGCGAGCAATCCCACTCTCACCAACTTTCTTGAATGTCCATTCTCTTTGACGCCTGTATCCAATTTCTAAGAGGAAATCTTTTTCTCATTTAAAAGATGTCACTTTTAGGAGTTATTTGGCATTTGCTTCTCGGAAATTAGTGAACTTTTTGATATTTGGGTGGGCTAGTTTTGTGTATTTTCTCAAATACTTGTGAACTTTTTATATTATTTATTATTGATGAAAGCATTCGCTTGGGCATTGTAAGGGAGACTATATTAGTTGTTATGTCTGCCATAATTGATATTTTTCTAGTCTTAGTTCTGCTAAATATTATTTCTAATAAAGTAAGAGGAGAACAGACATAAGAGGATAGTATTATGACGAAATACAAGACAAAATCTTATACTTAATTGAATATAAAAAAATTTGAATCTGAACCCCAATCGATTATTAACCAGGTTCCAACTACTAATCTTCAGATTTGAGTTCACTTTTTTTTTTAATGGATCCCAGTTCAAATCTAAACTTGATTTATCTAATTAAGTTCAGATACTAATATATTAGAGACCTGATTGAGCCTGACCTATTTACAGCCCTATACCACTTATTGGCTCTATTGGATTCATTAGCTGGCACCCTTATGCTACATGAACAGATCTAATTCACTCATTGTCACATGTTGTATCAGGGACATGGAGAGAGATCCGGTCACATGTTGTATCAGGGACATGGAGAAGAGAGCTCTGGCTTGCAAAGTAAAGGATTATGTTTGGTTCCTATCTCATCTACCATTATCAATCTCATTAATCAGCAAGAAAACAGTTCCCATAGCCGTGAGAGAACAACCATGGCAACCAGTGCTCATTTCCATTGAGGAGTTGTTAAGATACCCGGATGAAACAGTCGTCACTAACCGCTATTGACTGGTGTCAAGCAATTTTACGCTGTTACACGTTAGTGACTGGTGTCAAGCATTGAAAGCGATGAGATGATGAGTCAACATAGCTGTAGTTCAACAAGATGATGGCTTGGTAGGTAGCTGGTGTTAATGTTTTAACTTTTATCAGCAGATGATACTTAGTTTTCAATTTGCCCACCTAATCTGTTTCCCCCTCTAATGCTTCCAAATTAGACAATTGGGGCTTATTCCACTTTCCACAGGTAGTTTAATTTAAGGATCTGATAATCATTTAGTGGTTATCATATCCTTCCATCTTTAAGTGGATTGTTTGCTTGTGGAGTTTTCCAAAGTTTGAAGGCCTCGTCGTCATCAGTCTTGATTGCATTCCCCTTATTAGAGGCCTGGCCGGCCAAGGATTGGGTGAACCGTTGAACTCAACATATTGGGATTGCCCCTCAGCTTTTTGTGTGGTGGCTCGTTGATATGAAGTGCCGAGCAACTTCAACGCCTTGATTTTAGTTGCTTGGTTAGTGGGATCATCATGGACTTGCAATTAACTAACCCAAGAGAAGCGAGTTGAAATTCTCTCCATCCTTAAAAATTCATAAAAAAACGAAAAGATAATTTTGTCCTCCGCCCGCAACTCTAGAGCGTCACTTTACTTTTTTTATTATTATTATTATTTTACTTCTCACCCCACGTCCTCTGCAATATCACCGCCATACGTTTTCTAACCAAATTTCTATAATCACAAAAGTTAAAAAGAAAAAATAATTCTAATTTTACTATAAAACTGAAAGTTAAAACATGCTTTGATCCACAAACTTCTGAATCCCAAACATTCAGTTGTTACGTCTTTTAAAATATTATAATTTTAAAAATATTACATTTTTAGCCATTCTATTGTAGAATAACATAGTTTTAAAAATATTACATTTTTAGCATCTTATTATAAATTAATCCGTATGTTTTCATTACAATAGCATGATAGCAGTTCTATCACTTTTAACTAACCTCAATTAATTTTCACAGAACATTGCTCTATTCTTAAAAACACGAGGAATCAAATTATTAAAACTAAAAGTTTGAAAACCTTAATAAATTTTAAGCAAAAATTTAAGAATCAAAAATATAATTTAATAAAAAAATTATCTTAAAATCTAAAGTATAAAAATAAAAATTTATTTTCCCCAGCTAGATGGCATTGAACGCTTTATCTTGCAGAGAAGAATTATTAATTATTCTATGATAATTTTTTACTCTCACAAAATATATTTCACCACAAAAATGATGGTTTAGAGAACATTGAAAAGATGGCTCCGAAGGAGGCAGAACTTTGAAGTCAACGTTCTACGTGCCCGGCCTGGTTGGGCCCACCAAATTCTAATTGAGGCTTCACATCGAGTACAACCAAAGACAATCATTTCCCAAGATAAGAATGACAACAGCTGAGGCAAAACTCAGCGCGCACATGAGCTACAGATTTAGCGCAAAGAATTGTGATAATGTCGATGCTGAGAGAACATGAAAGACGAACAAATTTCTCTATCCCTTAAAACAGATCCCAAAAATTCTTTGTCAAAATAACAAACGAACAGAATCATATAAAATCATAGAAAACAGACACAGAAACTATTGTACATATGAAGGCAAAAATTTGCAATGTCATCAATGGATGTGTGTAGATCATTAAACGAACTCAACCTTCTAGTATGAACAATCACCTATCAAAATGCTAATAATGCTTCAAATGCATGAATCCACCAAGCTACGGCCATTATTCAGCCACCTATTCCCATTGAAGGTGGTGCACCCAAATTAGCACCCCTAATTTTTCAAGAAGGATCCTAAGGAATAAATTTGCCAACTCTAATCAGTCTTTAGCTTGAATGAAAATTGAGGAGAAAGTGGTAAGGAGGGCAATAATGACTTGTGAGAATTAATCAATCCACCTACAGCATTTTTGCTGCAACTGATTATAGACAACTCATAAAGATTGATTTCCTTAAAAAGCTCTGTTTTTGTTTGAATAGACAGTGCTAATAGTCAAAATGCTGACCAGCCTATACGGATATACCACCACTTTGCATCTCTAATAGTCACATGACTTATGAAGATTCCTAGAATCTTAAGGTAAGCATGACTTCTGTATCTATGAAATTTCTACGTGTGAAACTTAGTGAAAGCAACTTATTTTATAAAAAAAATATATATTATAGTTAAAAGCCCACCAGAAACAAGTTGAATGCATGCAGAACAACATCAAAGGGAGCAATCATTTCCTCTGCAGACCATATGCTACCATCTATCCAAGGCCCCAGGCTCCAAGTAAAAGCAGTACCAATGATATTAACTACTTCTGTCTAGACATAAAAATAGTTGGTGAGTCATCACAGCTCTGATGCTATTGAAATCATGTAATTATTAATTTCCTGGGCTAAATCATTTTTAACACTTCGAAATTTCGTCAATAGACCATCAGTATTATTTGCCATGTACATACAATATCACAACAAATGAAGCCACAAATGCCCATGAAGCATGCAAACCAAGGTATCATCACTTGCATGAACCACCATGCACCCAACCACCTAAGCATGCATGGTAAAATCCATTCAGCATGCACAAAATAGTGCGGAACGGTGAAATGGCTACGCACATATGTGCTCAACATAAAATGACCTTATATTCCTGTTATGAAGATAAGGCATTTCTAGATGTCCGTGAGCATTGAAGCCATGACAAATGAATCAAGACAGAGAACAGGAACATTAATAGCATGAAACAATGCCAACTTTTCCCTAAAGAGAAATAAGTATGCTAGCATCTGAATTCCTTGATCTCAACCAACAAACCTTATCACATCTAGACGAAGTGTTTTATAACCAAATCCTGAGATGATGCCAACCCTCACTGAGCCAGCACCAAATTCATATTGTGTAGCAACAAAGGAGCAATCATCCAAGGCACCCCTGCAACTAAAAAGAGTCTACAAAAAGTAGCAAAAGGCAATGATGACATTGGGACTTGCAAGGAACTGTGTTACACGAACCTGCTATTCCTCTCCTCTTAACACTATTTCTTAATCGAAACCAAAAACAGCCCCAGCACACAAAAAGATCCCTACATATTATAGATGTAAATCAGCAGAAAAACCAAGTGAAACAAGTTAGGGCATCATTATTGATGAAAATGATACAGAGCTTCACATAATAATAGAATACCAGGACTAATGTAGAACCCTGAAGTTGCCAAACAGGGAAAATGAAAATTGAAGGAAAAAAAAAAATATGCAAACAGTAACATGTTCACAAGTAAGCAAAGGTTGATGTCTATTTACTTTCAACCAAATACATGGTAGAACATGGTATCTTATACACAGGTCAAACGTCTTGAAGCATGCTGTACAGAAGTTTCTCATCTCCCAGGATATAATGAAGCAAACAAACTTCTGATTTGTAATCAATGGATGAAGTTTATTCAACCTGGTGCTATGAAGATTACACCACAAATTCCTTAAAAGAACTAGACTTTAAAGTGCCCATGAAATACAATTAGTTAGAATCCCCTCCATTCATTTCATTTGAATAGATTCATCCAACTAAAGTTTAAGCACACTAAAAAATCCATATCATGTCGTCCTCCCTGGTGAGCTTGACAAGTTTGTCATCTTCAAGGGCACCAATAACATCACCAGATTCACTAACTCATAAATTTAGATCTTTTTCCTTCCTTTAGTTTTGCGCGTAATTGTTCTTTTTCTTTGTTTAATTAATATATTGCTCCTACAGATTGAGATATGAGAATTTCAAAGACTTTAAAAACACCTACCATCTCAAAGCATTACCAAACTACTCATAAGGGGTGTTTGGTGTTGCTTCTACTTAAAAAAAAAAAAAAACAGAAATAGAAGCTGGGTATTTTAAAAGCATTTTTTGACTTTTTATTTTTTTCTTGCAGACACATTTGTCAGATGATATTACCGAACATTATTTATTTTTTGAAAGTGTTGTTTTCTTTAAAAGTCACGAAATCATTTTTTTTAAGCAAATACCAAACGCCCATAACCTTTTAATTCTTTTTGAAACATCACATGATAAGGTACCGATATCATAAAGCCATTCAAGAATATGGAATACATGAAAACACTCATAGCTTGTATTGCCTTTTGTGCTTCATCTTGAGATTCATAGGTCACAAAACCATGCCCTTTTGGCTCTTCAGTTCTTGCATCTCAAATAAGCATAGCGGGTGAGGTAACTTGAATAAAAACCAAAATCAAATGATCATCCTAAACTAAATTCCCCAGTAATATCAACAAACCAAACAGTTCAAAAATAGATAAGACAACGAGATGCTAAAAAGGTCTCTGCTAACAGTATTCACTATTTATCCAATTAAATACCCACATTAACCAGATAACAGGCTTTAGGAACCATTTCATGAAACATTCGCTTTCAATTTACAAAACCAATTCAAACAGGGCAAAAATTATAATACAAAACAAGGTACAGAAACATGCTCAAACAGTATGTCACCACCATCTATAGCAGTACTTGAAACCTTAATACGAAATAAAACCCTATTGACAGAAGATTGTTCCTAGAATGCACACAAAACTAAATCCATAAACCCAGCTAGAAAATGATACCTTTTGTTGACACTGCCAGATGGCAAAAAGGCTTCCCGAAATTCTTCATCCGTTGTATAATATGGCAATCCTACAAACTCACAGCAAAAAGCACAACATGATTAATCTTCCCCAGAGCAAGATAATCTAAACAAGGGATATAGAATTTAAACAGCCTAGGAAATTTCCATCAAAATTAGTTTCAGTTAAAACCACACAAAATTAGTTGTGGGTGCATCATCCAAAGACAAATCTTTCAGTTAATGAAAGCCCACTAAGGAAGCACATCAAAAGGTTTTTACCTGGCAACAAACTACAAAAACAACTACATATTCCAAGCAAGGAAAACCAGAATTTAGTTGAGGGGAAAAGAAATCGAAGATGAAAAGTATAGAAGGAAGAAATATTATAGTTGACGAAAATTTCAAAGCTGAACTAGCTCTTCCAACGACAATTCACGTTGATGGAGAGGCATTGTCCATTCTCGTCCGCAACATAATCCACAACTTCCTTGGACCAAAGCGTGCCCCGTGAGAAAATAGTCAGTGATTGGATGGAATGGTGCTGAGGATCAACGCTCAAACAATTCCATCCAAAATGGAAACAAAGCCATCTAAACATTGGACAACGTTTAGGGGAACATGAGAAAAAACCAATCGATTTAAAGCGTTTAATCGCAGCATAGAGTAAATAGAATACCGAGAAAACCTTCAACTGATACTAAACATCGCAATTTACAGAAAGCCTAATTTAAGGGTCATAAGGCGGAACCCTAACAGCAATGCAACAAAACCCTAGAAATTACATCGTATCACAGCACCAAACTATCTCGGCCTTCGAGGCAAAGAAGGATTCAAGAACTGGTGAACTTGGTGACGGCCTTGGTGCCCTCGGAGACGGCGTGCTTCGCGAGCTCGCCGGGGAGGACGAGGCGGACGGAGGTCTGGATCTCCCGGGAGGTGATGGTGGGCTTCTTGTTGTAGCGGGCGAGGCGGGAGGCCTCCTGGGCGAGCTTCTCGAAGATGTCGTTGATGAAGGAGTTCATGATGCCCATGGCCTTGCTGGAGATCCCGATGTCCGGGTGGACCTGCTTCAAGACCTTGAAGATGTAGATCTTGTAAGTCTCGCTGCTCTTCTTCGCCTTCTTCTTCTTCTTCTTGTCGCCGGCGGCCCCCTCCTTGGATGGCAGGCGCTTCTCAGCCTTGGGCTTCTTCTCAGCGGGGGCCTTCTCGGCCACCGTCTTCTTTTCTTTTTCCTCCGCCGGCTTCTCGCCGGCAGGCTTCTTCTCCGCGGGCTTCTTCTCACCCTTGGGCGCCATCGGAATGGAAAGCAAGAAACAGAATCGAGGGCCGAGAGAGAGTAGGGAGGGAAGGGGCGGAGCCTGAAAGGATCGAAGAACGGAAGCGCGGTGCTGAGGCAAGACGGAAGCGGAGAGGCGGTTGTATAGGGAAAGGCGCGGGATGGTGATTCGCGGAGGGGGGTTCGGTTCGGATCGGTGAGTTGGCATATCAATTGGCCGTTGGATAAGATGGAGAAAATAAACGGCGGAGATGTGATGTATTTTAACGAGGCGGATCGGTCAAGCCTGGCTCAGGAGACCCGCCTTTCAGTTTAACTACTAAAATAAATTGATATATATGATGGGGTCCGTGGTACTGGTGCGATTATATCTGGGCACGGCCCGCGAAGGGCAAACCATGCCGCGGCTACCGTTCGGACCCAGGCCCAGGTGGATAGAAGAGAATAGGAGTCGAAAGATTTCCCCCGAGAGAAAGATAACAACATGATCCATGCCTCAGGCATTCGGTTGTAGTTTAACCAAGGGAGATGTCAGAGTTAACAAACAGTGTGCAGCAAGTGTAAAGAACAAAAGAATCATCCTAATGCAATTATTTATATGGATACCATTTTTTATTGAGAAGAAATATCCCCAAGCATCATCAGAAGGTTTGTAAGGAATGGCTAAAAGGAGGAGAGGTAAGTAAAGCACTCATATTCACCAGTCACCAAATGGCAGAGGATTTGATAAGGATTTTGCTGTAGTCCATTGGTACATTTTAAAAATTGAGAGCCCTTTTGCCAGATTCAATCAAACCAACAACAGATGCACTGAATGTGTTTCTCATGGAGCTCATGCATCAGAGCAAATCCAACCAATGACCATCCTTTGCTGAAAAGAAAGATGATACAGCACCCTCTGCAAAAGAATCATTTGGAAATAATCTGGAAGGAAAGATGCATGGAGCAGCATGACTTACCCTGGACCTTGTTGTTGATTGGTCACCAATCACATGATGCAGATTGAAGAGTCACTGATAAATATTAAGTAGTTTGGTGATGTTGCATGCAGTGGAAACAAACACCAAGAATTCAACTTGAGGCTATTTGTTATATCTTGTACTCCTGGATTTATCAGACAGAATTAGAAGGGTTATAAAATGAGCACCGCATGCATATGCATGCACAATCTGTGCCTTTATAATAGGTGTTTTTATATATAAACTCTACCTTTGCACTTTGGATCCTACCAAAAAGGTTAGGCAGTAAATGTATTCAAAATCTATCTAAAGAAACATATAGCTAATAGCAAACTAAATATACATCAGTACAAACTTTTATATACTTTTCTCATTTAAGCTTTAATATTTTTCTTAGATTAAGAATTTAAAAAGATTAAGTAGAAAAATATTATTTGAGCTCCTTGATCTTATATAAGTACTTAAAAACTGCATAAAGCTAAATACATATCAACATAGCATACAAAACCTCTATTTGGATTAATTATCAGAGTACTTTTAAGTGGTTATTTGTTAATAGTTATGTGAGATAGTTGTTGGTCAATATCTACTCAAAACAGGCCTTAGAAATTCTATATCACTGTTCTAATAATTCTCTTCTATTTCTCCCTTCTTTTTTATGTTATCTTATTTGTATTATTGTATATTTCCCATCTCATCTTTTTTTTTTCTCCTTTTTAAACTAGTATATGAACTTCTACTTCGTGCTTACACCGCATTAATTTGGCATCAAGCTCTTTTGTTTATCATCAATTAAACTTTGTTAATGTTTACACCACATTAATTCATCTCTTTTGTTGATGAAATTCTATCCTTATCAAGATTTTATTAGAGCGATATAAATATTTTTATATATAAAGTTTTGTCTTTGCATGATGTAACAACTCTAAATCCTACCAAAAAGACTAGCCAAAAAGGTGCACCTAAAATCTATCAAATAAAATGCATTGCTAAAGTAAGATTAAACATACATCAATACAAACTCTTTTATACCTTTTTTTTTTTTTCATTTAAAGCATAATGTTCTTAGGCCAAGAATCCTTTGTTCACATTGATCATGAATCAAAACCACTCTAATACTATATATAACAATTTATAACTTTATTAAAAAAAAATAGTTTAAAAGATATTATTTAAGCTTTTGATTCAATATTAGTGCTTAAAATTTATCCTATACATAGCTAATACACATTAACAATATACACTAAGAAATCCTACGTCACTATTCTAATAAATTTTTTGATTTCTTCGTTTTCTTTTATGCTTTTTTTTTTTTTTTTTTTTCCTCTTCCTACTTGCACCTTATTAATTTGACATCATGCTCTTTTGTCTGTCATCAATTAAACGTAAGGGATAAACACTCATGACGGATGAAGGCAATTAAATGATTTATCTATCAAACATATTATTTAACGGGCCAATTTGATTTTCATCTGAATATATTTGCGCTCAATCTGAACCCACTGCCTGGTGTCATGTACAAATCATGCCAACTAGTTATGGCCAAAATCTGCAGCCCTACGGCTATCGGCTCCTCCCCTAACAGCGCGTCATCCTATCCGCTTCCTCAATTTTCTTCTTTTTCCTCTTTCTCCCGGCTGCATCGAGTTGCATCGTGCGCAGCGGAGCTCAAGTTGCTCGAGCCTCGCCAAAAGTGCCATCCAGTCCGGCTAGACGTTCGCAGCACGACAAGTACCCGATCTTTGATATTTTTCAGTTGTAAAATGTTTTTATGCGGACGTTGAGTTGATGCATCCAGGAACACATCTACGTCTTCCTTTATACCGCAGTTCTCACCGACGGTAGATCGAACATCCGTATAGAAAAATTGTATACGGTTCGCATGAGGCCAACGAAGCGCCATTTGCTGGTCGTCTTTACCGAGCGTCCCATCACTCGATAAGCCCTCCCGGCCTCCCCCCCAATTCTCCGCCGTTATCCGCGTTTTCTCTCGATCGGAAGCCCTCTCGATCGCTTGCTTGTCCTCCGCGTTTCTTGATCTTGTTCGCTTTTGTTTTCCTGGGCTGATTTGAAGCAGGGGAGCATCGTATTAGGGCTCGTCGGATCTCGGACTTGGGTTTCTCCTCTGCGAGCATCGACCATGCCTTCGGTGCTCGGAGAGTTACTCCACTGGTTCGCGACTTTGATCTCCTCGGCCACCTTCTTGCATGGCGGTTCTTGCTCTCATCCCCTGAAAAATCTCGAGAAGTGGAGTCGGCGTGGTAATTTGAGTCTGCAATAACCTCTCGGAATGGCGATACGGTTCCTCTAGGGTTTTCTTATATATTTTTTCTCTCTGCTTTATTCTCTATCGTCGATAAGATATAAATCTCTGGATCGATTTCGGGATTAGATCTTGGTGGCGAGAATTCAGTCCAAGGAGCGTTTGGTTTGAATTTGGTTTCTTTCTGTTGTTGTAAGGAAGAGAGTGCGAAGTTTGGCTTGAGGTAATTGCTGATCTCTTTTGTTCTCTATGTCCTGTCTTCCGGTTTTTGCACTCTTTATCTTTCCTCTATTCCGCATCATTACTCTACTGGTTTTGAGCATTCTCTTGTATGAGGTTTATTTACTTAGGATGGGTACACTTTTATCAGTTATCCGTTGAAGTTTAATTTGACGCAGCATTCACTGTTTTTAATTTTGTTATATGTGGACTTCCATTTTAAATTTTTCATCTTTCTTCATGCATTTCGTCCGCTTTAATAAGGTCTGACTTTCAGCATTCTGAGCTACATTGCAATCTTAATTCGTGCACTTAAAGCTTATTGGGGATGAATACAGTCAAAAAGCAGCATGCATATCGAACGTGCCTAAACTTAGATATTACCAAGCAGCGGCCCATTCCGGGGTGGTTGATTATTCAATTGAGAAGATGTGGCTGAGTTACTTGGTGGACGTGTGCATGATTTTTATTATCTTTTTGAAGACTTAGATGATTGTTTACGCTCTATTCTTTACTTCTCAAGTGGGCATTCCAAAGTAGGTTTTGAATGCAGTTAATTCATTCAGTCCTAAAAGTGTGAAATGCACTCACCTGCATTATATGGTGTGTTCTTTTTTCAAACAGCCACATCCTTCTTTTTTTCTTACTTGGAGATGCTATTTTCTAATAATTATTGTTGCTTTTTCCCCCCACTTGTCACAATCTTTAGACTGTTGATGCTTAGACTTTATCTGAAACTGTGAAAATACTTGTGCATGAAATCTGAAACCTTCTCCTTTGACATTATCTCTAAAAAGAATTAAGGTACAGGCTTCTCAAACCCGGAAAGTTCCACACTTGTACACGTTGCTCTGTCATCAATTTCTGGTTTGAGTTATTTTCATATTCATGTCTTGTCAGTATTCCTACATTATCTCAAATAACATGCTTATGTATGTATGTATTTATGCATGCTTGTAGGCTTATGTATGCAGGCATCTAAATACTGAATAACATCAATTGTTCAAAAAATCTGGATCTCTAGCATATGTGTTTGTATGAGCTGTTTGATCCGTTAGAGGCATTGTGTAACTTGTTCCATGGGTTCACAATATCAGTCTCATGAACCTTGTTTCACAAGTGACATTCCTACTTGTGAATATGCTATATAAATGCATCAACAAAGTAACAAAATTACCAAGTTCTTAAAAATAGTAAGCCCTACTGAGAAAATGTTGGTTGGATGTTTCAACCACCGTATTCATTCATTTATTTATTAGCTTAAAGTACTACACTCTTGGACTCCTGGCACATTTGTAACATGCTGTTCAGAGACACAACAACATTTCAACAAGAGCTCCTTTTTTTTTTTCAAAAAAAAAAAGCTTGGAGAAGGTGGTCGATAGAAATTGGAGACAACATTGCATTTTATTGATGCCTGCCAGCCCTAAATGAATGGCCAAAATGAAGTGATTGATAGAAATTTTAGGAATTAAGTTGGATGCATTGTGTGGGAAGAGCTGACAGTTTGGGACTTGGCTCTTTCTTAGGTCGAGTTTGCCGTGTGTGGGTTGCCAACAAGGTGCTTGATCTGGTTCCACTACCAAATACCTAGCCTGTCAGTTGTGATTTAGAAAACTTAGTGGATTGTATCAAAAACATCCATGACCAAGTTTGATAGCAGCAATAGGATTTTAACACCAACATAAAGAAGTTGTTGGTGCACATTACTAGCACAGTTTTTTCATTGATGACCTTGTATGGTCTACTTTCGGAGGGAGAGATTTTCAATTAGAAAGTTGAAACAATAGAAGATCAACCCTTGCGAAATTTTATGGAAGGTCAATGGCAATGCTTGTCATGTGCAGCTTATGGAGGGATCTGTTATCTCTCATAATTTTAATGTCGTAGATCCTTTTGATTTATGCGAAGATGAGTATGAGAAGTCGACTCTAGCTTCACTTCCAACAATTACACGAAAAAGACCCAATTGAACAATTGCTCGAAGGACGATCTATCAACGCTTGGACCGCATCCTTTGTTCCATACTTGGTCATATGGAAGGACATGCCAGCCATCAAAGATTCTTTGGATATCAGAAGCTGAGTTGATTAAGCTCCCTTGTTGGATAAATCCAAGCTTTCAACTTAAGGCTGAGTTTTCTCCAACTTGAAAGAGTGATGCATATGTCATGAACTTGGCTGTCATGTACTTGAATCAATATATGTCATAACCTGACCAAAAGAACAAAAGGGTTCGACATTTAGTTTGAGTGTAAGTCAGTCTTATAAGGCTACTACAAATTGGGCAATAATTTTAGTGATCTTTTCCCAATCAAGCGATATCAAGATGAGTTGTAGATCTTATACTATCAACTGACATCAACTTGAGTTATACATCTTATCAAAAGACATATTGTAGGAAATACTTTGATCATTTTCTTATTCGTAACAAATGAATATGTACATATTTGTGAGAAGGTTCAATGGGTCCCACTGCTATAAATAGAGGTGCCTATTTATTGTAAAGAGCATCTTAAATTAATTGAAATTTCTAGTTCTATTCTCTATTGTTATGTGAGTTCCTTTTTTGTTACTTCCTCATCCTATCTTGCTACTTCATTATTGGGTAGATCTTTTCTCTCAGAGAGAGATCGTTGTGTGTCCTACTAAATTTTCTTACAATCTGTCATTGTTATTTCATATGTAAATTTATCATTCTTGCAGAAATTTTCTTTTATTGTTTAATTATTTTGCCATTTGGGTTATCATTTGGACCTAGATGGTATCTGATCTTATGCTGCTAGCTTTGTGCATAATGCTGCTGTGCTTAACAATGATCCATGAAGTATAGGACACTGTGCAATGTGCCCTTTGCTTTTATTGGATTTTCTTGCTGACAATTTTCTTTCTTTATTTTTTTCGTCCCCCAGAACATGTGGATTAACAGTTTCTGGAGTTTGTTAATCAGCTTATTTATTCATCAATTATCTTTTATCATGTAATAGGAATTGATGTATTTATGATATTTCACATTGTCATGAGAATCATGTTGGATGATTTTGGTTGGCACAATTGTTTATCTTTGGCTTTATATCATGCTAATTTGAATAAATAAGATGGATCAACTTTTAACCTAAATTCTCTGACAGTTATCTTTACAATAGCACCTGGATGGACAGTTCCACTCATGCTTATACTGTGGATATTGGCTGTGAGCCATATGAATATAGCCTTAGACGTGAGAAATCACATGTAGAACATAAAGAGTGCACATGTTGCAATATGAAAGAGACTGCTAAGATCGCACCTCAGGAAGTTCTCGACATTTCTTCTGTTATTGAGGAAGATCATTTGGTAGTGCGAGAAGCTGGCATTGCTCCTAGTTCATTCCTACACTTTCCAAATCTTGATGGAAGAATATCTGGCCCAACTGCAATTTCTGATCAAGATGAAGCACTCGGTCCACAGGAAATTAAAACCTTCCCAGTGTCCTGCCATTCTATTTCCTTGGTTACAAACAAACAAAGAATCTTGAGCAAATGGGCAACATTTCCTTCCTCATTGGAGGTACCATTGGATACTTTGTCAATCAAGGAAAATAATGTGGAATCAAGAGCAGCAGTACAGCACCAGCATTCTTCCATAGTTGAGAATCTTGCTTATGCACGTACAATGTCTCTACCTGTAAGTTTCTCTTATCTAATAAATTTTTATTTATATAATGGGTAACTTCAATCATGTGGATGTACTTGCTGTTTGCTGTCATATGATTTACCTGCCATTCTTTAAATTCTAGCTGATCTCAAGTTTAATGGGCAGTGCAAGAGAGGCCTGTCTCAATCTCAAAAGTGATGGTAAATTTATAAGCTACTGAAAAATTTAGCAAGAATAATATGAATGAATTTCATATTCAATGGACTTTTATACCTGTTATGGAACAACATTTTGGCCAAATGGTTGAAAAAAATAATTGTCTTTTATGTTCGAAACTGCATATAACTCCTCCAGAAGTTACTCTGCTTGTGATCTCCATGTCCTTGTTGTATTGCATCTGAGACACCATCTATATGTTTGGTCCACACACACACATCTTTTTTTCTCCTTTTTTTTATATAAAAAAAAAAAAATCATGTTTTGAGATATATCTTTTTAGTGCTTTTTAGTAAATCTTTTCTTCTGTTGAATTGAATATAATATACTTTTTACGCCAGTAGTCTAGTTCTGAGTTTTTCTGTTTTTTTCAACTACTACTCCTGTGTGTTTTATTTGTTTAATTATTTTTTGACACCAAGAGGTTCTTATGTATATATCATTGACAGATTGGCTTAGGATGTCAAAGTCTGCAAAAAAGGAGTTATGAAGTGCCAATTAGGGTATTTATGTATAATCATATGCATGCTCTATCATTGGCAGTTGTCTTTGTGTGTCTTGTGATTCGTTTTTGTTTATAATTTTCATAAATATTATAGAATCAGGTATAACCCTGTACAAAATATGTGCACCCAAAAATTTGTCTATGATTTAATCTTGTAAAGTAGCATATCTTCAGGTTGTGCTTTTGAAATTTAAGATTTGTCATCCCTAATTTATTGATGACACTGATGTTTGTTTCAGACTTCTTTAAAGCTTGTTTCTGCCATGAAGGGGGGCCGTGCACAAAATGGAATACACCCAACTATGAAGTTGTTTGTGAAATGGGCGCCTGAGGTGCATGATCCACCGGTCACATCCTTGTCGCACACAGTGAAGAAGAGCCATCACCAATGTGCCAAGGCCAAAAAAAAGCACCACAAGAACAAGCGCAAGGGCAAGTCCTCTCGAGGAAGTGGTGCTGAAGGGAAACATGCAAATCGCAGCAGTGCTAGCCCTGTGTCTGATCCTGTGGATGCAAGGTTTGTTTGCAGCTTTGTTTATATTAGATGGCACTACCTCCCCCCTCCTAGCATTGGAGTTAATAGTTTTAAGCACATCTTTGTATTCTTCAGGATGCCAACTGATGATGCTGCTGCTGGAGATCGGTTACTGTTGGATGGATATGGCAAATCTAACGTGGAAGTCTTGGAATATGCTGGTAGCACTCACGAATCCAAGTGCGGAAGCAGCTTCCTGAGGGAGGCACTTAAAAGTGCATCATCTCTCCACTGCCGAGGCCTCGTGAATAGACCTCAAGCTTGATGACTATCATCTTGTTGATTGTACATATAAATAATGCATGATAAAAATGCTAGTTGTGCATATAAATAATGCATGATCAAAATGCTGTGTGTACCTCGTTATCTCAAGAACTTGTCTGGAAGGGTAATTTGTGGGTCGAAGAGTGTAGAGCTAAAGATGTTTTATGTTTTCAAATTCAGAAACTGAACGATGCATTGCTATTTTCGAATGTTTGATGGATGATGGATTTCTGTTCAGTTGGATGCCTGGTGGTTTAGGAACCTTCTAATTGCTACCCTTGATGTATGGCTTGCCATAATCTCCTTGCCATTTTATTTCTGCTGACCCGCCAGGGAAGAGATCTCCCACCCGTTATACTTATCCTGGATCTCCTGTTTATGAGTGGAAGGCGGGTTTTCACTGTGGTGACGCCAAGGTTATTATTCATTATAAATAATATATATTATTAAAATTAGAAGAGGTTAATTTTCAGTTTTTTTTTCTTAAAAAAATTTTACATGCCATTGAGAGGTGATAAGTATTTCGTAGTGAAAATATTATGCAAATAAACTTATAAAGAATGATACCACGATCCAAGAGATCTATTGGAGCCTTAAGTTAATAATTTTTTTTAAAAATGGGTGTATAGTAACTTTAAAATGAATAAAAAAAAGTGGTTTAGTTATTTTTTTTAAAAATATCTGTTTGTTAAAATTGTTTAGTTATGAAATTTATAAAATAAGTTCTATGAATGACTTGTTCTTACTGCTTTTTATAAAATCTGTTTGACGAATAATCATAATTTTTGAATATCTATTTTAGAAAAAATCCGTTGGCAACCAAACAACTCAAAAAAAAAAAAGAAAAGAAGCAAAAAATAAATCAAAATGTAGATTTTTAGAAGACCATGGTCTGGAAGCATGAAAGGAGTTTGCCATTTTGTCATGTAACTTTTGTTCATTATTAGCTAGCGATGCCAGTTTAGGACAAAGCTTGTTTACAAGACAGTGCGGCATCGACCGTGGCTGTTGGAAGAGATTTTGGTGTTAGCATCGGCGGCATGCTACTGAGAGTTGGGTCGTCGTCACCAAGCGGACGGATATTCGACTCTTTTTTCTTCCAAACTTTCTAGCATCCACACATGGGAAAGTCAAAAGCCAGAGGGTGGAAGAGCAGAGGTCACAGCAGGCACGGGGCAGGGGGCCGGCGGCCCTTGATGACAAGCTCCCAGAAGTCCCCTAGCGGTATGCTTTGCACATAGGATGATGGGAGCGCCAAGCAACATCCATTTGCCTTCCCTGATGGGCTGTCTAAGATAATGATATTTCCATCCACAACCATATATATATATATATATAGAGAGAGAGAGAGAGAGAGAGAGAGAGAGAGACACGGACGCGCGCGCAACATTTTGTTAGTTGAGCTATAGAGCAGGGGTTAGTCTTCTCGTAACTTCCTGAGTTCTATGAAAACAAGGATTCAATTTAGCCACTACATCCCATTAACTAACTTGAGGCCTTATAAATTGATAGTAGAGATGTCGAACGGATCAAACTGTGCAGTAAAGATGTCAAACTGGCCGGCCTATTATAATAGCCAGCCCTCATAAATTGATAGTAGAGATGTCAAACGGGTCAAACTGTGCAGTAAAGATGTCAAACTGGCCGGCCTATTATAAGAGCCAGCCCTCGTACAAATCGGCAAGTTGTGTTGATCCGGCATGGCTCTTGTAATGGATCGTACTGACATGGCCCACCACACTAGGGAGGTTAGCCTGGCACAGCCTAAAGGCCTAGTCAAAGGTGGACCGTCTCAAGCCTTGCCTAGCCCGCTAGCCATGCCGGCCCGCATGCCATTCCATCTAAAATTTTTAATATTATTTAAATAAAATAAATTCTATATATACCTTTGTTTATAGGTGTCTCAGTAATTTGTTGTTGTGATCGTATCATCTCATTACTTTCTTATTCGATTCTCTTCTTCATTTTCTAGCTATTCAAAGAAAAGTCTTTAAATTTCATCTTCATCTTTAACATAACCTATGCCTCATCTCATTACTCTCTTACTCGATCCTCTTCTTCATTTTCTAGCCATTCAAAGAAAAGTCTTTAAATTTCATCTTCATCTTTTATCTAACATAACCTATGCCAAGTGATCGGTTCTTTCGAAAGTGTCGTAGTTGTAATATTTTCTATAAACTTTACTAACTACACGAAGTCCCTTATCAGTGATTTCCTCAATGTCGAAGTATAGCTAGGTTCTATAGGTCTTACGTTCAGCCCTGGACAACTAAATCTGGTGATCGATGCGACATCAATGGCAATAGTGGGCTAAAGGATATTGGGTTCAGTTTATGATTAGTGTGCCATATGCTTCATCATGTTGACATCGAATTTAAATACTTAGCTAGGGGGTGGCGAGAGCTATCAGCATAAGACATTATCGATTGTAAATGATAAAGAGTAAGAGTAGAGACTAGAGAGATTAGGACAGTTGATAGACTAGAGAGTAAAAACTAAAAAGAGATTAAGATAACATGAAAGATTAGGAGAGCTTATAGGAAGATAAGAAGGGCTTAAAAGAGCTTTATAGAGAATATGATTTAGTGTGGGATGAGGAAGAAGGGTTGGAACCTATTTATAGAATTTGGAGGGCATCCAAATGACCCAAATAATCTTGGAAACTAGCTATTTATAATCGTTGGAAAGGGTAAATAAGTCTTCTTGATCAAAAAACTAAAATACCCTTACCGTTTATGCTAATTGAAAGAAGTATTTTGGGAATTAGACAAAAATACCTCCTAAATTAGTTATTTTTAGCCTTTTTTTGGAAGTATTTTGAGAAAATATCCTCGAGGCCTAGGCATGCTGTGTCTAGTGTGCCGATCCAACGAGCCTTATGCATGCTAGCCAAGCTCAACATACCTAACGGGTCAATCCAATGGGTCGTATCGTGAGTTGAATTGTTAGTGCCGATCGTGTCTATATGTAGGCCATGGGCTATATCGGGCCATTGTGCCGACATGGCCTTGCGGGTCTTGGGAGGACGGCGCAGCACAGCTTGCCAGATGGGCTGTACCATGCATGGCATGGCATGGCTACTGCATCATGCTAGGTCTAGGTTAGCTTGGCTCCATTAACATCTCTAATTAATACCTCGCCACATGACATTTGTTATGAAAGATGAGTATGAATATGATGGGCTTATATAAACTGAAAATACTCAATCATTCGTAACATATATATATATATATATATATATATATATATATATTACTTTGAAGCATAAAAAGAGTGGACGATCATTAGGCCTTCCATATGCAGTATCATTGTTTGATTATCTATTCAAAGCAAAGCAAACAATCAAACATAGATGAAATTCCGAAACTTCTCTCCTTAGAGACATTCAATAAGATCGGAGCGTCAATACAGGACGCTGCTTATGATATTGCTGCTGCACCAATTTTTCCTAATCCAGTTCTCGGTCAAGGAATCTCGAATGTTGCCTGAACGTTACAACAGCTCGACTACCACTTGAAATCAATAATCACCTGCAGCCCCTGCGTATCCCAACTTCTAGGGTCGGCCTAGAATGGGTGGCAAGCCGCGTTGGAATGGTGCTTGGGTGCGTTCATGACACGGCTCGCTACCATCCTTACTCCGATCAACATCAAGTAGGAGCTTGCTCACCTTGTCAAAGGGGTCAGGCGGATTGCTCCTCTAAATTCCTTGCAGCTGAACCTGACTGGAGATCGAAAGCCAAAGAATGGAAAAGGGATGATGGACTGTTCATGATCACAAAGCCATTGACTTTATATATATATATAACATGGTTAACACTATTAAACTAAAATATATTTTTAATTCTCAAGCTTTCACTTAAAAAATTTATTTTGATTGTTATAGTTTTTAAGTTCTATTTAAATTGACCGTTGAAATAACTTTAAGCGATTATTAACAAATAGTATGTAAAAAAATATCTTATTAGCCCTTAGTTTCTAATGTTTTGAGAATGTTAAATTTTCTAACACTATTGCATTGAATCAATCAAAATTGATGGATAACCGATGTCTCATCTTGACGTGAAACATGAAAGCTTTGTTTTATTGGCACGTTAGTAATTTTGTTAATTTAAACTGATCCAATGCAATGGAAGGTAAAAAAGGTTAACATTCTCAATACAGGAGGGACGAAGGTTTGACGATGAAAATGGATTTTAGATGAAATTGTCAGGACAAAGGTATGCTTTTGCCAACTATTTCGCCATGCGTCAACGATGATGTGTTGTTTGTGGCTGCAGCACACTCAAAAAACGCATCCGGAGAAACGCTCTTAATTATGGTTGGCGAGTGGGATCCTTCAATTTGGGAGCGAAGCAGGCCCCGCTCCCATGGTCCGCCATGTTGGTTCTTTGTCTTCTCTGTGGTGTCTTTAGCCCCAGCAACCCAGCAGATCTCCATGTGTAACTCATTCTACACGAGGACTGATTGATGCATCGATCAGTTAATGGTGCAAGAGGGATCGTGCATTTTCCCTCTTGTTGATCTAAATAAATTAACCTTGTTAGCTTGTGCATCAAGTCATGATGAAGCTTTGCTAACTCCCATTAAAGACGCCTCTTGTTTGATAAACATCCTGAAACTCCTTCCAGTTAGCAATAAAACAAACGTATTCCAGTGTTTGTCGAATGCGAGAGAGAACATGACCGTCTGTAGTTCAGTCAAAGGATGACATTTTTAGGTCCTCATACTTTTTTAACATTTGGAAACGCGGTGGAGGGCTTGGAAGCCTCCTCTGTTGATTAGTCGTTAGGCCTTCATCCGCTAGTCCATGGCAGCCCCTTTCAAAGGCAAGCTTGCACAAGGAATTGTCTTGAGCGACCACGAGTCGTTCGCTTGCGAGTTTGATATGTGGAATGTTAAGGCTGGAATATTGTAGTCCACCCCTTTGCCGTCGACCGCCGATGTATACTTTAGTGTCACGACTTGTTAGAACCTTTGAAAGTAAAACTTCAGAGTAAAAATAATAATAATAATAATAATAATAATATTTTTAATATATTATGAAGCTTTAACACCTATTTGATAATCAAATTAAGAAAATATTTTTAAAATAAAAATAATAAAAAATATTGCATAATACTTTTAAATATCTAACCTATCAAAAATCATCATTGTAAATTATTCGAATAATATTATAATTAAATAATATTAAAATATATCTTATTATAGTATTATAATAAAATACAAGAAAATATTATTCTACTCTAATAATGATTATAATGAAAAGTTATTATAATATGTTATTTTATTATTATTTAATAATTATGTCGTAATATATTATTAAAATTCTATTCATTATTATCTAATTATATAATATCACAATATTGTGATATATTATTATGATAATATTACAAAATTATAACATTATTTAATATAAAAAAAAATTATATTTGTATATTATATTGTAGTATTTTTATAATATTATTATATCATATTATTTTACACTATACAATATACTATAATTATAACAATATTTTTATATAATTAAAATAATTATATTTTATTTATAATATATTATTAAATTATTATTATTATATTTTAAATATAATATAATATATTGTATAATTATAATTATAATTATATTGTTATTATTATATTATTATATTAAATATTGTTCTCTTAATCTGAATTTCTGACTTTCAAATCTAATAAAAGCAACTTTATGATATATGCCAAGCTTTTGAAAAAAAGCTTCAATTCAAAGCCTTTTCATGTTAAACTTTTAATAGCTTATGGTGAAAATAGAAAGTATTTTAGCATATTTTATCGAACATTATAAAATTACTTAGAAATACTTTTAGATGCTCTAAAAGCTAAGTCATGAATGTTTTGGGTGTTGGTTGCTAAATAGTGCATGGGCAACAATTTTTCTTTCTTAACCTTATTTTAATAGTTTTTTAATTTAAAGTTAGCTCGATTAATTTGTTAGTAAGCTAAATTTATGTTGTTTAAAAACTCAAGTGCAAATTAATTGATAGTAAGTAAATTTAATTTATAATTTTTTAAATTATTTTTTTTTTCATTCAATGTACGGTTATTCACATATAAGAATATTAAATCTATTCTTTCTTAGAATTTTAGGAGTAAAATTATAGTCTACGGTAACGAGAGTCTCTATATTTTTTTAGACCTTTGGTCTTCAAATATTTGGATTCTATTTTTTTCTTTTTTAATATTTAAAAGAATATATTTTTAATTATTGAAACTAAAATTTTGCTTTCATTTGCCTAATGGAAGTGGTTAGACTCAATCAAATTGTTCTTCTTCCTGTTTAAGAATGGGAATTAAGTCTAACTGTCAGGCCATCCAGATAACGGATCGTACCGACCAACAATGATAACAAAAAAAAAAAAAAAAACTCCTAGACTGCAAGTTTTAGCACATAAATTCTAAAAGAATTTTTATCGATGATTCCCCCCTTCCCGGCAAAAAAGATGCATTTTTTCTATTTTATTATTGCGCCCAAGCTAAGGTGTAAAAGTTTTTCACTGCTTTAAATTGCATTTAACTTGATTTTGGATAGCTTAGATTGCCAAATAACTATCTCCAGAAAAGGAAACAAAAAGCAAATAAAAAAAAAAACACACACACACACACACAACATTGCATGAGTGATTGATCGACCAACTGTGGTCGGTAAGCAGCCAGACACAAAAATATAAATTCGGAAAGTTAAGTATTCCACGAAAGTAATCGAAGAAGATTTAAAGTACAGATATTTCAATATCAGCATCATATATAAACTTTCACATATAGCGATGCCTAGCCTGCTGAGAGAGAACTTAATTTGTCAAGCTGGCGTCACTTGCTTCGTTCCAGAACGCCATGAAAGCATGAGTATGAGCCAAGGAATTATAGCTAGGGTCCGCCTCACGGAAGTAATGGATGCCCAATTCTGTACCCGTCTGGGTGAGGTTTAGGCGTAGGGAATATACGAGCCGGCCCCGTGGTACAAGTCTTGCCACCCGCCGGTGAGGCGCGGGGACTGCAAGCAGAGTGACTTTTGTGGGTTGGGCCAGGTTCTGGCGTAGGGATCTGTAATGTAGACTCGCCAGCCTCTGATGGAGGATGGCGCGCGACGGATGGAGTCGATCCAACACTTGGCTTCGCCTCTTCGAAATTCCTTGCAGCTGAGACTGGTTGGAATATTATTGAAAGACACACAACGGAAATAACGAGGACTCCAAGGGCAAATAGAATCGGGTGAGGAGCCATACTCATGTAATAATATTCAAGAACTCCAAGGCCGTCTGCTTCTCTTTTTTTTCTGTCACTCTCTATTCTTTTAGTAGTGTTTCTCGAACTAGAGAGGGGCTTGCGTATCTGTTGTTTAGCTGGAGAAACGCTGTGAAGGATGGTTTTATTTATTATGCACTCTGATGGTTGATTATCTGGGGAGGCAAAGCGATTTGGAAGTTTCACCTTGTTAATGCACGCAACTCCCTGGGCGAAAGACTGCAGCCGCCGCGTTTGACGGGCAAGAATGTCACCCGTGTTTGACGGACAAGAATGTCAAAGGAGAATTGCAGAGGGCCATTCATCTGCTATTTATCCGTGGTGACCTCAACAGCATTTTGTGGATCACGTACGGGTTCAGGCGTAAGCCTTCGTGTGGACAAAATCTCCTTGGTAAATGGCAGACAGCTTTATTTATAATGCGCTCCGATAGTTGATTATCTGGGAGTAGAAGAGATTTGGAAGTTTTACCTTGCTAATGCACGCAACAGTGTTTGACGGACAAGAATGTGACCCGTGTTGGCTGGGCTAAAAAAAAAAAACTATGAAATATAAGCTTTTTCTTATTTTTTCATGTTCAAAATAAGGAATTAGGCCTGCCTTCTACGCTACCTCCCTCAAGTGCAATTGGCTTGGTAATGTAAAGCCGGTTCCTAAACTGCAAAAACTTTATAAAATAATATTTTGTACTCTTTTAAAATAATATTTCGTACTCTTTTCATAATTATTGATGTAAAAAAGTTACTGTATTATGAAACAATAGTATGACTTTTAAAATAATATTTCGCACTCTTTTCATAATTATTGATGTAAAAAAGTTACTCTATTATGAAGCAATAGTATGAATTGATGCTGCAAGGATAGTTCCACCATAAGTTAACCAAAATCTCCATGCTTTGATACTATTTGTAACACCCCAAGCCAAGTAACCTTAAGCCGGATCGTTAGTGCTGTAAGAATGGCTCCACGCTTTAATATCATTTGTAATACTTAAAGCCCACTTGCTAGCCCAATTAATTTCATTAGTGGACCAAAATCACATGGCCCAAAAATTTAAGTTAAAGTTAATGGATAGCAGATAGACTGAGTTATAAGTACATAACATCTCTTTTTTATTCAATATGAAACTAAACTTAAAGGTATCTCCTCTTCATTTTTATTCTCTGCCCGCAATTTTGGCGGCATTGATCCTAAAAATTACAGTCAAAAAAATATACATTGATCCTTCAAAGGACGCGCTGGTTTGAGCAGAACAAAATATTTTGGACTATTCTGCTCTCCAAACATAACTTCTTAGCGTGCACTACTTCCGCCTCGGTATACCACCTCGCTTACTCCATGCCGGTAGACCTTCTCACGGAAAACCTGCGGCTTTCCCTTTGTGAAGATCTTGCAAAATCGGAACGTCACGCACCGCCACCAATCTGCTAATAAAGAATTTACAATGTTTATGTGCAAATTTTTCTCTCACAAAAAAAAAAAAAAAAAAATTTCACGCACAGCTTTCTACATGCAAAATAGTTAAGCTTCCGTGCAAGACCGTCTCCTTCGTGTTTCGAGGACTTGAATAGGATAGGTTCTCTGTTCTTACTTTTTCAAATAGATTCAAAGTTTAAGTGCCTCATGCGTGGTAATAGCCACAAATTCTAACACTTATTTTTTTTTCGTTGAAAAATAAATAAAAAAAGAAAGCAAGCCTCTGACAATGGATACTGAATACGAAGACTGAACATGAAGCGAACTCAACGCAAGTGGGATAGCAAAACTTGCATAGCTTTCATATTCCAACTAAAAAGGATGATGCAATTTTAAAATCTTAATTATTTAAATCAAAATTGATTCATTAGGTTTTGTAATTTTTGACATATCATGTGCATATGTAAAATTACTAGCTATTCATTCAATTTAGATACCTCATAACATCCTAAAATTTGGGGTACAACATAGACCAGATTAAAGCCAAAACCATGACGATCTAACCAACCTGTTTGTTTGCGGCTCCACTTAAATGCAGTGAACTCGTAAGATCTTCGAACAAGTGTCAGACCATTGGAATAACATAAACTAATGATTGCTGCTACCATTCCCACTAAATAAGGTTGGGTCATTAAAAATAATTTTTCATCGCTATTCATGTTATTGGGTTGTTTAAGAAGATGGCCAAGCCCTATTTGTTGATAGTACTTTCTAGTTTAGAGTCCATAAGTCAAGCCAGTGCAAACGATAGAAAATACAGCCTTCAGTCTTAGGTAGTATACTCCGCATTTATTTTAACATAATCATAACTTAAATCACAACCCCATGCTTTTCCACTTCCTTGGCCAGTCCCTGCAACATCAAAAACAGTCATCAGCGCACAAGCGTTTGAGAAGGAAATTTACTCTGAAAAATGGAAGAAAAGACTTACAAATAATATATCAACAAAATGACAAGAAGGCCTATTAATTATGGAGGACTTTTTCAAGCAAGGGACGCAGCAGCTCTTGTAATAAATAATGGGTATCTACCTGACTGCTTGATCATGTTATCCTTAAATGTAACTTATGTCATTATGCTTGGTTCGGGCTGTCAAAGTAGTTACGGTCCACGCCGCAAATGAAACAACGTTTGCAGTGGTCACAAAGAGAGTACCGAGATTTGAAAGAGAGATGTTAATGTTGTTTGAATGGCCAAAGCACACCATTTATTTAGTCCCTAACTTTACCGCCATGTGGAACTGCACACATGCTAGACAGTGACCACGTGCAGGCATGATCATCAGGAGATGAGAACATAAGATGAGGTCCTCGGTGTACACATAAATACTCGTTGTTACCGTGCAGATGCAGCAGTTTGAAAGCTTACCAACAGACACATGGACTTCAACAGTTCCGTGGGCCTCTCCAGCCAGCCTGAGATAATCGCTAGCCACAGCCCTGAGAAAAAGAAGCTTTTAAGCTTAACAAAGCTGTTGTAGAAGATCTTAATAAATAAGCGACGAACAATGATTAAAAGAACATATTTGCAATATACAAAGATAAGACGAAACTGAATCCAGACCATGCAAGACATTTACCATTCATCTGCCAGTTTGCTTAGCATAATATTCGAGGAACAATCTAGCAGAAGCACCCAAGGCTGTTAAAAATATAGAACAAGAGGGGAAAAGATGAATTGCCTTAGGCAGATTTATTTAATTGATCCATATTTTTAGCTCCCTTCTTCCTTCAGTCATCAATCATAACGCAAAAATATTTATAACAAGATGCTAAGATGGCATTTTTGTAGCATAACAGTTGCCAATTTGTTAGCAGACCCATTAAACATAAATGGAATAAAAGATGTGCTATTGCTATTATTTTATTTCAGTGCAGAACATAAATGCTAAATACCAACATGTATGGTGTTGGTTCTGAATCATCCTAACACCAATAGTTGAGCAATAATCACCATGAGCTTTCATGACGCATTTGTTAGATTTCGTTCCTTCATCATCTTATTCTGCAACTTTATGGTGTCATAGTCAAATATTGTAGCCATGAAACTACCAAGGAAGTGTTAATTTCAGATTCTATTCAGCTCCACTGTCTTTTCTGCTAGGGAGGTACTACACAATATCCGGGAATATGCCAAAGAATTTCATTCTTGATAGAACTTATAATTCATTACTAGAATGTCTCTTTCTGTCCTCAATATGGATGGACCTAATCAAACAAATCCAAAACTTCCTCCTGGATTAAATGTTTATGATGTTGCTATATTGTGATTCAACAACTAGTGTTGCTTCTCTGCTCTCAACCTGTGAACCACTCTTTAACCGTCAAACCACCAGAAGATATGTTTTCTCTACTTTAGCAGCCCAGTTTTCTTCTACTCCCCAAACATATATTTGGTGCTTTTGTTCAATTAGCTTTACTTATCCACAGGTCTTCATGGTCACCTCAGACAGTAACAACTATAGACCTACTATTATCAGACAAATAAACAAAGTTTGATAAATCACAATCATTGTGCTGTAAATTGTTTTCTGTTTATTCTTGCGCCACTAAATCAAGATATCAGTCAACCCAAACTATCATGTTCGAGTCCACCATGTCCCCTGAACTGCATTTTGATTTACTCAAACAGGGTTACATGCACAGCATCAGAAAATGTCCACTTCAGGTCTTTTCTCTTCACGTTATCGAATGTGCTGCCAACATAAATTTCTGTTCAATTTTTTGTTACCTTTATGCAATGAACTGCAGTCAAAACTTACTAGGAGTGGTGGTATAGCTCAGAACAATACGCTAAAACCTATAGGACCACATTTAATCTCCATACCAGACTTCAGGATCTCTGAGCTCACTCTAGCCTTGCAGTGCGGGCCGGGGTGGGTGCGAGCTTGAACTGCCATAGCTTATGGATAGAACAATAGGAGAGGGCCCTGACAGAGAGAACAGTCAGGATAACGAGCACTCCACCTGCCAAGCAGGTGGCAGTAGTAACAGAAAAGTGCTTGGCAGGGCCTACAACCGAGTGAACCAGGTGGAGCATTTCATGAAAGGAGGCCCACTAAACAAGTACAAAAAATTGGTCCCGCTCTGCATTCTTAAATAAAAGCAAGGACTGCTATGGGAGGTCAAACGAAGGGCTTATGGAAGTTGGGGTTTGTCCCTGGTAGATAGTGGATGAAACGATAGGAGACCGTAGCACTAACTCTTTTTTTTTTCCCCAAGACAACAGTATTATTCTCCAGTGAGACAATGAACACTCTCAATGGATCTTCTACATGCTGGACATACTATATCTCTTCCGTGCTTCTTTACCGTGGCAGGAACATAACAACAAGGAAAGACCAGACTGACTTGCTTAGGGGCTTAAGGGCAAGCCATATGAGAGTAAGTCGAACGGCTTCTATTTCTGTCCTTGGTTTGGTTTGGGTCCCTCGTTTAAGGGAAGGAAGAAGGAGTCTAAATCCATAGACATTAATGAACCATCATTGATGGATGGTGCACATGACATGATCAAGCACTAATTTGGCATCCCTCAGGTGTAAGGGAAAAAGAAAAAAAAAAAAAAAAAAAGAAGAAAGAATATACTGAAAAGCAATTCCTTAAAATTAGAGATGCAGCAAATACTTTATAGAAATGCCAATCTATCATTTAATTTTCAATCAGTACCATTTAATTTGGTGTCCCTTAGGTGTAAGAAAACCAAGCAAGAATATATTGAAAAGCACTTCCCTGAAATTCAAGATGCAGCAGATAGTTTCCAGAAATGCCAAGCTATCATTTAATTTTCAATCATGTGACAATCCACAAATGGATACACAACCTCGTTGGATTTTCAAATACCTTATATGATGCAAAGAATCTGCTTATTTTCAATTTTACCTACCCAACCAAGTGAAGAAAGAATTCCATGGTATGTTCTCTGTCAAGCCAAGATTCTCAAACATGTCATCACACTATACTGTAAGTTAATCAAGCTTTGAATTTGTCTCATGAAGAAAGCATATGCTGGGGATTTCATCTTCTGGAGAATTTCTCAACAGCAAAAGGCACAATTTATGCTAATGGACCAAATTTAATTCTCATTCTGTAAACTCCAATGGCCGGTTATCCATATGATATTAAGCTTTTTCCAAACCTGTCAAATGGAAGTGGCTGGCCATTGTTCATTAGCGGAATATCTCCAAGGGATATGTGAAGCTCATCTGGATTGAAACGGACACCTGCATAGCCAACGGCACATGCAATGCGACCCCAATTTGGATCTCTACCATATACAGCAGCCTGCGTGGAAATTATATATATCAAATTAATGTTTTTTAAGTAGTTAAAATAACAGTTCAACAATTATTGGCAGCAAAAAACATAATCTAGTTTTAAGTGCAGCCATTTTAAAATCAAATAATTTAAAATGCATTAACATAGCAGACATACTTTGACAAGTGAAGAAGATGCTACTGCGCGAGCAATCTTTGCTGCTTCTGCCTCATTATCCGTACCAGTCACAGTAACCTACAGACCATAAAATTTTGGCTGTATAAAGTACCAGCTGTTTCTATTTAAGCCAAACATTTTCAAAGAAACCTATATTGAAATGAATTGCATGCATCAGATCATTGAGAGGACCCAAAGTGAGTCAACTGAGCTATGCTTGCAATATCATGAGCTGCCACCCATCTTTTAAAAATTGTATAAAGTGCTAAATATAAAAGGTTTTTTTGTCATTTCATGAAACCTCGATTAAGCACGTTGCACCCTCGCCATCCCAAGCGATAGATTTGGCAAGACCTTGCATCACCTGGAAAGAAAATAAGAGTTCAATACTGTTCGTAAGATAATAGAAGCACATCATATGAAATAAATACCAGACTTTAATTGTAAAAGCAGTAATTTTTTTTTGACTGCAATTGTAAAAGTAATTTCAAATGCAACAAAACATCAATTAGCACTTATAGGCTGAAACAACAAACGAATTCTAAGATAGCCAGGCCATGGTATCATTCAACACCAATGGGCATTATAACAGAAATATACCACCAAAATTGGGTGCCTCATTAAGAAAATAGACGAACAACTTACACCCTGTTGGACATCAGCATATAATTAAATGTAAGCAGCCTTTTTCTCTTAAATTCTAGTTTTTTTTTTCCTCCTCAATAAACTAAGTATTTACACTATCAAATATATAATTGATCTATTTTTCAACTTGTGATGACAAACTTATGGAATTTGGTTTTCTTTAAAGGGTACAATTTGCCTCAAAAGACAATCACTGAATCCTCTAATCAACCAAAATCCCATGTTGCAAGATGAGTTTATGAAGTAAAAAATGTATTCCACTGAGCCAAAGAGCTGCTCTAATAAGTGGAATAGGGATGCTATTCCTCCTTCATGTTTACTTGATAAAATCTGACTAAATCAATTGAGCATTAGATGCCTAACAATCACGCTAATCAAGGTACTTCTCTTATTTTTCTCTTAGCTAGTGACTTCAATGTTGCTTTACTTCTAGTTGCAGAAGTGGAGGAATGACTATTAAGACATCATACATGGAATTCATTTTATGTAATCATATTAGTTTTACAAGATATTTAAGGAGGAAATTATACTTTTAAAATCAAAATTGTTAGCGTAAGGAGGGCTTATTAAAATAAGATGAGCAAAGTAGACATGAGATGGAAGCAAGTCAAGGTAGGAGGGATACGATTATGTGTGAGTATTAAAAGGGAAATTAAAACTGGCACCAAAAGAGAATAGACAGAGAGTAATTTAATTGTTTGGTCACATGTGGTTAGGCCACAGATGGCCACAATGAGGAGAAATATTGAGTATGGGTTAGGGATCAGAAAAAACTAAGGCAAATGAAGTTTAGAATGGACACAGAAGAGATTTATGAACCATTAACATGCAAGACATGATTCTGGATAGGAACCAATAAGAAATTTGACTCTACAGGACAGAGATTGATGGGAAATGAAGTTGGATTTGTATGGATAACAAAATTGTTCATGCATGGACTCTTGCTCAACTCATTCCAAACTTGTTCTCCTGAATTGTTAATGAGAAGTGTAACTTGACAAGCGTCATAATGAGGAAAAAAATATAATTATCTGCTAACAGGAGCTGATGGCCCCCTTTGATACTAATGATTGGTCATAGCATATGAAGCCACAATTCAAGAGCATGCAGTTAAGTAAATAAGTTGGAAAACTATATGTACTAGGCATCTTCAGCACCCTTAGATCCACTTCTCCAAATATTAACACGCAACAGAAATTCACTTGCAAGTTTGCCTTGTAGTTGGTGAAGACCAGTATGGTAAGAGATTTGTAAAGGACTTTTAGCTGCTTGGTTATTGGATATAGAGAAGCAAGACGTCACTGGGGAGAAATGTGCTTCAAAAATCAACTTTGGTGATCTAATTCACACTTAAAATATTGCCTGCAAAAGGTCGAGCAAAAAATACGGAAGATTACCCTACATAAATTGAACTCAGTACTTTTGGACGCTTCCAATAGAATTTCCTTATGTGTACTCTTTATCCCAGCAAACATTTTTTTTATTTGGTAGTAAAAGTGGAGCCTAGTCTTGTCAAAAAACAAAATAGAAAATGAAAAATGAGAAACATAAGAACAAGGCTGCACAAATAATGAAATCCATCCAAGCAAGATCAAACGATGCTTGTAGACATCTGTCAGTCCAAACCATTAGGCTAGCAAACTTTAATTATTAATGCATTATCATTTGGATGCCTAATTAACAGTCAAATTGACCCTACCATATTTGAATTTAGATCATCTTCATTTACGTAAACGCACATACATGTATATGCATATCCATAATATGATTCATTCTGGTACTCGCTAAGTTTTCCTATGTAAGGTTCATCGTCTTATTACCAGATCTTATCCCAGTACCACACTAGTGTAGCATCAGTATACTCGGTACATGGGTCAATTCAACATACCAAGACTTAGCATGCCCCATATTGAGTCTCGGTTCAATACTGGTATAGTACAATATGTTTGGTATGGTATGATATGCACCAATATGGCATTTCATATTCTTATGTCTATCCTTCTCACCTCTATGCAATTTCTAATTTTTAATCAGTTTAGCGGTTTCTATTAGGCTTGAAGAGACAAAAATAAAAAAACAAAAGCCTTGCTCTATGGTAGAGGTGATAGATCCAATTAATAAATATCTGAACAAGTTACTATAAAAAAAGTCACCACAAAAAACAGTATTGGAACTATCATACTTCACACCCCCTATTTTGCTAACAGTAGCCAACAAAGGCACTGATTAATGTCTTAACCAATCAATTTGCAGAGCTAAATTGAATATAAGTAAACAGACATTTTATTGTCAGCCTTATTTCATGAGCATACATCACTTTTTAGTGTTCATTATAATGTGATAGAACAAAGACCATCTTACTGTAATAAAAACAGCAGCTAAAAAAAACTTACTGCATCCAAGCAAGTCTGTAGTTGAAGAGCTTCTAAGCTATTAAGTGAAGAAATCTTGGCTGAGCCAGACATTCCACTAGCCAAAGCAATACAAGAATCATTGGTACTTGTATCTCCATCTACCTTCAATAAGATATCAGGAAACTGAGTCAGATGCTAGGGTAACACTAAATGCATGAATGCATGGAGCATATCTATCAGTGACTAATTCAATGATGAAACCAAATCCACCCCCCCCCCCCAACCAACAACAAAAAAAGAACAAAGATAACAGAGCAGGGAACAGAATAGATACAAGAATGAGGACAAAAATGGAAAAGAAGAGATCCACACAACCGAGCAAGGACCCTGTCAAGACTACAACATCAATTCCAAGAACGCTCAATACTGAAGTCAAGGTCTAAAAAGCCAATATAAGTGGCACTCCACCAAATGCCGATAGAGAAGTTCCAAAAAAGAACATTATTTACAACCATGAACAAAGGAAGCTAAGAGTTGCAACCTCTGACGAACCATGCAGCACAATCATCTCAGCAAGACAGCATGGCAACTCAACCAAACACAATAAACCAAAAAGTTACTTGTCTTATCCTAGGAGACCTTTTGTTGCACAATCAGTCTGTGATCATGTAGTTAAATTTAGAAATTTTACCAGACAGTCTCCTAGACCAGAAAAGCCTTTGGAAGTTGATGCTCTATCCTGAGAAAATGAAAGCATGATCACTTACTGTTATTTGATTGAAACTTCTGTTCACGGACATCTGCACCATTTCTCTCCACGTATTGTTTGTCACAAGAGCATCAGTTGTTACCACCTGTAACATCAGTTAGTGACCATAGCTTTCATTCAGGAGATGTATTAATAACATCAGGTGTGCTGGGGAGTTGTGACATACACCAAGCATGGTTGCCATATTCGGATGAATCATGCCAGAACCTTTTGCCATTCCCCCTATTCTTATTGGCATCCCTGCAACCTTATCCATGCAAAGAGTTTGATAGATAATCAAGCTAAAGTGCAGCAAACTTTTGGAGAACAAACAACTGAAAACTTACTATTTTTAAATCAAAATATCCTTCCATACTATCATAATAGTCAATAGTTAACTTATAGTTCATACCTCAGTTTCAACAGCTATACTTTTGCTCACAAGATCAGTTGTAGTAATGGCTACAGCTGCAGAATCAGCACTGCAGAAGCAGAGAGGTTGATGTAAGCTAAAACTTTACAAGGAAAGCAAAATACCTGTTACAAATGCTCTAAGACCCCTTTCAGAAAGCCTAATAAATAAACTCACTGATTCCATTTTCCAGAGTCAAGGCAAACTTCTAGGCAGAACATCAAAATAAATTCAGAAGGCAGAACCTACACTAAATGAAAAAGGTTGGTTTCTGAATGTCATTCAATAAAAACATATACTACTACAAATGTCCATGCATGGAGACATGAAAATGGTCCTGTGACAGAAACTACGAAACTTGAATATCTCTTTTTCATCCAGCCGAGCTAAGGCAACCACAGCCATGACTACCTGGTGGCTCAGTGCGGGCCGCTGAGGCCCCGCCGCCCCCCCTCCAGCCAACCTCCGGCCCCTCCCCGCCAGGCATCCAGTCCAGCGGGGATCTGGTGGCTCGCCAGCCACCGGCAATTCCTTTTTTTTTTTTTGTTTGTTTGTTTGTTTGTTTGTTTGTTTGAACTCTGTTTTCCCAGATCTAAAGAAAACAGGGCCAACCTTCTCCCTCTGATTTTCGGCGATCGCAGCAGCCAAAGCTCGAACCGTGAAACCCTAGGATAGCTTAAGCAAGGAGGAAGAGAATGGTGGGGTTACCTGCTGAAAAAAAGTCGCCGATGAGGGAGATATCGCCTCCGGAAAATCGCCCCAGTAACACTATTTCCAGCATAAAACGGGAAGGAAGGGGAGAATTTAAAGGGTTTGGACCGCCACTGCCGCCCCCGCTGGCCTGGCGATGGCAGGCCGGGGGCGGCGCCCCCTGCTGGCTGGGCGGCGCTGCCCTGGCTGCTGCCAGGCAGTGCCGAAGCATCACTGCTCAGGCTGCTGCCAGGCAGTGCACAGGGCAGCATCCTGTGGCTTTTTTCTTTTTTTTATTTGGTTTCGGCCCGAGCTGGTCAAGTGGACCCAACTTGGGTCGGTCCTCACAGGAAGCAACAGTGAACGTCAGCTGGTGTAGGAGCCTACCGAGTCTCTAAGACTTCACACTCCAAATTATAGTGCCAGAGAGGTAAAGAGGTCGTCGGAGAACTAGGGAGAAGAAGGCTTTTTTTCGTTTGCTTGGCCTGGCTCATAACAGAGAGCCATCTCCATTTTCAGCCCAAAGAACCACACGAATCAGCTATCACCTCACGGCCGCCCACATAAGGGTTCATCGTGGATGCATAACCTAGCACTAAGGTGCTAGGTCATCTAACAGCTTACAATTTCTTCATGGCACAAAGTCTGATGCTATTATGATTCGTGGACTTCTTCACATCGACATATTTGTGAAACAATTACTTGCCCAAGAGAAGCAATAATTCATAATAGAAGGAAACTAATATAATCCCAAAGTTACCACATAAATGCAGGAACAACAATCAAATGTAAATGCTATTCAATTGACCAAAAAGGAATACAGTAATGAGAAATACCCCTCAATAGTTGTTGATAGGGAACCAACAAGTGTCGGGAGCGAATTAAGAAGAGCCTCCTGCAAACACAGATGAAGCATTTTTTGGAAGAGGAAAATGTAAGAGACACAAAACCTTGTGGAGAAATTTTAGAAAAATGACAAGTTATATTTCCTGACAAGGCATGAATGAGATATTTAAAGTTTTTCAAATTCTGGAATAGTTGGATATAGCGACTTACAACATAAAGCTTCACTGAAATTCCATAACATTACTTTAAATATATACTTTTTCTAAATATGCTGCCATACCTTCTTTATTCTTTGACCAATAACACCAGTGGATTGAATCAATACAGCTTCTGGCCTCACTTGAAGAAGCTGCAGCATGAACATGACAAAATATTCGCTAAGATTATGTAGCTAATATGAAGGGAAAAAAGGATATGCTTTCAAAAATGGAGAACCTCAGCAACAGCACTTGCACATTCTACTGCATCCTGATAGCCTGCATCACCCTGTGATATGCCAAACATCATTTTAGCCTCATACAATGAATTCAGTCGAAGAAGTGAGATCTCAATTACAAAACTTCATTCTGATACATCAGCACATCGAATCTAACAAAGCTAACTCATGGGCTTACTGTAGCAGCATTTGCTTGACCAGCATTTATCAGTACTGCACGTGCCTGGAAAATTTGCAAACTTGCAAAGTCGATAAATTTGATCAAGAAATGGCACATTTAAAGATTCCTAAGAAAGCCAATCAGAAATAACTTATAATAATCATAAAGGAAACCGTCCAAACAAATGTGTCTTATCTGCCAGTTTAACCTAAGAATAAGAGAGGATTTTCCACCATTTTATTTCATATAAGCAAGCTTATAACCCTGCATAATATCAAATCAAATTGACAAATTTGAGCAGAAATCACATACAGTTGTGGAAGTCTCTAGTACATTTCTACAGTAGACAACTGGTGCAGCTGCAACAATATTTGTAGTAAAAGTTCCTGAAACCAAAAGGGCTCGACATGATTAAAGCTTCTCTGCTTGATCACTGATTAAATAAATTAAAAAAAAAAGATTACTTGCTTAAAGTGCTAGAGACAACATAAACGCACAAATATAGAACTCAGGATAGTGACATCAGCCAACCAATGTTTTCGACAGACAGAAACAGCAAACTTGATAAACAATGCCCAACAAAAAGAAGGATGTCTCTACACATGGCAGTTGATTTTTCCCCATACTCATGCAGATTTTCGTCATCCACCTTAATTTATCAATAAGGTCATGATAGTGTAGCAAAGAGAGATACTAACCTGCAGCAACAGCATCAACATCACACGTCACAAGAGCCAGGTCAGGTTTCCGTCCTTTTGCCCGCAACCCACCATACATTCCTGCAGCTTTGAATCCTTTTGGAGCAGTAACACTACCAGGTATCTACAGCTTAATTCAAACTAGCACTAAGTAAAAGTTGATGATGATGAAAGATGCTACAATGGATTCACAATTACAGAACCTCCTCTGTCATAGAAGGCTTGGGCTTGTGATGTTTTTGGTGGTCAGATACTTGGGAATACATTGATTCGAAAATGCATCTGTCTCATTGGTTAGAGCTAAAGACTCATTCAGGGAGACAAAGAACTTCAGCCAACCAATCAACCACCGTTTATAGTTGGAAGAAAATTCGGCATGACAAGGAACGATCATTGCATAATTTTATGGAATGAAAAAGATGGACAAGTGATCACTTGGAAACAGTGGCGGAGCCAGGACTTTTAGTCAAGACGGGGCAAGCAACCAAGTCATCAACGTAAATTTTTTTTTTTTCAACTTGTAAATAATTTTTTTAATATTGTACTGGACCATGATTTTTTTTTTTTTTACTTTTACAAATTGAACCCATAATTTATAATTGCCCAATTTCAACTCTAGGTTTCAACTTTAGCTCCGCCTTCTCATACATGTAGCACCGCCCCTGCCTGGAAAGCCGTTGTGATCTCTTCCTAAGGATCAGCTGTAAGCTTCTAGGGTTTCAACTTTAGGTTCAAATTAGTATGAAGGGAGGATAAAAAATAGAATCGTGAAAAGGGGAAGATAAAAAAAAGATGATCCGTTTCAAGAGGGGAAAGACACTACCTGCTTCCATGGTCCATCGGGAAGAAGAATCGGCGCCGCGGGTATGTATCCAGAGGCTGTATCAGTTTTCGAACAGACGATGGTGGAAGCCCTAGCTCGACGCCAACAAAATCCATACAAGCTCCGACTCTGAAATCAAGAATCGATCAGAAAAGAAAACGTTGAAAGCCACCAATAAAAAAAAAGAAAGCAATGCCGGACGGCGACACCTCTGAGCGACGGATTTCAAGAACTCGGGAGGAGACGGGGTGATTCAGTGCCAAAGCCATCTCCGGAGTCGTCGCCGGCGAAATAGATTTGGCGACAAGAGATCGCTCTTGGGGGTAAGAAACTCTCTATCTGTGGTCTTCCCTCCTTGGCTTTCCTTGCGCTAATCTTTGGAGCAAAGGAGGAGGAGAAAGAGGAAGGGGGGGGGGAGGACGGCGCTGACTGACGAGAATGAGGGCAAGAGTAGTGCAGAGGTCAGCACACAAGCGGGGAGTCGGCATATATTCAACAGCCTTGCACTGCGTTGCCCGTGGCCCATGCCCTTGTCGCCGCATCGAGTGCGGCAGAATAAAGGCGATGCGGGTGCCGATGCGCTACTTGCAGCGCTGGGACGGACCTCAGGTGCGAATGGACGAAGAAAGAGAATTGAAGGGCATACAGGGTACCTAAATTCCATGTAAAGGAAACGAAATCTTAAATAATGTTATCATCATCGTCATACATAGCGTATGTAGCATTTTGTTTTTTTAATAAATTATGTTCAGCTTCTATGTCTCATTCACTATCAACTAAACTCTTCTTATTTATTCTTATAATATATAAAAATAAATATATTTTTTATTAATTTTTATAATAAATATGATCCTATGATTATCACATAATTTTAATAACATTTTTAACTAATTATTAATTCTAATTTGTAGATTTAAGATTGATATTATGAAAAGTATTAATTTAGAGGAAAAGAAAAGATAGTAGAAGCAAGTTATTGACATCAACAATAGCACTTGTTAGTCAATTATAACTTTTTATTGTATTAAGTAATAAAAAATTAGTAGAAGAATTATATTTATTTTTTAAAAAATTATGAAGATAAAATTATTCTAATTAAAATTAGATAGAATGTTGACAATTGCGAATAAAACATGGAGGGGTTAAAATGAATTTAACCTTTTTTTTTTTTTTTCTTAACCTCTAGTTCTGGTTCTACTAATCGATTAATGAACTGAGATTAGATAATTTGATCATGAGCCACTTCTATTTTTGATGTCAGATTTTTATCACATTCAAATTTATGATGGACGGAAGTTATAATGGAATTTTAAAAGTAATTATTTTTTTTAACCTCCGATTCCAACCATACTGTACAAGTTTTTTAGGATCAATTTATCAAATTGGCATTGATAAATTCATCATTAGTTGCTCTTATTTTTGATGCCTGATTTCACGTCATGATAGCTAAAAGTTATCATGCGATCTTAATATATATATTATCATCCATAAATTGCAAGTTTGTGCATGGAATCAATTAACGAATAGTCATTAGTTGCACCTACTTTTGATGTCAAAATTTCACCACATTCAAATTTAGGATAGCTGAAAATTATTACAGGATCTAATAAAATATTATATTTTCATTTTTTAAAATATTTTTCCTTTTTAATGTAAATTTTATTGGATCTTTTTTTAAATGAAGCTAAAATTAGGGTTTTAATTAATGGCTTTTGTGTTGTGACAGACATTATAATGGTTTATGTAATAACATAGAGAAAACTAATGGCTTCTATTACATATTATTTAATATTATAGTAATCCTTTATAATCTAAATAACAGTGATTATTTGCATTCTTTATCTAAATAAAATAATGCTTTTAGTATTACATTATTTTTTTCTCCAAAAAAGTTTATATCGCCTATAAGAATAATAATTTTGTTATTTTATGTTATGACACTATTATAACAACATTACCATAATGATTATATTAATATTTAAACTCTTAAAGGTAGACCATTGCCGGACAGAATAATTGTTCTAATTGTTATAGTTATTGATGGTAGTTCTTGGTAACATCTATCATGACAAAATGGCATCGCTATTGAACTACTAAAATAAACTGAATCCATTTGATTAGAGTCTAAATCTAAAATGGTGTCTACAATACTCGATTAATGAATGATCTTGCCATTTCGGGGATTTATCTTGTACACTCGTAGACACCATCAAATATAGCATGTGCAAAATAACTATTTTATTTGCCATATAGTTTGTGGAATCTAGGACTGCAAATAGGTCATGTTAGATCGGAGCATGCTTAATTCTGATCCAATTCGATTTCATTTTTAAATCATAATTTTGCATGCAGACCCAACCTATTTGTTATTATGGTTGTGTCAAGTTAAATCGAGTTAATAGTAAGAATTTTAGATCTAATAGATCATTCAAATCAGGTTGAGATTGAGTATAATCTAAATTCAATCTAAAATATTTGAGTTCATGTCAAGACCAGATAGTATTGGGTTTCCATTCGAGTCAAGCATCTAGCTATGATTTTTATAGTTAAAATCTAATAATTAAATATAGAGTCAAAAAATAAAAAGAAGAAACTAAAGCTTAAATTTTCATTCAAAAACTTCTAGATCCATCAAAGCAATTTATTATTTTTAAAATTTTAAATTATATCTTTATATATATATATATATATATATATATATATATATATATATATATATATATATACACTTAAAAGTATTTTAGATAAGAATCCATCAAAAGAAATAATGAAATGCAAATATTTAGATAAAATAATTAAAAGGAAATATATGAGAGGAGATATAGTTGTTAAGATAAAAAAAGAATTAGTTTAAATAAAAATGTATTCAATGAATTATTAAAGATAATTAGAGGTATATATGATTCAATTTTATGGGTTAGGCTAGATCGAGCTCAAATCAAGTTGAATCAAGTCTAATTTTTATTAATTCAAATTAAATAATGATATATGAGTTGAATCAGGTTGACAAATACAAAAGCTTAGACTTGGCTAAGAATTTATATAGAATTTAATTTTCAAATCAAATTCAACCTATGAGTCTTCAAATATGGATCAAATTGAGATAGGGTCATATTATAAATCAACCTAACTCTTTTGCAACCTTAATTGAATTTAATTAAAAGATGAACAAGCTTTTTTTTGATCCACATAAAGTTGGAGAAAAGCATTAAGTTTTTTCTTATAAAGACACAAATAATTTGCTCCTTTTCTTTTTACTTAAAAAAAATATTATCCAACCATTTAAATCTCAATGAGCAGTTTTTGTTTGTGCCTTAAAATCACTTCAAGAGTCCTTTTTGTATATAGAATAAAACATTCTATAATAAGTTAACTACATAAGAGTAGCTCATTAGATTCAAAATGGCCTTAAATTATTGATTTGATAAAAAGATATTAATTTGATAAAAAGAAAGTTAAATTATAATAAAATATTTAAAGCCATTGATTTAAAGTAATTTATTAATTGCAAACATGAATACATGTTTATGCTTATAATAAGTTCTTGTTTTATTTTGTTCATGTCAGGATTGATGGATGATTTATGACCATGCTTTTTATATTTTATTATAACTACGTATGTACCTCTGTGATGCACAAATACTAATTTAATTAATAAGATAAATAAAAATAAAAATTTATATAATTTATTTAATTTTATATTATTTAATTTATTTTTTAAAATTATTTTATTTAGATTAAAAATTAAAAATAAGATAAATAAAAAATATATGTATTAGATTTGAAACTATATAATAAAAAATAGATGAAATATATAGAGTTTTTACAAATGTATAAACATAATCCAAAATGGAAAGATAAAAAAGGAAACATCAAATTATTTTTAAATTTCAAAAAAATTAATTGATTTGAAACTATAGATTAACAAAGAGTTGAAATATTTTCCTAAAAATATAGTTTTTTTAAAAATATAAACATACTCCAAAATTGAAAGCTAAAAAAGGAATTATTAATTATTTTTATATTTTTTAAAAATAATTGATTCAAAACTATAGATTAACAAATAGATGAATTTTTTTCCTAAAAATATTTTTTAAAAAAATATAGACATAATCCAAAATGAAAATAAGATAAATAAAAATATAGATTTAAATAATTCCTTTAATTTTATAATATTAAAATTAAATTTTAAAATTATTATTTCTAGAATAAAAATAAAAACAAGATAAATAAAATATATGTATTAGATTATTTTTTCAAATTTCAAAAAATCAATTGATTCGAGACTATAGCTTAGAAAATAGTTAAAATATTTTCCAAAAAATAGAGTTTATAAAAAATATAAACATTATTCAAAATGAAAAGGTAAAAAAAAGGAAAAGATAAATAAAATTTTAAAAAATATTTCTATATTAAAAATATAAAAATATAAATAAAATATATGTATTAGATTATTTTTTAAAAATTCAAAAAATAATTGATTTGAGACTATAGCTTAAAAAATAGTTGAAATATTATCCAAAAAATAGAGTTTATAAAAAATATAAACATTATTAAAAATGGAAAGGTAGAAAAAATAAAAGATAAATAAAATATAGATTTATATAAATTTTTAATATTATATTACTTTAATTAAATTTTTGGAATTATTATTTTTAAATTAAAAATAAGATAAATAAAATTTGTATATTAGATTACATTATTTTAAATTTGGAATAAAATTATTTGATTTGAAACTATTAATTAAAAAAGGAAAGATTAGAAAAAAGGGGAAAAAATGTGGGGAATTGAACCCAATCTATATTGGAAAAAAAATATGTTACAATATTCTTGCACCAAATATAAATTTCAATAAAGTTTTGAAAGAAAGAATTATTTATATGAGAAAAAACTTATTACATTATAAGTTATTTAATGCAGTCATATATGTGGTAAGAGAAGAGTAAACCTTCTTAGGTTTACTATATTATATTAGATTAGATTATTTTTTAAAATTTTGAAAAAAGATTGATTTGAAATTATAGCTTAAGAAATAGTTGAAATATTTTCCAAAAAAAATAGAGTTTATAAAAAATATAAACATTATTCAAAATGGAAATGTAAAAAAAGAAAAAGATAAATAAAATATAGATTTATTTAATTTCTTCAATTTTATATTATTAAATTAAATTTCAAAATTATTATTTTTAAATTTAAAATAAGATAAGTAAAATGTGTACATTAGATTACATTATTTTTAAATTTTAAAATAAAATTAATTGATTCAAAACTATTAATCAAAAAAATGGAAAGATAAAAAAAGGGAAAGCACCAAATGTAAATTTTATTAAAGTTTTGAAAGGAAAAATTATTTATATGAGAGAAGAATATTATATTAAAAGTTATTTAATGCAATCAATGGTGAAAGAAGAGTAAATCCTTTTAGATTTACTATATTATATTAAAAATATATCTAAACAAACACACACGCACAAAGCCATTATATTGCATTCATTGTCAAGATGAGTGAAACAAGTGAAAACTTGAATGAATGCAACTAATGAAACCTTTTATTTTTTTTTTATAAAAAATCTAATCAAATGTTTTATGCGATCTCTCCATTGACTTTTGCACTCTTTATAACTCAACCAATATGCTAACTTTAAGTCGTGCAACAACCTCTAATATGCTTAATTTCATTGAACCTAATATACAATTACTTAGATATCAATTAAAGAACTAGTTCCCTCTTGCATACCTCATAAAAAATAATAAAAATTAACATAAGAACAACCAAGAGGAAATAGCCAAGGATACAATATCTCAAGCTTTATTTAATATTATTATTTAAATAAAAATAATTTATATCATTTATTGTTAGATTTAGCTATTATGCTTTTTTTTAATATTTTTTTATCTATTCAAGACAATGCCTTCATGTCCTTACCCAATGCCTTTATATCCATTAGACTTTTCATTATTTATGACTTATATATATATATATATTAAAATTAAGCTTCAAATCCATCCATTCAAAACTTCATTCAAATATCTTCAGCCTCTTATACCTACCCTTTATACATTTGAATTTCTCTTTATTTATAGCATTATTTATGGTAGAATATATCTTATAATTGGGAAGAAAGGTTCGCAAATTTTCATCCTTAAAAGGATAGCAACATCTTTTTTATTATTATTTTTTATTTTTTAAGTATATTTTACGAGATAAACATATTCTTTCAAGTCCTCTCTTCTAACAGCCATTACATCTCCCCTTCGAGAGGCAACCATCCGCACGCCAAGCCAGCCCCAGGTTGACTCGCTGAGTCCACTCGTACTTGTGCTGAGCCACCACGAGTCGCCTGGTTCACTCCTCCTAAACCTCCCGAGTTAGTGGCGTTCGCGCATGAGACTAACGAGCAAATTTCCCCATGAGGTACAATCGCCGTGCCTGGCAAATGCGTTCCAGGCCTCGTCCATCAAACTTGATATTCTTCGTTTATCCGGCGTGATCCGCTGAGTTTCCTGGCCGCTCCGAGTTATCTCACGGGCAAGTACTAATAAATATAATAAATAGAAATGATGCGAAGTAAAGCTTACGCTGGCTTACAAAAAAAAAAAAAAAAAAAAAAAAAAAAAAAAAAAAGCTTCATAATTTATTATTTGATTCAATAGGTCCCTTATGATTTACCATCTTTTATTTGTGTAATATCTTAGTATATTAAAATACTAATGTTTTATAAGCACCATAATGTATAATATAATATATAATAAACATAATAAAATAAAGTAAGATTTATACTATTTATAATTAAAAAATTAATTTATTATTTGATTCAACATAATTTTTTATAATTAATTATTATTATTTATTTATTTAATATTTAAATATATTATTATGCTTACTTTTTATAATTATTTGTAAGTATTATTATATATAATAAAAATGATGCAAGCTAGTCAAACTTATATTAGTTAAAAAATAATAATTTTTTCTTCAATCAAAATTTATATATAAATTCTATAAAAAAAATTTATATCATTTATCAATTTATTATTTAATTAAATATGATATTTTGTGATTTGTTATTTTTTATTTATTTAGCATATTAGTAACGATTTAAGTAAAAGAATGTGATATGGCTAATTTTTAGTCCTTCAAAAATACAAAAAAAATTATGATTTAGCTCGATTAAAAAAAAAAAAAAATTTGCTCGGCTCCCCGGGCCGAAGCCATCGATTCTTTCCCTACGTTACCGAAGGTCCGCGTGGGCTTTATAAGTCAATCTTTCTCACCGGGTGGTGCCCATACCGAAACCGGTGTATAGCCGCCACTCCCTTGCTATAAGATTCGATGGGGGCGCTAGGGTTTAGGGTTTGAACTCCTCGTCGGCCGTCATCACATTCGGCAATGGCGCTTTCCACGTTCGGGCTACGCCGTGTCCTGAGGGCGTCGTCTGCCACGCTTCCTCAATGGAAGTGGCCCTTCTCTCCCGTCCGTCAAAGCTCCTCCTTTCCCCCAGACGACGGCGCCGGCGGCGGTGGCAACCTTCCTCCCCTCACCACACCCAAGCTTTTCGTCAGCGGTGAGCTCTAGGGTTTCCCTATCTCTTAGCGTATTTTCTGCGATTATGCTCCAAAAATCTTCTTATCATTCTTTTCGGGAGACAATCAAGCATTGGTTGTGTTCTTTAGATTAATAAGATTTTCATCTTTTGTATTTAGTGATTTTTATCTTCTTATATTCCGGTTCTTGTTAAAGCTATTGCCTTTGGGTTGTTAAACCAACATTATGTTGCCATAGAATTAAAGATGTTTGTCCAAAAGAAAACCAAAATGTTATGCCTTTATCATCTTATCAGACAACTATATGCAAAAGCTATTTCCTTTGGGTTGTTAAACCAACATTATGTTGCCTTAGAATTAAAGATGTTTGTCCAAAAGAAAACCAAAATGTTATGCCTTTATCATTTTATCAGACAACTATATTGCATATAGTTGTCAGATTGTAAACAAGGTCCTTTGATTAGAGCATGTTATCTTATGGATGGAGTTATTTCAAGGTGGAGGCATGCAGACACTAATTGAAAGCTTGGTATCAGCATATTCTTTTACCTGTTGAAGTTTATGTTGGTATGTATTTCTGTATTTTTTCCCCCCAAATTCTGAACCATTCAGAGCATTTTTAGATAATTCTGGAGAAGCTTTGTTGGCTACTTTGTTATTAGTATTAATCTTCCCTCCCTCTCCACTCAAATGGACCTCTATTTGTTATTACAAAAAATGGCTTGAATTTCTGAGCATGTTTTGGAAGTGTTTTGAGTTATTAGGCTATATTTTAGTACGTTAAAGTCTTTCAAGAGATGAACAGAAATTTCCTGCTTTTGCACTAATTTTGAAGAGGATTTTGGATTCGAAAGCCTGGAATCTCTTAAGGATGCTATCTAGTAACTTATTGTTGAAGATGATAACTGGCAAGGCAATTTTATCTTAACTTGATCTCATGTCCGTGTGAATTGGATTGGACTGTCCTGCTCAAAAAACAGAGGACAAAAAAAATCTTCATGTGTAACAGTCCAATCTAGGTTAATAAATACATATCAGAGAAGTTGTCATAATATTTCATTGGAAAATCATTCTTCATTCCTTTTTTTTCTTTTGCATTGGTTTCTTTAATTCACTTTATTCTTTGCTTTCTCTGAGCATGCAATGACAACATTTAGTTTAAAGGTTCTTCCTCATTTTATGTACTTCTAGGGGATGACAACAAGTTGGATCTAGTGCCTCTTATAGGGCAGCAACATCAACTTTATGGAAAATGTGCTCTTATTTGCTCTGTACCTCTACGTTTCTTACCTTGTCTCTATTATTTTCTTTAGAATTATAACATGTTTTTAAATCTTAGAAGTAGCCAGTCTTTTGCCAACAACCTTTTTTAAGTATGTGCAACATTTAACACTTAAAAGATAGCTGTATTCCATTGGTTGTCGCAAATAAGAACTAACATCATCAGGGAAAAAAAGAGAAAAATTCTCACATAATTTATTGGATTTCAGCAGACCACTTTGCTTTTATAATTATACATAAAATTTTCTTTGTGGGATCATATGAATAATGCTATCTTTCTGTCAAGTTACAATGTTTGCTCAAGATGGATGGATGCTTGTTCAAGGTGCACAATTTTCTCACCAGTAGGATGTGGTAAACTCAAAACATTTATGATCTCCTTCGAGCGCATTCAATTGAGACAATCCCCGTTCAATTATTGTGCCTTTAAGAGGTGTAGAGAGATGAACATAAAATCTCTACACAAGATCCATCATAACTGTTATGTTGCCTAGTTTCCATGGTTGATGGTGATTGTTGCCTAAGATATGCGAATTTTCACTCCAAAGCTACAGGGTAGATTAGGTTGTTGTTCTTCTAAACTTTATATTCTAAATAGTTGTATTAGCATCATTTGACTAATGAAGCTCCACAAAGCAGGTTTTGTTTTCTTTCCTAGAATCATGAAATTATTTCTGTCTAATTTTTTCGGCAACAGCTAATAAAGTAATGGTAGCCATGAAGTCGATTAGAAATTCTTGTTAGTATAAGAATAAGCATTGTTGTGCCTGCCCATGGTCTTAGACGAACTTCTGCAACATATGCAATAAATCCAACATGATACTCCACTTGTTTTAACAGCTTCTTCCATGTGGTACAGGGCTTTCAAGGTTAACAACAGATGAGAAACTTAGGGAAGCATTCTCTCTTTATGGCCAGCTTCTTGAAGGTACAACAGTTTCTAAGCCGCAACATGCTTACATGCTTCAATTCTTCTTTTTCTCATACACAGGAACCTGAAAGTAGTGGCATTGTGGCTATAATTGTTTTTTGCAGCAAAGGTTATAACTGATAGATTATCAGGGAGGTCCAAGGGCTTTGGTTTTGTGAGATATGCGACCATAGAAGAGGCTGACAAGGCACGACATGGGATGAATGCCAAATTTCTGGATGGATGGGTTATTTTTGTTGATCCTGCTAAACCAAGAGAACCTAAACCACGACCACCCGAACCAGAGCCTTCAGTATCTGGAATAAGGACCAACAAAACAATTGGATGGTGCGGGTGATTTGCATCTGCGTCCCTAAATTATAGAAGTTTTTTTTTTGGAAGGAGACATCGGAAACAATGTTTTCCAAACAAAAAAAAAAGTGAAGCCATTATTAAGACACTGATACACTGTTGGAGCATTGAAATTTCTGCTTTAGTTAACTGGGATTGGTAGCTCTTAAAATTTCGTTACAAATTTTTAAAAGGAATGCATACATAAGAATATGCAGGAATTTTCTTTGGGAGGCAGGTGACCTATATAAAGTTATTAATTGTAATTTTCTCCAATAATCTTGAAACATTCGATGTCACCGCAGAAATTCATTTCCCGGGCAAACTAACCGTAGTTTCTCTTAATAATTTGTCTTTTTGATATCATCAGAGGAGAAATTCAGCTCCTAGAAAGTGTGCTCAACTTTGGGGAGCTAGAAAGTGTGCTCTACTTTGGTTAGGAGAGAGATGAAAGGCAAGATGGTGTGGGTTCTATACTTTTGGTGTACATGAATTGTCCAGGCAATGGGGACACTGTACAATACCTTTTTCAAACCAGCAGACAGCTATCTACTGGTTCCTGCTCCATGATAACGCTCACTGCTAGTTATAAGCAGGAACTGGTTTGAGGGTACGACAATGGCACTTCATCAAACATGGGTGAAAAGGTTTTGGAGTTAATTTCTTGCAATCAATTATTTAACAATAAGAAGTGATGAATACACTTTGGATGTGACCTATGAATGAACTAAAATGTTTGCATGCATGCTTCAAATTCATTAACAGTCAATTGAATCATGGTTTACTATTGGAAAGCGCTGCTTTGCTGTGTGCTGTCCAACTGCAGTGGTAGCATCCACGAAACATTGGTAGCGAAAAAAAAAAAATCGAGTGAATTGTCAGACGTGAAAACAATAACTAATTCACAGTTTCAGCTTTCATCAGCAAAGAAACGAGGCACTGCTTTTTCCAACAAGGTGATCTTCTTAAACATCAATATCGGATGTTCCAGATATGCCTGCAACTGTCAAAATCCTAGTTGTCAGTCACAATGCAAGCGCTGGCTGTCAAGGATACCATTCATAAAAAGCTGTCAAGGATGTACTCACCCGCTCCTGTGTCACTTTTGCAAACCCGAACTTATTAATCCATATTGACTCCGTGTCATCGTCGACGGAAACTAAAAGGTATTCCACCTTCAAGCGACTCAGTAGCCTCTCGATTAATGAAAGAAGAGTTTGAAAATAGCCCTGTGAAACAACGCATCTTTTTGATTCACATAAATGTGCAAGATTGACTAAATAAAATTGCAGAACAAAGGGGGAGCAATATTGGTGAGATGTAGATTATGAGAGAACTAATATTAAAAATGGCTAATCAGCAAAGCAGTGTTGCAATACCACCTGTTTCTCATTTCTGATTATGTATGCACACACCTGAAAAAAGAGAGCTTAATCTAATGAAGCCCCTACCTATTTACTTGTACGTGCAATTCTTTGTGCACCGCGTGCGGTGCAGCACACGCGGTAATTCATCCACGGCGGAGCGCCATGTCTGAAGAGAGACAGAAGAAGAAGGCATAACTGACTTTTTTCGTCCCTTCCGCTCCGCGTGGACGAATAATCGCGTGCGGTGCACCGCACGTGGTGCATAAAGAATTTCTCTTACTTGCATAAAATAAGTCCAGCATAATATAAGCCCTTATAGCTCAAATTTAAAACGTATGATACGCTTCATCCAGGATTACTGAGCTTCCACCAAATTTCTGCTGCGCTCAATTATCCTACCCCCATATTTATATTTAGGAAAGTTTTAGTAAGGTTCCTAAGATAAAAGGACTGCTGTAGTGGTTTTGATGAGTTGGCTGGTATTAATTTTTAAAATTTGCAGGCCCATAGTGCTGGTTGGGAAACTGTCTTTCTGAAAAAATTCACCCACCTCTGGCTCATAGATGTCAAACAGAGAGATAAGGTCTAGGTTCTTCACGAAAAAGGACTACTATTCACTGCGTTTTTTTGAGTACTATTCAAGAAATATTTGGTTCAATCAATATAACATAGTGAAAGTTCTAGTCTTATCATATCTTGATGAAGGTTGATTGCAATTGCACAATCACTCAAATCATGGATTTGGAAAATTCAATTTTCTCATTGCCTGCGCAAAAAGTGGATACCACATATTCTTGTCTACAATCAAAATATTGAAGTTGGCAGCAGATGCAAGTTGAGCTATAGAAGATTGAGAGACATGATGACTGAGCCAAGGAAACTTGTGACCTGAAGGAATATCCAATAATGCCTCATGGTGCAATCAAAGGCTCTTGTTTAGACAGAATTTGAGTTCTCATTTATTTGTTTGACTTTAGTTCTCATTTACTGTTGTTTATTTGCCACTCTCTAGGAGTCCCAGAAGAACTATCATGGGATGGTTGCAGAAAGATCGGATACCAATTTTCCTGGAAGTGTTTGGGGACCATTTGCCATGTTTCTGAGTCCTGTTTTCGCTAGGAAATATGTTGGAAACTTTTATTTTAGTAATAGGGTTAGTCCGAGTCATTATAATTGTGTTTATCACTATAGGAATAAATAAGAATCCAGATTTTATCAAATATTCTGACTTTCAAACTTGTACAGCATAGGTTGCCTGTGAATGAGCCTACATAAATAAAGTTGAAGCCTCACTCTCACGTAAGTTAATATTATACATTTTCTAAAGCAGATAAAACTTCAATGAGCAATGTAGCCTTTTCTCATATTTCTATTCCCTATTTGTTTTTGCTTCTTAATCTACACTGCATAAACAGCTTCCCAAGTTCCTAACCTGAATAGCAAACCCAAACATGACATGCAATGGAATATTTCTAAGATCTTCAACTAGATCTGAAACTTAAATATTGAAGATTGCAGCATGAGAGTTGAAAGCTTATCTCACCTTCCTTCGATACTCCTTGCAAGTAACAGCCAAAGGAAGTTCCGCAACATTCTGACCAAATACCCTAAGAACTCCAGCTGATGCAAGATCGACTTCTTCCCTAAAACCATCCGTGCTAAGATCTTCAGTTGGAGGATCTACCCTGTATTCACCACACGTCATATTTAAGAACAGCATCATAGTCATGATCATCCAAAACAAGCTTTTTCCACTCTATTTGTATTTTGGACCAGTTTCAACACAAAGAACCCAGGAGGGGACCCTAACCAGGTCTTAGACTAGGCATTGGCAGCATGAAATAGTTATCATGCCAGAACCATTGGCAAAGCTGAAAGCCAATGGTTATGAAGCCAAAAGCCAATGGTTATGATCAATACAAATAAACTGAAAGCATTAACTATGATAAGAGAAGTGCTTGAAGGCCAAGGAGCATTACTTTACAGTTATTGCAACACAATACATTCCACGGAAATCTGCCTCCGGCAACTTTACGCTGCAAAAGATTCACAATTTTTAAGCAGGTTTCTTTTAATCATATCTTTCAGCGCAGCAGAAAATACTTAAATGTGCACTCTCTACAACAGTTTAGTGTGGAAGAATAAAAGAATGAGGTGAGGTCTTACCTATGAACCATACCAAATATTAAATCACGAGCACCCCATTCTATAGGATGAAAAGCATCCTGAGCACAGAAAACAGATCAAGTTAAAAACAAAGCTCAATCTCAAGCACCTACTAGGATGCTGTCATTTTGTGTCTACTGTTTTGTTACTGGATAAAGTTTTTCCCCCTTTGGTTAAAAGAAGATAAAGTTATTGGATGAAGTCATTTTTGTATGATATTTTGTTTGATTTTTGTGAATGTTATGCCAGATATATGACCTGTGATATGATTTCTTCTTGATTAGTGTGATTTCTTGTTAATCCCACAATATTGCAAAAATCCAGTAGAATCATTGTTCAAGTAACTGAATATCCTCAAAGTATAGATTATCTTGGAGGCAATCTATAATTACTTCCAGTAAATTAAAACAAAAAACAACCAGAAACAATTGATGAACTTGTCAGATCATACATTCCTAGACAGATCGACTTGTGATGTCTAACTATTGACTAAAATAAACTTTAACTATGTCCACGTGAGAGGCAATAATTTTTGTAAACTATTTCTTTACAATGTGCTGTATACTTGCACTCTGGCATGGTAAACTGACACAAATCATGGGCATGCCTTAGATTTATAATAAAAATATTCTAACAGAAATCAGGAATGATGCAACCTAAGTTATAACCATGGCATAATCATGCGTGCAACCTGAGGAACTGCTTTTCAACCACAGAAAATACTTATGTCGAAAATCAACTCAAAGATGCAAGAGACATGATAATTCAGAAAGTTTTTTTAAAAACTTCATTCTTAACCAAGTTCCAAAAGACTTAAAAAGGCCATATCTGATGTTATTATGGTGGGTTAGACTCATTACAAAAAGAATCCAACCGTCCACTGATTTTTAAAATGTATAACTAAGAAAATTTCTGCAAGTAACTTAGTATTACACATGCATCGAAGGATTTAATTTTGTTAACTAACCACTAGAGCTTAAGCTGTTAGATAAAGGTTCAAAAATATATATCAGACCTTAATAGATGTAGTTGACAAGGATTTTTTGAGTGAGAAGTAACAGTACATGTTACAAAAACTACATATATGTATATTTTATGAACACTGCATTCATATTTGCTTTATACAAGCAATTCCATTGGAGTAGAATGTAAAAGTCAACTTCCAACCTAATAGATTCCCAACCTTATACCTAGACATGGGTTAAGACAGCTAGAACAACAAAGCTAGAATGAGTACGCAAGTCTAAAACCTAATCACTAGACATCGAAAATGCTTCATAGCTTGTGATCGTGGTTTTAAGATCTGCTGGAATGGAATGGATGGCCAGTACCGTACTGTTCTGGTGTGCAACTAGTATTGGTACAGGTGCTGGGATGCTAAAACAGCTGCATTGACACCATGCAAACACTACCAGTCCGAACCGGTATGTAGCAACAATACCGCATTACTTGCATTGATTAATACTGATGAATTCTTAAATATTCTGAAATATACTAGTTTCAGTATGTGATTTTGTTACAAGTACCATACCGATAACAACTGTTCTGATGGGAAAACAGAATGGAATTCGATATGGGAATTTAAAACCTTATTTGTAAACTTCTTATCCTAGACAAATTAACCAACTTACATTCCCAACCAGATATAATACTTAAAAGCATAAATTAGTGTATAGGATGCATCAAATTGACATGTGGCATGGATACAACATGACATGGATACACCAATATAACAAATTTTGAAGAAGATGCAATATACGCAGGATATGCCAAGAGATGTATGTAAGCATTCTATACATAGATACATGCATGAATATACACACGTTATATATATAGACACACATGCACACATATTCATGTGTGTACATATATGTATATATATATATATATATATATGTATATGTATGTATGTGGGTACATATATATGCATATAAAAAAGAATTTAGAAAGCATAATAGTCTATCAAAATAACATAATTCATACTTACACAATAGCATCGATTTTTTACAACCTCATCATCTAGCCACCATTTGAATCTATATACCATAATTCATAATTTATATTTTAATATTGATAGCAAAGACTTCGAAATTTGGCCAGTCATTATTAAAAGGTAAACATGAAAAGGAAAAAAGAGGAAAAAAAGTATTGAGAAAGTATCTTAGATGTATCAGAAAAATATCTAAAGTGTTTTTTTTTTATTAATTTTGAAAGAAAAAGGATCCTTAACAAAGTATTACGAGAATTATTCAACAATTATCAATATCCGATATATATTCAATACATAAACAATATGTGATTTGAAGTATCTATCCTTCCTAGATAGTGCATACAGATTTGCACAATGCAAATATATGGAGGCAATATAACAGCTTAAATGTGTTCGTATGTTAACGCATGCTCTTTATGCTAAAATTCTTTACATGAGTTTGTATTCATGGTTTTATGTATTGTCGATAAATACTGCACCATATGTGTAGCAACTTACTCATTATTGTATGATTTCTAAACTAGCTTATATAACTGTATATCCCAAGGTCCACAGAACTGTAAACCTATGCCAAACCGGTAGTGAACTGCCCTTTTCCCTTTTTTTTAAATATTTTTTTTCATAATTTTTTTATGTTTTTTCATATTTTTTTCTCATTCTTTTTTACTTTTTTTCATCAAATCCAAACTGAAAGCCAAAATCGTGTTAGTTCCCAGTCGGTTCGGCACAGTTCAGCCTTCCACAGTATATCCAAATGAAATGGTGATTCATAATAGTACTCATACCATGTAATTCACATGATAATTCAGCATCTGGAAAACCAGAAAATCTTAAGGTTGATTTGTAAAGAACAAGGCATTTAAGATACTTGCATATGTCACACTATCAACCCAATCAATAGCTGAAATCCCTAGCAGCAACCTCCCACATGACCCTATCAGATTAGACCAAAAGCTCAAATGCTATCCATGAATAACAAGGCATGCATTCCTTATACATAAATTATGAGACACCAGTAAAACATAGTCTCCTACAGTTACTGGAGGCATTTGTTTCCTGGTTTTATTTAAAATTATGAGCTGATAATACATGTGAACAAGCCAACATAACACAATTTTCATTAAAATAATTGTACTCATCAATCATTAACATAACAAGCCAAGGATTAATTTTGTTCACCAACTAACCTCTGCTTAGCACTTTATTGTCTGTCAGATACACTTGCTCTTTATTTAAATCCTTCCACCATTGAAAGTTGGGATAAATGTAAACAAAATTTCTTCAGATTCTTTTTAGTAGCTATAGTCAAATCTCATGTGTTTTTGTGTATGTACATTTGTGTGCAAGTGCATTCGAGCACGTCTTTGGTTCCATGCTTGCATCTGTGCAGGTGGGTGAGTGCAATTGCGTGTGATGGTGGGCAAACTCATGCACGTTGACGCATGTATGCATGCATGCGCATGTTCTGCTTCTGCTTATATGCTCGCACAAGTGCATGACATGCAGGTGTGTGCCCATGTGGGTGTGCACCAATGGTCGCAAATGCATGCATTCAAACATGTGTGCCCATGGGTCCACTGTACGCATGAAAATGTGTCTGTGAGAGTGTAGGAGGATCACAAACAAAGCCAAGGTGAAGGTTAATATTCCTATTGTTGCCATCAATGTTCCTCGCTAAAACTCTGTTTGTTAAGCTACCAAGCACTGCTTTTCTTCCTCAACTAAATACTTTGTTGTTGATTAGAAACTGCTTGCTCTTAGATTAAGTCCTTATTGATATTGATTGTGATGTAGTTGTTTATTAAATTTGGATAAATTTCAGAAGTATATACTCAAAAAGTACAATCTCAGTTGTTTCTAGCAAATAACAAAAGTAAACCATGCAACTATTAGTGCCAAATCAACTCAGCTAAAAGATTTGTCATATTTTAGGCAGAAACAAAAACAAGATGAACATAAATTACAGAAAACAGAAATAATGCAGATAAAATGGTGATAGAAACTTCGTTTGCCAAAATCAAGCTTCATTAAAGCTGACAGGCACATTATGGTTTTCAACGCTCGAAAAGGTGATGAAGATCTGCCTGCAATATTTCACTTACTTGCAAAAAGAAAGCAATCTTTAGTAGTAAAACTTTATCCTCCAAGTTTTGATTGTTATAATCTTTTCCACTTAATAGTCGCCACTGAACATCATCATCAGCATCATTGGGTAGATCTCTCTCCTCAGGCTTCCTTTTCAATATACTGATCACTGATTCAGGAACAATGGTTGGTCCATTCTTGACTAAATCTCGTAAAGTATCATGAACTGTCTCACAGTTTGTGCCACAAAACCACTTGCCCTCCTGTATCGAAGGCTGTGTCCGAAATATGAACATGCGATATATTAAGCATTGTTTGTAATTTACTGTTAGTAGAATTCACTAAAAAAGAACCAAGTGGGATCTGCCTGTCACCTTTATATTACATGATCCACGATCCTTCAAACAACCAATATGATACAGCCTTTCACACTAAAAAGAAAGAGAATCAGAATCATGCAAAATTTCCTACTGCGATGATCTCAATAAGAAAAATCAGAAGAAAAAGAAAACCAGAGCGATGTATATGACTTACTTGATCACATGAAAAAAATGATTTTGCATCAAATGCAACAGTGCTTGATTTTGCATCGAATGCAACAGTGCTGAAAGAGCCATCCCTGTATATTATATGCCACAAAAGGCAATATGTTATCATAGAAACATGTAGGATAATTTGGCATGAATGCATCACAATTAAGACTTAAACTAATAACAGAAAGCTCTCCATCAAGTTGATCAACTGGACTTGAAAAGCCTACTTGCAAAGGGCGCAATACTGAAGTTCCCCTGTTCGAGGCTGTAATACACGTCTCAAGCGAAGGGCAGCTGGTGTGACGGGAAATCCTTTGCTGGGAACGATACTAGACTTGAACAGGCAAAAGGGGCAATGCCATTCGCCATCAGGTACGCGTTGCAACTTCACGCAAACTGCAATGTTGTCAAGGGAAGGAGTCAGGAAACATGCTAGAGAGCTGAAGAATTGGACCTTCATTATATTTAACACTTGCTATGTCATGACATGGAGAAAATCATGCTATGATGAGCAAGGATTTTCACATCTATGCAGATATCAATCATCCATCAATACAATATTTTATTATATAATACTATGTAAGAGTGCAACCCTTTATTATCAAGATCGATATAGAGTCTGGTAGGTTATATACTTATTTTGTCCATATCTGCTTCTTTGAGCCGAGTACATTGGAAATTTAGGAAACGCTGAGGCTATACCAGCCGATCACCATCTGGTCATCTCGGAGCAGACTTAAGCATGACCAGTGCCCATGTGATCAATAAGTATTTAACTGCAAAAATCATAAGCATAATAACTGTTGGAGGGGAGCTACACTATGAGCCACACCACACAAAATAGAGAAGCACATGAGTGCATGTATGGAATCTATGTGCTGTAAGTACTGTGCGTACAGAAAAGCTGACCACATGATGGATCATTCACCAAGATTCTACTTTCAGAAATATGTCAGGATCATATTTACAAACTACCTACCGAGAAAGAACCTAAGCAACATATCATAACGACGACATCGAATGAAAAGAACTAGCCAAAGGGTACTCAAGGTGCATACTCGGAAAGGACAGAAGTTGATTGAGGACCAAAGATTATAATGAGGAATCAAAAGCATGGTGAAGTCTTAGTCAAGCTAATGTATAAAACCACATAGATGCAGTGTTGGTGAGAAGACTGTCTCAAAATAAAGCTGAGATGGCACTAATGGAGTTAAAAAGTGCCATATCAGTAAAAATATTATGGGGACCACCTTGTGGAAGAAGCCTCAAGCAGAAGCACAGATAACCAAGTGGATATTTGAAATAATGGCATCCAGGCTGCTGAGGCATGCTGGTGCCAAGGGGAACAAGTAAACAAAGTCAACGCAAAAACAGGAAAGCTGGAGGATAAAGTCAACTGACAGCAGTGGAGCAATAATGTAAAATGAAAAACAAATAATGGAGGGAATCTGCAACCACACAAAGCCGATTGGAGTTGAGCCACCAATACAAGGAAACATATAAGAATCTTACAATCAATTCTTGAAATAACGAAGTTAATCAAGAGAACCAGTAACCTAGGGGAGGCTAATGTGCATGAAAATGGAAGTGGTTGGTATTGAAAAAACAATTTAAAGAAAAATAAATGCTAATGGGGTAGAAAATCTAATGCCCAACAACTAAGAAAAGTATGGAGAGAACAAATAGCATTAAGAGGCTCCATGAAAGGAGTAATCTGTCTAAGAGATAACTTAGACATTCAAAAAATAGGGCATCATAAACAGATATTCAAGAATTTGAAGACCAACAGAAGGCTAGCAGCGTAGGAATGTGATAACATCCTAAACAATATTCAAGTCCAAGAAATAAGTGAACACAAGAAAATAATCAAACATGTAAAATATGATAGAGAAAGAGAAATCAAAAATGACTTGCGCAAAACTAATTGGTCAACTTGATGAATTTGAAAAAGGACAAAACCTCAAAAGATCAAGATGGCAAGTATTGTCATAATCCTTTAGTTTACTGCTTTCTAATGCCTCGATCTCTTACAAATATTTTCATCCACTTCATCTAACTTTGGCTAATGTGGCTGAACAATTCAACATGACTTTGAAACAGGTAGACTAGGCTCCAGTTGACCAAACTGTCATAATCCTTTAGTTTACTGGTTTCTAGTGCCTCAATCTCTCACAAATATTTTCATCCACTTCATCTAACTTGGCTAATGTGGCTGAACAATTCAACATGACTTTGAAACAGGTAGACTAGGCTCCAGTTGACCAGATTTGAAGCCAAATCCTGTCTCATGAAATTGGAAGACAGGAGTTTGCAAACAAATATCCAAGCTATTAAATGTCATCTATTATCACTAAACTTCCAACAAACCAAAATCAGGTATTCTAGAGACCCCTTACCTATGTGCCAGGTAGTCACCAAATGGGTAATGTATTGTGTTATTTAAATTATGTTTATATGGCCACTTGATGCATGGACAAGGGGCCTCCAAAATGCACAATTGGTTTGCAGGCAATTCAGATATAATAGATCATAGTAGATCGCATTTATTATATTGTTTGGTAAGAATGCTCAGTCAGATTAAGTAATGACACGTAAAATCAACACTCTTCTTGGCCAATTATGATTTTTTGTATTGCCAATAAGTTGGCAACATTCTGAGATCTTTCATTTTAAATGAAATGATGTTATTATCTCTTTAAAACCTTCATTTTCACATCAACATGATATTTGTGGTTAATGATTCATTAAGCAGTCCTTCCCCACAGAAAAACATTTCCTAAAGTACTCATGAATTGCATCCAGATAAACTCAATTCCTATCATTGCCTTACTGATGGCTTACGCATCGCGCTTGCACATCACACTTGGCATACAAACACATAAATAAACCTCATCCCATCAACAAGATTTATACTGATTGTACTTGGGCATCACTTGCTATCAAATGCCAGTGTCTTTCAAAGCAGGGTTTTAAAATCACTTATTGTTATCCATCTCAGAAATTCTCATATGTGGATCATTATTGACATGCTGATCAATGTAGCATTTCTGGCCTTACTGTTGTCCCATAATTTTCTTCCAGAAGTCTTACAAGCACGGACAACTCACACAACTCCTTCGGAGCAACTTTTCCAATTTATCCACCATGCTCCATGTTCATTCTATACATATATCTCTTCCAACAATCATAGTACATTATTACCTTCCAAAAAAAGGAAGAAGACCAATATTACTCTGCATCAGTGATTGTGTTTTCAGGTATGTATATATAGTTTATCAAATATATTTAAGTAAAGATATAGTCAAATAGTGGATAGCTATAAGCTATGGGTGGCAATTTCATAAGTGTAACATATACTTCAATAAGTACCATGTAGAAAACATGAAGTACAAGTTCTAGTACCTCTTTTTTTTTTTCAAAAGAAGAATACCTGCATGAAAGGACTTATAGCATGTATGGCAACAAATCAGTGATCCTCCATATCCGCAAATCTTGCACTCAGGGCTTTTTGCAGCCAGAGAAATTGATAGTTCATGAAGTGACAAGCCATCAGAAGTATATATGTGATGGTAGCTGCAAAAGTATAAAATATTTCCATTGAATTGAAAAGTACTAGACTTGATACATTTTATCAGCACTTGAATAAGTGGACCATCAAAACATCGAAAAGAACATTCAAAAATTTTACTCACGGCTGGCGCCTTGCAGCCGATCCAGCATGAGCTTCAAATTGTGAAGGGCTAACCTGAGTATAAGAGAAAAATAAATTAAGATAATGGTTTCTTGCTTTCTGCAATGGCATACCACAATTCAATTTAAGTTCAAAGGAGACACCTCAGTGTTACAGCAACTACACAATATACCACTTCCAGATTTCAAACCTGTAAGCACATCCTGCAGAAGAAACAGAAAATTCAGTCATAGGGAGATGTGTATCTCCTAAGAAAATAACTGGAAAGAGTGTTATAAAATTCAGAAACCTTTCCCTTAGCACGATAAACTAATTTTGATCCATCCAGTAGACCATTTTCCTTAAAAATCAGCCGGTGCAAATCATGATCCCTAAACAGAGAAAAGCAGCTCAAAATCTGAACAGAAACAATGAGGCAGCTTCAATCGAGTACTGTCTATGAGAGTGTCACCTTTTCTTGGGACCACATTGAACCGTAGTCTTCTGTTGCAAAATATTAGCAGGAGATTTTGGTGAACTCAACCTAGGAGTAAAATAAACAGAATATAATTCCTCAGAGAGGAGAAAATAGTGCATTCAAAAGAGATCAATAATTGCAAGCTGAGCAAAAACATCATGACATTAAATTGAAAATAAATCTCAATCCACAGGCCTCAGGCATTGAGTCAAAATTAAAACAGTTAACATTGATTATGTGCATGAAATTTCAATGTCTAAATGATGAAAATATCGCCAGGCGGGGGGGGGGGCACCTTTTAGTTGTCCTCCTTTCCAATTCTGATTTACTTTCCATCATAGAACACTTCTGTGGACCATGTTTCAAGATATTTGAAGATGGATGGATATTACCTTCAGCATCTGGTGTTGCAGTGGTGAATTTGACACTGACACTGGAAGCTGGATCACAACTGGCTTCTGTATCTGGCCCTGAGGAGTTAAACTTCTTGGTAACACTTGAATCTTGCTTACTATTGCTTTCTGCACATGGGTGTGGCAAGCTATCATCCGTGGCAACACTTGGAGTTGGACTAACGATACCTTCTGTAGCTGGCCCTGCAGAGCTAAACACCACAGCAACACTTGGAGCCAGACCAGTAATGCTTTCTGTAGCTGGCCCCGTGGAGCTGAATAATGTTTTTAAGTAAAATGTTTAGAGGTTAGGTGAGTTCCCTCATCATGTTTAAACTCTCAACACAGATTAAAAGTTCCAGGGACCAAAAACTCTTTGAACATCAAATACAGCACGTCGTTATCATGTTTTGCACGTTCTGCACTACAATTCTTAAAGAGTAAGACTTCATTAAATTCTGATAACTTGTTTGTCAGGCAATGAAATTGCTTCAAAGTCATTTCCCCTTGAATCCCCGGTTTTTAATGTTCCCCAATTAAGACAAAATTAAGATTGCATTGATGAAAACAATGGCCAGCAGGGATAAGTTGTACTTGAGCTCAGTCTATAAAATTTTCATCCAATCAAACTTTCTTTTCTAATCCTCCTTTATTGTCTTCAATGGTGAAATTTTCGTTATTGATTGTAAGAAAAAAAGTGCTCATGATAATGCAAGAACTTGAAATCAATTAACCAACAATTTGAATTTCAGAAAAAAAGGACTGGGAGATTTAATATGCCTCTCACTTATTGACAATCTACTCTTCTGTAATCTGCAATGACAGAAGTTCAACAATTTTCAAGGCACTGGTCATGCAGCCATATATTACAACAGGTTAGCAAGATCATCACAGTAACCTGTTATCAAAGGTAAAAGAGTGGATCGTAACAAAGTGGGAGCGCCATGACTCATTACTTTAGTTATGATCTGAATTTTGTAGCACATTTTTTAAAAGTTAACATCAATCACCATGAAGGAAAAGAAAATCTCTCTCTCTCTCTCTCTCTCTCACACACACACACACACACACACTCTCACACACATCTGTGCAAATCTTACTGTCAAACTTTCTTTACTGTCAAAAGCAAATCCAATATGTAATAGTTGGTTGAATTAATCTTAGAAACCATTCATGGGATAAAAAGATACTAGTAACGCTTCTAAATATAACAATAGCACATCCCCTATCACCATATATGGCATTTAGGCTCTTTTTGGCAGAGCTGTTATAGCTTTTGAAATTAAAGCTTTTAAAGTTAGAATTTTTAAAATTAAAGGTAACTACATATTTAAAGTGATATAAAATTTTAACATATGTTTAGTAATCAAATTGGAAAAGTTCTTTTAAAATAAAAATAAGAAAAGGCATTACATAATACCTTCAACTATCTAACCTATTAAACTTTATTATTATAAATTATTCTAATAATATTATAATATAATAATATCATATTATAATAATATTTTAATATAATAATTATTATAATGTAAAATTATCATAATGTATTATTTTACTATGATTTAATAATTATATTATAATATATTATCAAAATTACAATTATTATTATCTAATAACATAATATCACAATATTATGATATATTATTATAGTAATATTATAAAATTATAGCATTATATACTATAATAATATTATATTTGCATATTATATTTTAGTATTTTACAATATTATTATTCTATTTTATTTTACACTATATAATATATTATAATTATAATACTTATATTTTATTTATAATATGTTATAATAATATTTTTATAGTATTTAAATATATTTTATAATATTATTTATCTATATTATATTATCATTATATTATATTATTAAATGTTGTTGTTCTTATAGTTCAAATCGTTGACCTTCAAGTTTAATGAAAGCATCTTTTCCGCATTTGGTAAATAAAGCTTTTGAAAAAAGCTCTAAATTGAAACATTTCAAATAGAGCTTTTAATAGTTTTTTATGAAGCTAAAAAGTACTTTTCAAAATTTTATTAAATTTTATAAAATTATTTAAAAATGCTTTTAGACCTTCTCTAAAAGCACTTTTAGATCCTCAATAGTTAGAAGATCTTAATTGCATGACTCTCAAAAAGCTTTAATTCTAAATATATGGTGGAACCAAGGCATTTGAAAGAGATGGGGAAGCTAGCGTGGTAGCTAATGCCTAAAAAATAGGCTCTGCGACCGAATTAGTTTTCTTAAAACTAGGATTGGTTTTTGCTTAAGTGGCCCAAATTCTTGGAACCACTCTCTTCCACTAATTTGCATCCAAAGAGGCCCAAATTCTTGGAACCACTCTCTTCCTCTAATTTGCATCCAACTAGGCCCAAACATTAACATGCTCGAACTATTGTCCTTTCCTTCATAATGCATTTTCAGATATGTAAGTAGGAATCGTTCAAAGGCCAACCCTCATGTTAGCATAATATTATCATCTAAAGCAGATGTCATTATTTTAGGAATTGTTCGGTTGATGCCAGATGGTCTGCATATATACATACGCATTATAGATATTATGCTTGAATATAACTAGAATTCTATTCTTCTAGCAGGATTCATTCTTCTGTGATAGGTTCTTTCAGTTGAGGATTCATGCTGCTGATCACAATCTAAAACATCTGGCTTATGTCTCATCTTGCTTCATTAGAAAGATTGTTGAACTCTACCTACAAGCTGTGTTTTAATAAATTGTCTATTTTTTTTTAGATCTTGGCTTCAGCATGAAGTGCAGGTTCCTAAGTTCTTCAGTGGCTAAAACATGATCTCTCTTTGACCTGAGCATGGGTTTATTTATATTCAGATGATAAACAACAGAGTCTACGAGAAAAATTTTATATAATACCAAATGAGTTTTTTCTCTTTATAAATGAGCTTTTTCTCTGTGTAGTTTTGGTTTAATCTGACTCCAATTTCACATTTAATATATGGAAAACCATATTCTTAGGCTTAAATCTAGTAGTAGTAGTACTAATTGTACCTTATAACGATACATCAAATACATTATTCAGTTTAAAAAGAAGTTGCCCAAGATTCAAAGCAGTTTAAGCATGCCTCTTTTTATTGTCTTTGCCATTTTAAGCACAGCTGCATCTCTTTCTATAAGCTATAAAAATTTCTTAAAAAGCATACTGACCTTCTAATTGAAGGAGGCTCGCCATGAGGCTCTGGCTGATTCTGTTGGATCTTCTCACCGCTTGTGCTTGCCTTCAGAGGATCCTGGCTCATTTGAAACGACTCTGGGTGGAGAAGAACATGTCCGCTTTAGCCCAAGAAACCAGAAGGAAAAGTGAAAATCATTCAAGAACCCAACAGGAAGGGAACTAAAAAATTATTTCACCTTTCCAGTCCTCGAAGCCCTTCATGTTAGCTGCACAACCAATTTTTTCTTCAATCACTTCGCCCAATGAGTGGAGATGTATATTCTTCAACTCTTTCACTAGGTTATAAAGACTTTTCCCACTCTCCAAGAATATGTGATTGTTTTGGTTGCTTGTGGTTACCTTCGCATGCTTCTCGAATTCATAAGCAGAAACAACCTATATCACCATAAATTCAGCACGTAAAATGTTTCACAGCTTAAGAAGTACAGAAAACTTTATGCGAAAAAAATAGCAATCAAGAAAAAGGGTGCATTACACTATATAGAGAAACAATGCAAACAACTAGATAAATTGGCCATGGCCGACTGAGTTCAAGAAACGAAACAAAAAAGAATGCTAAGAGACTTACTTTTGAATAGTTACAAGATGAGCAGCCACACTGATAACCAGGATCTTTTACAAATCCACAGACTTCTACCTAGCAAGCATCCCAACCAATACTCAAATAAAACAATGGGAAAATGATGCATAAGAAAACAAACCAATAAAGATTCAATCAACTCTACCTTATCCTTCTTATACTTCACCGGTAATCCTTCTAGGAGTCTTGTAGACAGCAAGCCTTTCACATCAGTAAGGAGGCTATTTGGAGTATACTTCGAAACCTTCGGTGCCCTCTTAATAGGAGTGTAAGGCAAGAAACCTTCACCTCTTGAACCGCGGTTTTCCCCCTCCTTCCCTTGAGGGGTCTGCGCTACAGAGACCGTGACCTTGGAATTGATCTTGAGCTCACCAGTACCGGCGGCGTCACTGGGGATCACAAACTGGGTCGAAATAGCTTGGGTGCCACCGCAAATGTCCAATGCCGGTCCAACATTGGATTCTACTCCCGGTTTCTTGTTAGGAAAGAGGTCGCCCGGAACAAGGTCACTGGAGACCCATTGGTGAGGCCTCTTTAGTTCCGTTCCTGAAGCAGTGCCGAGAGTAAGGAGGTTGCCACTCGAAGCCCCTGGTGCACCGATGGCAGCTCTCGGTGTCTGCTGCCTCTCCTGAAAACTATCAAGAACAGAGATGGAAACCAAGAAACCGTAAGAAAGAGTTTGCAGTAGAACGCCACGGTGGAGAGAATTAGAAACTGAGCTAAAAAAAGACAAGAAACGAAATCAAGCCATGCAACCGTTCAAGAAATGAAATCGAATCAAGAAACCATGAAGAAATCATTCTAAAACAGGGAGGGAGGGGGAAAAATCCAATCGGAGTTCTCGAACTGGAGGCAATTGCGATAAAGAATTGGAAAGATATCAAAATGAAAACAAATTAGGGTTATAAATCAGCATTCTCGAGAGATGGGAGATTGGCCAATTACGGTTTATCCGAGATGAAACCAGTGGGGCGACTGGGATCTTTATTACGGCTTCCCTCCGAAGGACCATTGGAGGTGGGTATGATTTTATAGAGGGAGAGCGAGGGAGTTGGCGTCGGTGAATTCAAATCTATTGGTGGGCCCCACAGCTTCTGTTGGACCTCGCTAGCCCATTGGGCCGGTAGGAGACGGGCTTAAATGCGGCATAGTTGCTAATCGAAGGTAATTTATAGAGAGAATGTGTCCTCTTAATTATCTTAATTTGGACTGTTCCATATATGAGTTTTCAACTTAATTAGTCAGAGTATCGTGGGCAATAAAATAATTACAGATAACTTTTTACTCACAAAGGCCCAAATACAGGACTACTGTTCGTCTAAGAGGAGATCAATTCTTAAGCTAATTATAAGAACTTTTAACAATTAATCAAATTAATCTTAATTAAATAAGTATTAAAATTCTATGCTTGATTTGCAGAAAAGATAGAACCTCGGCATGACTATTTACATTAACATAATGTGAGAGCAAAAGGTGAATCCTAACAATCTTGTATGCAACTTGTTCACACAAAAAAAAAAATTGCTGCACTGGCTAAAGATAAAGTGTGTGATGTTCTTTACACGTTAATTGCTAGCCTATTTACCAGTCTCTTTGCTCCCGAGAGATACTTACCTCATGGCTGAAAATTGTTGGCTTAGACGTTGAGTCTCCTGATTGGTGCCGTCATTTATTAGAAGCGATATTTGAGGAGACTCTTGCTTTTTATCATCGACGATACCTATGCTTTTCATCCAAGTCTCATAATGCCCTGGATCGATGGAACATCCGGTCGCATCTTCCATCTCTTCGTGCAGCGACTTAAGAGGCACCTCTGCAAGATGCTTGACAACTTCATGAAGAGTTTTCTCGCTCTTCAAGAATATATGATTGTTTGGATGGTTCGAAGTGGCTTCTGCGTGTCTCTCAAACTCGTACGCTGATAAGACCTAAAAAATTATTATGACAATAAGATTGCATTTAGCATTAATTCAAACGTTTCTCTCTATATCTGGAATGAAAAAATATCTGGAAAACAAAAAGGTGAAAAATCTCTCGATTGAACAAAATTTAATATTAATTTTGTACCGCATGAAACTCTCAACTTGTATGGATTTATCATAGATCCAAGGTAATGATCTATGATAAATATAGATTTTATAGAAAAACAAATTTTGATGACTTGATTTTAAAAAACAAAAGGAAAAGCAAAAAAAAAAAAAAAAAAAAAAAAAAAAACATGATCCACGGAATGATTTCTGCTTACTTGATCATAGTTGCACGATGAACAGCCGCATTGATACCCATTGCCTTTTATAAATCCATGAAGCTCTACCTATCATGCAGAGATCAAAACGTTCATTATAACAAACAGTTCATAATACAAATGAGAAAATCTAGTCGATCTTACTTGATACTTCTTAGATTTGTAGATGACGGGAAATCCTTCAAGCATGCCGGTGGCGAGTAAATCCTTCACGTTGGAGAAGCGGACGCCGCTCCGAGCCGGCCCCTCCTTCGCATCATTGGTAGTGGAACGGAGTTTTCTTCTACCATTTTCTGATAATGAAGCACTCGTTTTCTTCGTCATCTCGAGATCAAAGATTTATTTTTGAAGTTCCGATGGATAAACTAATGGGAATAGAGAGAGCCTTAGTATTGAAATTTTTAGAGTTTTTATTCTTCAGAAATTTTAGACACATGAAAGGGTCCCATCTTATCAAAATTATTCGCCTAATTATCTGCCGATGAAATCGACTTTTATGCTACCGTTCAGTATTCATATTTGGATTGACTTCTACCTTTAAAAACTTTCCTTTTTTTTAAGCGTTTTTAAAGATGGGCCCCATAATTTTCTTTTTTTTTTTTTTATCTTCCTTCCAAATAAAATTGTTATTATCTTTTTTTTTTTTTTTAACGTTTGAATTAATTAATCTTATTGTCATAATAATTTTTTTGGTCTTATCAGCGTACGAGTTTGAGATGCACGCAAACCATCCAAACAATCATATATTCTTCTTCGAGAGCGAGACAAACTCTTCGTGAAGCTGTCAAGCATCTTGCAGAGGCGCCTTATGAGGCTTGGATGAAAAGTAGAGGCATCGTCCATGACAAAAAGCAAGAGTCTCCTCAAATATCGCTTCTAATAAATGACGGCACCAATCAGGAGACTCAAACGTCCAAGCCAACAATTTTCAACCATGGGGTAGGTATCTCCTGGGAGCAAAAAGACTAGTACATAGGCTAGCAATTAATGTGTAAAGAACATCACACACTTTATTTTTAGCCAGCAGCGTAGCAATTTTTTGTGTGAACAAGTTGCATGCAAGCTTGTTAGGATTCACCTTCTGCTCTCATGTTAATGTAAATAGTCATGCCCAGGACCTATCCTTTCTGCAATGCAACTTAATTTTGAAAAATAATAAATACCCATTGGGAAGTGAAGAGTTCTAATGCTTATTTAATCAAGATTAATTTGATTAATTATTAAAAGTTCTTATCATGGGGATAAGAATTGATCTTCTATTAGAAGAACAGACCCATACTTGGGCCTTTCTTAGTAGAAGTTATCTGTACTTATTTTATTGCCCACAATACTCTGACTAATTAAATTGATAACTCAACTCTTATATGGAATAATTCAAATTAAGAAACCTGTTTCTTAATTAATAGGACACGTCAACAGTGCAAGGAATTACCTATGAATTACCTTCGATTAGCAACCAAGCTACATTTAAGGCCCGTCGTCTCCTACCGTCCCAATGGCTAGCGAGCTCCAGCACAAGCTGTGGGGCCCACCAATAGATTTGAAACCGCGCAGTCGCTAGCCGTCGCGGGTTCACCGACTGCAACTCCCCCGCTCTCCCTCTATAAAATCCTACCCACGTCCAATAGCCCGTCGGAGGGAAGCCGTAATAAAGATCCCAGTCGCCCCATTGGTTTCATCTCGGACAAACCGTGATTCGCCAATCTCCCATCTCTCAAGAATGCTGATTATAACCCTAATTTGTTTCCATTTTGATATCTTTCCAATTCCTTATCGCAATCGCCTCCAGTTCGAGAACTCCAATTGGATTTTCCCCCCTCCCTCCCTCCCTCCCTGTTTTAGAATGATTTCTTCATGGTGTCTTGATTCGATTTCATTTCTTGAACGGTTGCATGCTTCGATTTCGTTTCTTGTCTTTTTTTACTTCAGTTTCTAGTTCTCTCCGCCATGGCGTTCCACTGCAAACTCTTTCTTAGGGTTTCTTGGTTTCCATCTCCGTTCTTGATACTTTTCAGGAGAGGCAGCAGACACCGCGAGCCGATATTTTCATTCACCACTGCAACACCAGATGCTGAAGGTAATATCCATCCATCTTCAAATATCTTGAAACATGGTCACAGAAGAGTTCTATGATGGAAAGTAAATCAGAATTGGAAAGGAGGACAACTAAAAGGTACCCGCCCCCACCCCCCCGAGGGCCGATATTTTTTATCATTTAGAAATTGAAATTTCATGCACATAATCAAAGTTAACTATTTTAATTTTGACTCAATGCCCGAGGCTTGTGGATTGAGACTTATTTTCAATTTAATGTCATGATGTTTTTGCTCAGCTTGCAATTATTGATCTCTCTTGAATGCACTATTGTCTCCTCTTTGAGGAATTATATTCTGTTTATTTTACTCCTAGGTTGAGTTCACCAAAATCTCCTGCTAATATTTTGCAACAGAAGACTACGGCTCAATGTGGTCCCAAGAAAAGGTGACACTCTCATAGACAGTGCTCGATTGAAGCTGCCTCATTGTTTCTGTTCAGATTTTGAGCTGCTTTTCTCTGTTTAGGGATCATGATTTGCACCGGATGATTTTTAATGAAAACGGTCTACTGGATGGATCAAAATTAGTTTATCGTGTTAAGGGAAAGGTTTCTGAACTTTATAACACTCTTTCCAGTTATTTTCTTAGGAGATACACATCTCCCTATGACTGAATTTTCTATTTCTTCTGCAGGATGTGCTTACAGGTTTGAAATCTGGAAGTGGTATATTGTGTAGTTGCTGTAACACTGAGGTGCCTCCTTTGGACTTAAAATGAATTGTGGTATGCCATTGCAGAAAGCAAGAAACCATTATCTTAATTTATTTTTCTCTTATAATCAGGTTAGCCCTTCACAATTTGAAGCTCATGCTGGATCGGCTGCAAGGCGCCAGCCGTGAGTAAAATTTTTAAATGTTCTTTTCGATGTTTTCATGGTCCACTTATTCAAGCGCTGATAAAATGCATCAAGTCTAGTACTTTTCAATTCAATAGAAATATTTTATACTTTTACAGCTACCATCACCTATATACTTCTGATGGCTTATCACTTCATGAACTATCAATTTCTCTGGCTGCAGAAGGCCCTGAGTGCAAGATTTGCGGATATGGAGGATCACTGATTTCTTGTCATATATGCTATAAGTCCTTGGCATCTAAGAGATCATGCATGGAACCTGCAGCGAGTTGGACCATATTTCTCACTCTAGTTATTTTCAGAACATAGGGCGGTATGTCATAGTCATTACAGCACAGTTCTATAGCCTATAGTTATTATTAACGAGGAGAAAATTTATTATGGACTTGAATGATCTTTTCTAGGAGCAAGTAGAGGTCCTCAAACTTCTCTAGGATCAGAACATTTGGACTAAAGAGTCGTCTCTGAAGGCTTCATCAGAACATAGGGCAATATGCTTTCACCATGCCTTTGAATGGCTACATTTATGCAAAAGACATGAAGCTTTTGTTTATGATTGTGGTTTAGATGTATTGCTTATGACTGGAACCACATCTTGTACTGATGCATGTTATATAGATTCTAAAACTTTAGTCTGCTTTATTATATCTTTCCCTAGCAAGAAGATAAAAATAATTATATCCTGTGGGTCCTTGATTTTTCTTCTCTTCTTCTGTTCTCCATGAATGCTTTCGTTTCTTGCATGCTTTACATAAAAACCGGTCATTAACAGTCCATCAGTTACATAGAGTCTGATTTGCTATTTTTCACATCTACATACTCGATTTAGTATTTCCTTTTTCTAACTTGTACTGATGTCCTTTGCTAAGCAGCCTTCCACCAACTATGTATTCTTAAGTGTATGTCCGCCACTTCTGACATCCATCAGCTAAAAGACTTCTCCACTTTTCCCGCTACCAGATCATACTCATCTTTTGCACATAGTGCACAAAAGAAGAATAAAGCCAAGAGCTTTATGATTTCAGGCCCTTACAGCTCATGCCACCATATTCATTCCTAAAGTGACCACCACAACCTTGTTTATTTAGCTAATCTTTTGACCCAATGCTTTATTCTAACATTTTAAGAATTATTCTAATGTGTCCCACATGGTTATCTGTAAAGACTCTACGAAAATCTAGCAATACAATTCAGTTTACTATTCCAGCACCATTCTGCAAATAGAAAAGTGGTTCTTGGTTACGACTGCTTGTTTGGATTTTCGCCAATAGTTAAAACTATTCGTGAATTGGTAGTGATTGGCAGATCATGGTAGTGATTGGCAGATCATGCTAATTCCAGCCTGTTGTTAACAGTGCAAACAGTACGCTGTCTTGATAAGAGGTGATAACAGTACGCATTTAAGCATAAATGATGCTGGTGAGAGGTATAATTTCTGGACATTGGATTTAGAGTTAAATTTGTATTGTAGAATGACCAGCATAAATGTTGTTTGACCGGAAGTTCTCTTCATGTTGCTTCTTATTTCTTTCAAAAGAGAAAAAGTTGTGCCATTTTCTTCCAGTAAACTTCTTGAAGAATAGAATGTCATTTGTGACATCAGTTGCTCCGGTTTGCAGAGAAAATGGTGAGAGTCAACGTTCTGAATAATGCCCTTAAAAGCATGCAGAGTGTGGAGAAGCGAGGAAAGCAGCAAGCAATGTTCACACCATCCTCCAAAGTGATCGTCAAGTTCCTCTTGGTTATGCAGAAACATGGTTGGCTCTTCACAATTCATCACCTGTCCTAAAATTTTGTTTGTCTTCTTTGATATAAAGAAATGAACGCTAGATGAAACAGTGATCGGTGTAAACTTGAGGTTGATCCGAAGAGGAGGGGAGGTAATAAAAGTGACCACCCAATAACGTTAGCTTTCCCCCCATTTTACTCGTGCAGGTTATATTTGATGACCGCAGGGCTGACAAAAATTGTTGTTAAACAAGACCCACCGTATCAATTCATGCTATACCAAAATGGTACCCAGGTTTTTGATTTATTGTGAACCAGATAAAATAGTTCCATACCGCTCGATACTAAATGGTATTATAGTCAGGTTTGAAAATGAGCTGGTTCAGCTTTGGATCAAGCTATAGGTTAGGTCTGAATTAATTTCGATTGGATTTAAACTTTCAATTAGGGCTCAAAAAATTTTCTGACCAAATTTAGTTTATTACTTAACCTAATCCAGATCCAACCCAAAACCTAAATTTGAAGACGGCTCAAAGTAATGACCCTTAATCAAACCCAAATTCAGCTCGAATTCAATCCTCAAACCTTTAGACTTTTTAAATTTATACTAGATTTCTTATCAATTATACACAAATTTTCTTTTATTTGAAAATTAGCTAATTTGAGGAGTTTACTTTGTTTTAGAGTAATTATGTGTAATTATTTTAAATATTAGTTATTTTTTGCACTAAAATTTAAAAATCAAAAATTAACTTCGTTGGTCTAGCCTTTGGTTTAAATAAGTTGCTATGGGTTGGTTGGATTAAATTTCTAGCTAAGTCCGAGCTTGGGCCTTGATTTTGTAAATTCTTTTAGGCCTAAGTCCGATGAAAGTCTAAAAATAATTTTTAAGCTAGGCTCAAGTTGAAGCATGACTTAATTCGATCGATCCTATACACTTCTAGCCTTGATTATAATTAAAAAAAAAAAATTGATACTTTATTTGGATATAAAATATGTATCATACTGTATAAACATATAATGTATCGGTGTAGTTTTTAATACGGATCCTTTAGAACTTGATTAACCTACATGAATCCCTGGATAGCAAGGCTGCTCCCCTTAAAGACAGGTTGGTTAAAAGGTCCCTGATTTCAATTTCAAAAATGATTTCTAGGAGACAGGAATGTTGATGGGGAAGTCTTATTTTATTAGATGAATTTTTAACCAAAGAAGACTTTTATGATTGTGATTCTCTAAGTAAGAACTCAATTATTCCTGTTGAATTTCATATCCGTTGCACCTCAAAGCCTTTGAGGGACTTTGTTTATTTGTGTTTTTCATGTATTTGATTTCCTAACAACGGAGGTTTTTCTCCTATTTATCAGAATTAGTCAGTATCCATCTCCGCTTGATTTCCTTTAATGAGACTACAATAACTCGATCGTAAATCATGAGCCACCTGGGCATGATCCTACCGGTTTACTACTTGTCAATTTGCATGGACCACTTCAGTGTTTGGACCGTAAAGTTTCCCCTAGATTGTGCAAGAACAGCTATGCCGAGTTGTCCTAATTGCCAAAGATGTTTGGTTTATGTTCCTTGTATCAGAAATGCAAGTAATTGTTTTTTGTTTCTCCCTCTTCCTTTCTTTTCAACATGGTAAAAAATGTATCAGCTTATTAGCTACTGCATCCTTTTGATATCTATCTAGCTGTAGTGTCTGAGACAAGGCTCTTTCTATCATGGCATACACCACCATTTTAGTTCTCCATCTGATGTCCAGGCTGTGATGCCAAGCCAATAGCCACCACCACACCATATTTAAGAGCCTGTCTTGGAATCGGGAAACCATATGAGTGCTTAACAGGTAACACTTCCATCTGTCCCTAGCTTTCTGATTAGGCTTCATGACTACTAATAAAATGAGGCATGCTATTTGTATTTAAGGGGCTTTTATCGGACCTACCGGAATGCCGGACTAGCTTAAGCATTTGATTGGTCCGGTATTCATTCCAAACACCATAACTAAGACGTGGGCCAGAGATTTGGTGGCCTGCTATTGAAGCACGCTCGTATCGAAGCATTTAACCTTACCACCCATTACGAGCAAAAACATAATTAACGCAAAGTCGTCTCTTAAAAAATTTTTAGTTATAAAAATAAAATTCAAATGTATGCGGTACACTCATTGAAAAATAAATAAATAAATAAATATACGATTTCTACTCACCGTTGCCGTCTCCTGTTCTGTTACCACGGCGCCGTCGGCTGCGAATCGATGGCAACCATCGTAATTAAACCAATAATCGCAGGCATTTAAGCGATGCACCTCGAAAAGCAGCGCTTTCGCAGCCTGTGCTGTTCACCTGCGACGTGGCGAACCTTGATTGGACTGGTGTTGCTTTGGAGCGGGCTCGAGTGTGATTACCGTCGCGCTATAAATCAAGAGCCCACCACCCCCGCCGACCGTCCTCGTCTCCACGCGATCGCCCGCCCCGAGCCCCTGATCTCGGAGTCTATTCTCGTCTCTGGGATCCCTAGATTTTCTCTAGATAGCCCTTTCCTCGACGTCGCGTACTTCCCTCCACGGTTCTCGCTCCGCTCACCGCCGTCGAAAATGGTGTTTGCCCTTTCTACCCTTCCCTTTCCCCTCTCTTTCTCTCTCTCTGATGCTAGGGTTTGAGTGTTTTATTTTTCCGCTTTTTTAACATCTTTTTCGATGGGGGATTTTTCGTGTTTGACGAGAGATCCGGGATCGATCCTGTTAAATTAGACGATTTGCTCCGATCGGTATGAATTGATTGCAAGTTTCTTTTTGTCTCCGATGGCGGATCCGTTTTGCGTATGCTAGGGTTTATTGGTAGATCTAATGTGATTACATTTCGACTGGAGTGGTTGTTGGATCGTTCATTCTGGTAGAGGATTTGTCCAATTATTGGTAGATCTTTTCTGTATATAATGAGAGTGGGGGATTTTATGGATTCCCTGCTGAAGGAAAAAAATTATGATTTAATTTTGATATATAGACTACTGATGCAAGTCTACAACAGAGTTATTTGAAGATCGGTGTCCTAGGCTTTACTTGTCCCGTAATGTCGACATCCTTTTCTCTTTCTTTTCAAAAAGAAACGAGATGGTTTTAGTTCCTTATGTTTTTTGGTTGACAAACTTTTTTTAATTTTCTTAAATCTTAATGGGTTAGCCTTTCTTGAAATTTTTCTTCTTTCTTCTTTTAGTAACCCCATTCTATGTGGGATTATAATGCTCAAGCTCCAGTTTGTGGCCAATCTTTTCTTTTCGGAGATACAGAGTGCACAAATCTTTATGCATAGGCCCCTGTTGATGCTTACAGCTAGTTTGGTTTCTTTCAGATAGTAAGATTTGTCTTCCCAATAATACAGTTAACATATGGTTCGTATTTCTCGCGAAATTGCAGGCCAATGCAGCGTCAGGCATGGCTGTGAATGATGATTGCAAGCTGAAGTTTTTGGAATTGAAGGCTAAGAGAACTTATCGTTTCATAATTTTCAAGATCGAGGAGAAGCTGAAACAAGTCATTGTGGAGAAGGTTGGTGAGCCCACTTTGAGCTATGAGGATTTCACTGCCAGCCTTCCTGCAGATGAATGCAGATATGCGATTTATGACTTTGATTTTGTGACTGAAGAGAACTGTCAGAAAAGCAAGATCTTCTTTATTGCCTGGTAATATTTTCTTTTGTACTTTTTAACTAAATATTAGACTTTTATGATGTAGCTTACGGTCATCTTTCTTTTTGCTTTTGTGTGGAGGTCTCCTGACACTTCAAGAGTGAGAAGTAAGATGCTTTATGCCAGCTCCAAGGATAGATTCAAGAGGGAGCTTGATGGCATCCAGGTGGAATTGCAAGCAACTGATCCTACTGAGATGGGCCTTGATGTTATAAGAGGCCGTGCGAATTAAGTATGCATTACTTGGTTGTGCAGTGGAGATATATTCCCTGCAGTCTTGCTGCTGTATCAAATAAGTCTATAGTTCCATGGGATGGTGAATTTTTCGCTAGATATCGTATGTGCTTGTTGTTCAGGTTATTAAAATACAATACTTCTTGCCGTCTTCTTAAACAACTTTCATTTTGGGTATATCATTTGATTTGTTGTTTCTCGAACCTGTGACAAGTGTCTACTTGTATCTTCACATCTATAAGCTGATGATATGTAATAGTTTGTGTGGTTAGCCTGGTAGGAAATGCTTGTAGCTCACTTCTATAGCTTTGTAATGGATACTTGATCCATCTGTGTGTTTTTTTTATATTATTTTTTATTATTTTTTTTGATTTGGACTGCAGGTGTACTGAGCTTTAGTTGCCAGGAGGTTTTTTTTTTGGCTGTTCATTGTTCCTATTTCTGTCATTGTTCTGCCAATTTATTTTCTTGTTTCTAGTGCATTGGCTTATATGTGTTATGGAATTGCAAGATATTACTGTTATAGGGGATTTTGTAAAGTTTTTCCACATGTTTATTTGCAGCAGGAAGATAGTAATGATCTCTTGGACATGTCCAAGAGATATCATGTTTTAGCTTGTGCAGGGCCCACTTTCTTTTCACATTTTTGGGACTTTCTCCTTGATTTCCGCCTGTATGTGTCAATTTATGTATGTTCAATCTTGTGTCATTATGGCATTATAAGCTTAGCAGCTAGCTTTGTAAGGTTTTCATTTTTCCCTTTAAATTGACAAAATTCAGCAACATGTGAGATGATTGTGGTAGAGATGAGATATCTAGGTTGATGGTTTGTCAACTAGTAATCATGAATTTAGATAAGTCTGATTCCAAATCAGCTTAGTAGTTGCCTAGTTATGAGGATATACTAGTAGTGGTTGAGATTGTATAGCTGGATGCGGTGAGAAGGTTATAATTGACAACATGGCATTTGATATGTGGAATTGAAATAGAAGTCAGGATCAAGTAGTTATGTATCTTTAAGGCAGATTTACGGTTGTGAGGTTATTACAGTAAAACAACTGATGTCAGTTTGTCATCATTTGTTTAATGCCATGAATGTATTTTGTAGCCAAGAACCATGTATGGCATCTTTTCAAACTAAATATAGATAGGGACAATGTCACTCACACTACACTCTCGCCATCAAGCTACACAACTCTTTCATCTTTTGGATTTTTCTTATCCTTTCAATAGGAAGAGAGATTAGGTAACTAAAGGGGCTGTTTGGTTGCCTGCATTTTTTCTAAAATTCATTTTTCAGGTTTTATGACTTGTCAGTTTTGGCAAAACAGGTTTTATGGAAGAACTATCAAACAACCATTTCCGGAAAACTCATTCATTTAGAATTTTGTGTAAACATGTTTTTACTAAAACTTGTCACCATAAGGGTGATTGTTTAGGGCGCTTGGAAGGAACAGAATATACAATTTTTTGATGATAAGGGGCTTGCTGGTGGATGGGATCAGTAGACAAGCCAAATATATTGTTATTTGTAGGAAATGATTTAAAGCTTCTTGTAAATTTAGTACATCAAGAAATGACTGATTAAATTGTGCTTTAATGAGAATCTGATTATTGTGGATGTATTGGAAGTTGAACATCCGATGATATGTATGCTTATTGTTTTAGATGGAAGGTATACTTTTTACTAGAGATAACCTAAGTAATAACCTTGGTGCAGTTAGTGACATCATGTATTAAGAGACCAATTTTACGTGTTACCCTATGTACCATAGTGCTAGACAGATAGCAGAGTTGAACACTATTCCCTCTTAACTACGATGGGGAGTTCTTGCAATCATTGTGAACATTGTGGTAAGTTTATCCCCTCATGATTCTCTAGTTAAGTTGTTTTGCTTATTATGGGGACTACGTTTCAAATGAAAATGTTCTGTCATGGAAGTGGCTTTGTTTTTCTTGGTAATTACGACAATCATTTGTGGGGAATGCTTATTTTTGCTGAAGTTTCTCCCATAAAAGGAGAAAGGAATTTAAGGCATAGCATTTGAACTGCAGGAAAATAGGTTGTGAAGCGTTTGAAAAGGTATTTTTAAAGTTGGCATGCTTTTCCACTAGAATTGATTCTCAAGGTTGGAAAAGTATGGTGCTAGAAAGTTGCTTTTATTAATAGGTTCTGGAAGCAATTATTTATTGCCCTTGATGACACTGAAGTCTTCTTTTGAAAACAAAACATAAATAAATAAGTGTTTAAAGTGGACGTAGAAAGTTCACTGTACATTGCTACTCGATCTTCCACACCGTGAGGTTTGATTCTACCATGCATCGTTGATATTTTTTATATTTTGTGTTTCCAAGGGGTGATGACAATGAAGAATGCCTCTTTACTATATTTTTGTAATGAAGGTTTATGATTCATAAATTCAATAAAGGTGGATATGCACGATCAGGGTTCGCTTTGGTATGTGCTAGTTGAACGTATTCCTGAGCCTTCTGAAACAATTTATCCTGCAGGATCCTCTGAGAAAGCTCACATTGTGCAATTGGTCGTCGTGTTGAAATTTGTGTTATTGTTGATGAAAACTCATCAGGGTTTTGAGAAGTATATAATCTGGTGCAAGGCTTTTGAATGAGCCTAGATCTAAATTCTAAGAATATAGTTCAATTCCTTTGCTGCTTTGTTTGTCATATGATTCCAATAGTCAAGGTTTGCTAGGTGGTGGATGAGTTAGGGAGTACACCTATAAGCATATTATTTTCTGGTAGGCTAGAAGGATGCTTGTTATGTGCTCATGACCGCTTGAAATTGTTACCATTCAGATTTGTGTCAGCTGCTGCTATGCTACACGACTGCGGTGATGTACCTTCTAGTTGGTGTTCTCTTTGTCATTAGCGGTCCATTTTAGGTGCGTGACATGATGAGTTCTTATTTTTCCGATAGCATGAAGTTTTAGCTTCTTAATGATTTCAATTTTCAGTTCTCTTTTGCATGGAACTCTGGTTGTATCTTTCAAGACATACTGAAGTTGATTCTTATTGTATGACCTTAAAATCATTTCCGTCCAACCTTTTGCTAATTATTTGGAGTTGGCTTTGCGGTATGCATTACCATTCCCAAATGCTGCAGTTTACGCTTGATGTTGATATTTGAAGCAGTACAATCTTATCATAATAACTTGAAACTATATTTTGATCATCATCAAACTATCAATGCGTAGTGACGTAGTGCGGGCATTGAAGCTATAAGGGGTTTGTTGCCTGCATTCGTAGACGCAGTTACAACTAGAAATATTGTATAGCGTCTATTTGGTTTGCTTGTGTGTGCTATTTATGTGTTTAGCTGTTTAATTTAGAGAAATGTGATCTGTGATCACCCTGCAATTACTTGCAGTGGTATTATTAAGTCATTATCGTATTATCAATTATACAATTATTATAACATTTTATGCTATAATATAATTATAACGTGTTATAATATTACATTATGTTATATTATATATTTGGTTATAATATTTTATTATAACATATTACATATCATATCATATAACGTGTTATATTATATTATATCTTATATAATATTATCATATATTATAAAATATATACATTATCAATTGCTTAAGTATTGTAATATTTATACTGCAATACAATTATAATGTATTATAATATTACATTATGTTTATTATTATATATTTTTCTTTTCACAATATGATGAAGTATTGTAATATGTTTTTCCTTTCCATAGTCCTCTTCTGGTGTGAGATCACCTCCCCATCCCGTCGCCCGAGGTGACCATCCGTGCTCTCCAATTTCGTGCGCTTTCGGACTCGAGAACTATCCATGCAGATGGATATCCAGTTTATATTTACCGTTGCGTACGATGAGGCTTTCTCACACCCTGCAATTCCAGACGACTCGACAAACTCGGTTTACTTTCAATCAACCCGGCGAGGAGAGAGACTCCCTGAACAAACTGAAAAGTTCCTAATTTTCAGAAACACGGGACCACTATGGAGATGGAGCTCAGAAAACAAGTGCGGACGGACTACTATGAATAAACAGAAAGCCCTATTAAGAGGCCACAAAAATTAAATAGATAAATGGTAAACTAATCAGTTTTTTATTATTATTTCTTTTTTTAAATTTTTTACGCCTCAACAGACGCTATAATTAAACCTTTAACCTTCATTTTGTGACAGGATTTTTTTCTCTTTTTTTTTTTCAAAAAAATGAAAAGAAAAGCTTACTAATGGCTATTGATGCGTCACAGAATGCTGCTTCCGACCTGAAGTGAACATACAGCATCTAATCAAAATTGTTAGAGGTGGTCTTATCTTAAAGTGGCCCAAAATGATGTTTGCAAAGACGACATTCGGCATATGCCGCAAGGCGATGAAACCTCCTTTCCTTCTCTTTCCCCCGTTCAATACAACGAGATGTTCTTTCATTCACCAATAGTCTTTACAGGAACACTTTCCCCCACTGAAATGATGGAAGCGGCTGCGATCACGCAAGACAATCTCCCGCCCAACAATTTTCGAGATAAACTTCATTGCTTCATGACAGTCATTACAAACTCTCAAATTCTTCACAACCCGTATTGTGGTTCCCTCCTTTGTGCTGATGAGTCCAAATGCAACAGCCAGCTTCTCACTGTGCATTGAGAGTGCATCCTCCTTTTCCTCCTCATCAATATTCTGAGACACAACGGTTGTGTCTGGGACATACCCAGCCAGCTTCATCCTTAAACTCAATGCGTTGATCATCGAATAAATTTCTTTGGACTGGGGATGAGACCGATCTCCCATAAAGAATTCATGGACCGTGTTATCCACCTCAATCCAACTGCAACCAGGCGTCTTGACCACCTGTTTCTCTCTCATCCTTAGTCGACATTTAGCTGCATCCTCCAGCCTACCAACTGAAGCATAGACATGTGCTAGATAAACGTAGCTGCCAGAGTGCTCAGGATCTAACTCAAGTATATGCTGAACCACCTGCACTCCTCTACGTATATCACCGTGGATCCGACAACCACCCAGCAAAGCACCCCATACTATAACATTGGGTGGCACCCTCATTGAATCGATCAAGTTCTGAGCTTCATCAAGTCGTCCAGCACGGCTGAGAAGATCCACCACACACCCATAGTGCTCGACCTTTGGGTCAATCCCAAACTCATCACTCATCCTGTTGAAATATTTCATCCCCTCATCCACCAGACCAGCATGAGTGCAGGCTGATAAGATGCCCATGAAAGTGATATCGTTCGGCTTTATCCCGTGCTGTAGCATTTCGTGGAATCCAAAGATTGCCTCCTCTGCATGGCCATGCATGGCTGACCCGCAAATTATTATACTCCACGAGATCACATCCTTCTCTTGCATTCTTTCGAACACTCTCCTAGCCTCACGAATGCACCCACACTTGGCGTACATATCTGAGAGAGCATTTCCCAAGAAGAGGCTAAGCTCCATCGCCCTTCGTTTGATGAAGCCATCAATCCACCTCCCTAAATCAAGGGCACCCAGGTGGGCGCAGGCCGAGAGAACACTCACAAAGGTGACATCATTAGGCGGTGCGCCACCGGACTGCAGCATCTTGTGGAAAAGCTCGATGGACTCCATGAACCTTTCATTCTGTGCGTACCCAGCGATCATGGCATTCCAACAGACCACATTCCTTTCTGGCATCCGGTCAAAGAGCTCACGGGCCCCGGCCACATCACCAGACCTGGCAAGACCCGCTATCATCGCGGACCAGGAGACCATGCTCCTCTCGGGCATTCGATCGAACAACTCTCTCGCCGCGGTCACATCACCGCAGGAGGAGTAGCCAGAGATCAGAGTGTTCCACGAAACGACGTCCCTCACAGACATTTCGTCAAACAGGCGGCGAGCGACAGCGGGGCAGCCGAACTTGAAGTACATGTCGACAAGAGAGTTGCGGATGAAAAGGTTGGCATCGAGGCCGCGCTTGAGGAGAAGAGCGTGAGACATCTCGCCGTCAGGGACGGCGGCGAGGCCGGCGCAAGCTTTGAGGACGGAGGTGAAGGTGAATTCGTCGGGGAGGGGATGGCGGGAAGCGAGGAGGAGGTTAAATTGCCGCAGGGCGAGAGGCCAGAGGTGGTGAAGGGCGAGGGTGCGGAGGAAGGCGTTCCAGACGAAGAGGTTTGGGGCGGGGAGGCGGAAGAAGACGAGGGCGGCGTAGCGGGGGTTGGCGCGGGCGGCGCAGGCGGAGATGAGCTTGACAGCCACGAGGTTGGGATCGACGGTGGCGGGAGGGGGGTCGGTCAGGAGGCGAGCGTGGACTTGGAGGAGCTGCCGCCTCGTGAGTTCGGTGGCGCATCGTAGCAGAAGTGCGGTGGGGTCGTGGTGGCAGAGGCGATGGGGTTGAAGTGCCACGATGCCAGGTTGGGTGGTGGCTGAGACGGCGGCGGCGGCGGCGGGTGGTGGTGCCTGCTCCTCGTGGCGGGGCTCAATTCCTGCAATTTTTCTCGGGCAGAGACGTACTCTTCAAATATTTTTGGCCCGGGGTGCACCAGAGCCTATTTCTTTTCTTTTTTTCTTACGTATTAAATATTAAATTGGTTAGTTCGATTTTTTTTTTTTTTTTTTTTTTTTTAGGGAATGGTTCGCCGGTTCAAAACATTCGATGTCTCTGACACCGGATGATGAGAAAAACGATGCAGCCGAGCAAAGAAAACTTAAAAGCACCCCAACATCAATCAAGAAAAGTGAAGAGAATCGTAATCTTGTTCTTGCGTTCTTGCTGACAGGAGAGAATGGAATAAAATAAATATTATATATATATATATATATATAAAAAGCATCCTAGATGGCAAGGCATCTGGCTTGAGCATCAGAAGTGATGGAAAAGTGGGCTCTCCCTGGCTTCCATATCCAAAGACAAGGTGAGATAGTTTCTCTAGGTCATACATACAAACTTTTATCATAATAGATTCATCTCTTACACTATATATTTGTTGCTGTAAATTACTTTCTCTATAAAAGCGGCTGGCTTTACCAGCCTAATCTGATCTGTTAGAAGTCATCCACATCTTTACCAAATGACCTTGCATCATCTGCCGATTTGCTAGCTATGAGCTTCTAAGCTTAAGAATCAATGACCATTAATAAGTATCTAGCTCTGTGATGCCAACAAGCCTTGTTGGGAACCAGGCTGCTTCATCTGAAGTTTTAATATTGACTGAAGATCATGTTTACTAGATATGATTTTTTTTTTTTTTTTTTTTTTTTCTGGCAACTTATTGCAGATTAGAGAAGCTTATCCAGCAACCTTTTTATTGCACTCATTGGCAATCTGTCCATGATCATTGGCCATCAGAATTCAGGCACCTTGTTTAGAATCTTTTTTTCTGTTCTGGTGCCTCAACACAATTTCTTCGTTTGGCATTGCACACAGGAAGCATGGAGGACAGCAATCCTCATTTAGCAACTCTTGCAATCCAGCGCATGAATAACATCAAGCACGTCTCCTGGAACTGAAGCTGCAGCACATTTTTTTTGTAAACATCAATTACCTATCTTTAGATCTGCTTTCTTAAAAAATCAAGTTTCAAGCCGATCCAGCATAAGCCAAGGGAAAAACATATGTGCAAGAAGATAGCTTTGGTTACATGAAGCAGAAATCAAGATCATCACCTAGTTAAGTGGTTCTCACTACACACCAAACATCTTCAACAGCTGCGAGAACGGAACAGATATTGAATACTCCCTACTGGTGCAGTATTCTGCGACCCCAGTTACATGAAAATTTTGAGGTATCAAATCAAAGAGAGAACGGATTTGTCCAGTCCCTTCCAATTCTCTCCATGGTCCTGAAAGAATATTTTGCAATACAATAGGATGCAAATCAGACCCTGGTCCAAGACAAAGCTGGGGAAGATGCCAGTGGTACCCTGTACAAACAAGAATCCAATGGACAAGGCCTGTACTAGCTCTCCAGCCAATGCCGCCAGAAGCCAATATGGTCTTCCACAAGAAACCTACATTACTGAGATAATTATTCACACTATAGATAACAAGACCCAGCAAATTTCCAGTTTCACATAGTTTGCAGGCAAGATGAGCAAACGATGTCAGACCTCAACAGGAGCACTCAAATCCTGTCACAAACTGAAAATAGAGCAAATTCTCCAGGCATTCAGTAGCAGATGCACCCACAAATTACAAGAGAATGAATCTACAATATTCGAAGGGTAGTGTTATAATATAAAGCAATTGGTGATGGAAACTTCACGTTACAATGTGGAAGCATTGTATCACTAAAATCAAAATAAAGAACTAGAGCTAAGAACTGATTACTAGAATACAAAAGAAAACATTATCAATGAGAAAAGTAAATACATAAAATAACATGAATTCAATCTAATATCAATCCATGAATTAGCAGAAAGTGTTCTTTATATTTTTTATACATGTAATAAGCAATCAAGTAAGACCTCAATATTCATGATCCAAAGAACCGAATATAAACATCCAACCGTAAAGTGACCAGAATAAGGATTCTAAGAAGCCCAAACAAAATTAGATAAGTATAAGCAGTGTCCCAGAGGACTCATTTGATAATGAGCACCATCATTTGCATCCTTGGTATCAATCGCAGTTGTAATTTAATCATGCCAAGAGGGCCAAAACTAAGATCTATAGATCAGCTTATTCAGTACTGATTTTCTATATTTATAAACAAAGCGATAGTTCATGAACTGAATCGTCTGGATAATTACTAAGAACTCATACAAACAGACAGACTGCATAAGATTTTGGGGCTTCTAGAGATCAATAGTACAAACGTATAATCTAACAAGTCATTAACTAAGAGAAGCAATGGAGAAGCAAATGAGAACATATAATATGACTTGACCAAGTGCTGCCTGTACCAACTTTGGTGAACCACCAATCACCTCATGTTCTGATCCCTAAGTGCCTGTATGCATAGAAGGACTAGATGATAAAATGAAATGTCTCATTAATTACTTGCTTTATAGATTTTTTTTCCTTTAACATAGAAAGGGTATGATATGGCCAACAAACATGGTTACCATTTAGAATTCAGGTGACTAGCAGTAGTTATCAATTCAAGTGAAATTTGCATGAATATCAATTTTAGTGCAAGTAGGACCCAAAGAAGTAATAACCAAAATAAAAAAGGGAGAAACCCAGTAATTATTTCAGATCAAGGAATACTAATTAATTGGTCTAATATAAAATATAAAATTGAACTTATTAATTGAAGCTCATTTACTCTTTATTTACAGAGGAACAATTAAAAAACCCAGCAGCGTATTGTTATTTCACACCAAAGGCACCTAAACAACATATTGTAAGCAGCCTGAAGAAAAGATGGCATGGCAAGAACCCATAAAAGTGGATTTTTACAGCTGTGATTCTGTAATCCACAGAGTCGTAGGACCATGATTCCTAACAATTTCTTTGACTTGTTGACATTCACTTCTTAGTTCTGCTAAGCTGAGCAGATCAAGAACTACAGGCATCTGGTCAGGTTCTTCATGAACCCAGAATCCACTTCCTGCTCCTCTGTCCCAAGGTTCCTTCTCGGATGCCCATAAAATTTGCCACTAGGTTGCCTTCCTTCTGGGTGATTCACCTGAAACAACCAGTGACTGTGATTTAGAAGAAATTTCAAGGCTCCAAGACTGCAAAAGGCCTCAGTTTAATTCAGGAGTTCTTCCCAGTTGCCTGACCTGGGCAATCCAGACATGCCTTTTAACAGGTTTTTCTTGCCTGTTGTAGGACGTTATAATTATAATATTGAATTGTTTCTCAAAAATCCGGAAACCAAGATTAAGGCATTTCCTACATTTCTCTATATGAACATCATGAGCTTTCTTGTAATAAAACCAGTTCTTGTTGATACCTCCTCCTCAAATCCTTCTTCCACAACCTAGGCTTGGAAATGGAAGAGAGAAGAGGGCACCATGGAGAATACGGTCAGAAACCCATAGTAAAGTCCAACCACACTGACTGAATTTACTATCTTCATGCATGAGGATAATAGATTACCTAATTGAAAGGATTTCAAATTCATCACGACCCTCCCTTTTCCTTGTAGGAGATTCTAATTATAATAATGAGCTGCTTTTTTAGAGTCCAGGCGCCCAGATTAAGGCATTTCCTGCATTTCTCACATGGTTCAAATCAGCTTTAAAACAATGTTGCTTGCATCTACCCATACTCCACTGTCACATCCCTCATTAACTTAGATCTAATTTTCTATAAAGAATTTTTAGAAAATTAAAATGAAAAAGAAAAATTAAGCAAAAACATGATAATTTACATATAATGTTAAATGCAGATCAGATAAATTAACTAAATTTATTTGATTTCATGCCAGATCTGTCATGGAAATATATGTAACATAAGAATTTCTGCAAGGTGCAAACAGTATCTAAGATACTTCTAAGAAAACCAAATTGAACATAAGAAATTCTATACAAAGGTATGTTGAACAGATTACCTGGAAAATAAGGTGAAATGCCAGGATAGAAAATGACACCTCAATAGAATTCCTTCCGAGTGGCAACTTCCACAAAAGTTGATTTCCCATCTACCAACCTGTATGATTTAGTGTGAATTAGAATTACTAATTGTCACTATTGCCCCTCCTTGAACCAATCAAAGAAGCCAGAGCCACGCAAAATAATGTCCTGTCCATCAATTTTGGAGATAACCTTCACGTCGGTCATCCCAGCAAAATTATATCCAGCATTTCTATTGGAGTAATGAATGTTTAGATGGCAGGACCATATTTATCACTCAAGCTATGCAGTGCCACAAGTGTTACCACCTGAAAGTCCTCCAAAAAATCAATTCAAGATCCTTGATGTAGATTCATTGTTCCATGTGATCACATTTACATAGCAATTCTGAATCCTACCCATCTAGAGTGCATTTATGAGCAGAGTAATGGAACTTGCAGGTATGATTCTTTGACCATCATTCTATAAGCAATGCGCTCTCTCTTTTAGCACTCATCAAAAAAGTTCCATGAAAAAGTGCACGATAAGTGGCCCAATTTGGCTTTACTCTATTTTGTATCATGTCATAATAAAGTCCAAGAGCCTTAGTCACTTCACCACTCAACGTACAACCATGTATCAAAAAATTGTATGCCAGTGCATCAGGCTTCACCCCCCTGCTCAGCATATCATCCCACAGCTTACAAGCTTCCTGTAAGTCACCCTTTCTACAATACTCATGAATAAGTGTTGAATAGCTAATGCGGTCTGGAGATATTCCATTGTCAACCATGTCAGCCAGAAGATTGATAGCATCCTGAGTTCTGCCTATTTTGCAAAAACCCCTTATCAATATATTATATGTGACTGTGTTTGCTAGGAGCCCTTTAACCATAACCTTGTGCAGTACCACAGCTTCATCCATATTTCCTTCCCTGGCAAGGTGGTCAAGGAAACAGCCATAAGTAACTCTGTTAGGAAGGAAACCACGGACCAGCATCTCTTTACAAAGCAGCTCCGCTTTTCTGATAAACCCTGCCTTACACAAGCCGTTTATAAGCACAGTATATGTTACAACATTTGGGGCACAGCCCTCGCTACCCATCCTACCCCAAAAACCTAAAGCCTCTGTCATATTTCCTAGTTTAGCATATGCATCAATTATATTTGTATACAAAATATCATCTGGTTTGACTCCCTTATCAACCATCTCCCTCAACAGCGAATATGATCTTATCTGGTCATGTTGTTTTAGAACTCCATAGATAAGCACACTATAGCAGACAAGATCCATTTCAAGTCCTCGCCCCACCATTTCCTTCCAAACACTGTAAGCTTCATGTGCTCTTCCTTCTTTGCAGAGTCCATTTAGAAGTGCATTGAAGCTCATCTGGTTAAGCACAAGCCGCTCGCCATGCAGATCATCTACAAACTCCTTTGCTTCAGACACCCTACAAGTCATACACAAGCCACTTATTAAAGACCTGTAAGTATAATTATCTGGCACAAGACCACTTTCCACCATTGCATCATATAGCTGGAAAGCTCTTGCTGTATCCCCTACGGAGCAATACCCTTCTATCATAACATTATAAGTCACTTCATTTGGGGCCACATTTGCTTCAAACATTTCTTTGAACAACCGAGCTGCTTCCGCCATCATCTTAGCCCGGCAAAATCCACCAATGAGCGCCGTAAAAGTATGGGTGTTCCATGCCACGCCCTTCTCAGGCATCTGGCAGTGAAGGTTCAAAGCAGTATCCAGATCGACTTCCTTGCAATATCCAGTAATTAATGAGGTATAAGTCACTGCATTTGGTGCCAACCCTTCATCGATCATCTCCCGGTATAGAATCTCCGCTTTGCTCAAATTCCCCAACTTGCAGTGCCCATTTATCAAAGCATTGTATGGGTAAATAGCAACCCGCACCCCCTCCTCCCTCATTCTATCAAACAGAAGGTGCGCATCGTCCATTTTCCCTCTCTTGCACAAAGAATCGATCAATATCGAGTAGGTAACGTCATTGGGCGGCAGACCGTTCTCCCTCATCTTCAAAAAGAGAGACTCAGCCTCATCGAACTTCCCACTTTTACACAGAGAATTCATCAGAGCATTGTAAGCAAACAGATTGGGAATCATTCCGAAATTCGCCAATCTATGAACCAAATCAAAAGCCTCCTCTACCTTGCCTCTCCTCCTCAATCCATCGACCAGAATCGAGGCAACAGCTTCATTTGGAACGAACCCGAACCCCATCATCTCCTTCGTCATCTCCAAGGCCATACCGAACTCCTCCGCCTTGCATAGGCCAAGCACCAGCGCCCGGTAAGTCATGGCATCCGCTTTCAGCCCCTTATCTCCCAGAGAATTCTTGATCTCCACCGCCTCCGTAGCCCGTCGGTTCTTGCACAACCCATGGATCAACACGTTGTACGTATCGACACTAGAATTGAGCCCCTCCATCTCCATCTGAACGACAATCTCTTTAGCTCTCTCCAGATCCTTCAATTCGCAGTAGCTCCTCACCGCCGCGGTATAAATGAAGTTATCGGGCCGAACACCGGACCTCGTTACCTCGTCGAACACACCCGATACCAGATCAAACCGCCGGATTCTCGCTAATCCATGCATCACGTCGCTAAACGTTCTAGCCTCGGGGAGCAACCCGGAGCGGATCGTCAGCCTGAGTATGGCGAGGGCGTCCAATTCCCTCCGTGTCTGGAGGTAGGCCTGGATCAAGAAGTCGAAGCCGAGGACGGAGGGGAAGCAGCAGAGGTCGCGCGAGCGGAGCATGGAGTGGAAGGCGTCGGCGGGAGCGGCAGCGTGGCGGGAGGCGAGGGACTGGAGGAGGGAGGAGGCGGGCCAGTGGAGGCCGGCGCGGAGGAGGGCGAGGGCGAGAATGGAGAAGGAGAGGAGGGAGTGAGGGAATCCGCGGTGGAGGCCGAGGAAGTTGAAGAAGCGGAGGGCGAGGCGCGGATGGTCGAGGGACTGGAGAAGGAGAGCCTCGACGTGGCGGGGACGGAGACGGTGAGAGACGAAGGGGGCGTTGAGGGAGACGCGCCAGCTGTGCTTCGAGTGGAAGATCTCGCGGAGGATCTTGACGAAGCCCTCGTCGCGCTCGTCGTCGGAGACGGAGGAGTTAGTGGGGGCGATGGAAGTGGAGAGGGATCTGGCGAGGATGAGGAGGGATGGGTCACCGACGACCGGAGAGAGAGGAAGGGGAGGAGGCCTCATTGGGGATGGTAGGAAAGCTCGGTCCGGACTCGCGTTCTATAGTTCACGCTGCTGGGTTCGCCCGTTACGATGTGGGACCTTCCGTCCTCGGATCGGTCTGGTTTGGACTAGACCCTTGAGGCGTCGCATGGTTATCGTGGCGCTGATTACGTCGACGCGGAGGTAACGGGTGCGCCATCCGATGCCTGGGCAAGCGAGTTTGGACACTTCAGTTCAGGGCTAAGCCAAACCACATCCTGCAAACCGGTGTTGCTGAGAAGTGCCTCACGATTTTTTATTTTTTATTTTTTTTTCCCTCTTTAATGCACCTAACTTTGCCACGAAGGTGGTTGCCAAAGTTAATGAGAGCAATATGGGATCGTTATATGCTTTGGTGCTTTGAAAAGTTTTCCATCTGCAATAGTAAACAAACACTCTGGAATATTTTTTGCCATGCCTGCTATCGAGTAGCAGAGAAAAAATGTCATTACATCCAACTCCCAGCATTAAAAGAAAGCTCAATTACAAAGCGTCACATAATCACTGGTCTTTCACATGATGATAGTGCATCTAACAAACCAAAATCTTGGTTTGCACCATTTGCTTTTGTCTGCAACCAAAAAAAAAAACATGTTTTGATATGTTGAATAGGTAGGAACACAGCATATGCACTAAATTTTATATGGATCCGTCTAAGATTTTTTAATCCTTGGAATGACTTAACTTTTAATTATAAATTGTCACTAGGAAGTACATATATGCACAAACTTTGCATAACATAACTTTGTATTATCACTTTCTACCTTCTTTGTATCTTATTTAAACCTCTCATTGTCTTGAATAATGAAGAATCTTCTAGCAAAAAAACTTTGGATGTCCATAAAATCATTGATGAGAGTGCAATAAGTTTATATTTTCTAAGCTTTTCGGATTTGAACTATTAAGATAACATAATATACATCCATATGCACCAAGTTATAGCATGCAACTTCCAAATTTGCCATTCCGCTTCATCCTAAAAAGTTAACTTTTGATTTTGCTCAATCACAAGAGCATGAATAATCAAAAAAACAACCATGTAATTTGATATATATTCGATATATATATATATATATATATATATATATATATATATATGTGTGTGTGTGTGTGTATGCGCGCGCATGGAGCCGCGCGTGCGAACATGCAAGCGTGCACAAAAAGAAAGAGAAAAATTAGCTACAAGTTCGAATGTAGTTAAATTTGAAATTTTGTACCTTCTTCATTTTTGAATCCATATCTATCTTGAAGCTATTTTATTTTTTTTATTATTTTAATTTTTAGAATTCGTTAGCTGTGTCGATCCAAAAATGAAGGAGATGAATGAATTTAAGCTTTAATATATTCAAATATAGTTAAGTCTAACACACACTCTATATATATATATATATATATATATATATATATATATGTGTGTGTGTGTGTGGGGGGGGGGCACCTTTTTTGCTCAAGAATCGAGCTTATCTCTTGTTTTCTATATTTTAACATACATCTTTATCTGAGGTTAAGTTTATTATTTTTATTATTTTCATGGCTCATTAAAGAACAACACCATCTTCATTGAAATGTTTATAGTTTTGAGACATCATTGGTATCAAACTAGCTATGAGAAGCATCCACTTTAGACCTTTTGTGTTTGCCATAATGTTCACACTTCAAAGCTCTTTGGTTTTGTTATTTTAGCATATGGAATGTAAAATGCAACTATATAATAGAAGTTAGAAGAAATTTATTAACTTTTGCACCAGCATGATTTGTATGATCAGATAATTGCAATATTATTATCATAGACATGATATCATCAAATGATGCATGATACGAGATTCTTGCATCAATTATATCAAATGATTAACTATTCTCTCGTTATTATTGCTATGACAATACGAGCAGAGCATGAAAAAAAAAGAATTTAGTATTTAGTACAAGCTTTTATAGAAAAGAAAGCTTGTTTATTTGGTTGGAGTTGAAATTATTATTATCAAAACATATTATAGTTATACATATTAGTGTTCAATGCCTTTAAATTCAAAAAAATAATGGTATTTATTTAAAAAAAAAAGAATATATAGACTAAAGTTGTATGAAATATGATTCATCAAGAAGATGAATTATTCATATTAAGCACACACGTGAATGAAGAATAAATCGTAAAAAAATGCTAAAAGATAGAAAACTTCTATTTTTTAAGGTGTTAAGAAGTGCACTTTTTAATTAAGCATGCGAGATATACATGTATATATGTATGTATGGGTGTATACATATATATACATATATATATATATATATATATATATATATATATATATATGTATGTATGTAACGATAAAGTTAATTTAGATTATGAAAGTTTAAATTAGTACATTGTGACGAAGAAGAAGTAGTTTGAAAACTCTATCCATCACATTTTAGCTGAAAAATATATAAATCATATAATAGTTGCATGTTATATTTGCGTAAGTCGAGAAATTACATAACAAAGGCATGGTCCTATTTCAATTCTGCAGGTTTTTTATTTTTAATTTTTTTATAACCAAACGGGTCCATTCGTCACGTTGGAGGTAGCCTTGCGCTAGATGACGTCAGACAATTTCGCTTCCGAGGTTTCCTTCCCCAGAGGCCAGCTTATGATCCGAACCCAAAAGAATCCATCCAATGGTGAGCAGACGCGTCTCCAGCATCCCCCGCAAACGATCACATGCCGTCGATCTCGGGCAAGATACAACGGCCAAGATCACGCACAGCTCATCGATCCAGAGCTCTCAATCCGCATCCAATCAGAATCGTCTGCTTCTGTCTATAAATATGAAACCGACCCTCGTCCTTCTCTCCATCCGGCTGCCGATTCCCCTCCCCTCTCGTCAAGGTCCGATACCCACCTGCTGTTTCCATCACCCTCCCCCCGGCCGGGCGCCCAAAACCCTTCCCCTCGATCGCGATTCCGATGGCGCCCAAGACCGCAGAGAAGAAGCCCGCGGAAAAGAAGCCTGCCGCCGAGAAGCCGGCGGAGGACAAAGAAAAGAAGACGGTGGGCGAGAAGGCCCCCGCTGAGAAGAAGCCCAAGGCCGAGAAGCGCCTACCGTCCAAGGAGGGGGCTGGCGACAAGAAGAAGAAGAAGAAGGCGAAGAAGAGCAGCGAGACTTACAAGATCTACATCTTCAAGGTCTTGAAGCAGGTCCACCCGGACATCGGGATCTCCAGCAAGGCGATGGGCATCATGAACTCCTTCATCAACGACATCTTTGAGAAGCTCGCCCAGGAGGCGTCCCGCCTCGCCCGCTACAACAAGAAGCCCACCATCACCTCCCGGGAGATCCAGACCTCTGTCCGTCTCGTCCTTCCCGGCGAGCTCGCGAAGCACGCCGTGTCGGAGGGCACCAAGGCCGTCACCAAGTTCACCAGTTCTTAAATGATATTGTTTTGGGCTTGGCTGCGTTGTATGGAGCCGATCTGGAAGTCTAGGGTTACGTTTGGGATGCTTGTTTGGCCCTTCTATTTTCTCTTTTGTTATCCGTTATTTTTTTTTTCCCCCTTGATATTTTGTTGGAAGTTGGATAGTCTGTAAAATACTTATCTTGATCTAGAAATCTAAATTTAGATCCTCTTTAACATTGCTTGTTGAAATTGTCTGATTTACTTGTGTACTTTATGAGTCTTAATGTCTTTTGCTATATTGATAAATTCTGACTAAGAGGGAGGGATCTATGTGGTGCACAGGATAAAGATAAACTTTTTTTTTTTTTTTTTTTAATTTAAGGAAAAGCGAATTCTCCTCCCCATCCTCTCCAATTGCTTTGTTTTCATTTTGATCTGATGCTATCTCTATTGTTTCGATACTTCTCTTTATGTTATTGGCCTTTCTGAAGTGTGAAGATGTGACAACTGGTGCGAAATCTAATGCTTGATTCTTGCCCTTTATTCTGTTTCTGGATGAAGTCTTGATTGGTTGACTAGTGTTAATTTGATGTGCACCAAGGTTTTGATATATTTTAGATAAAATGCCTGTGTGGATAGGAAACTTGAAATTATTTGTGGGGTATATGAAAAAGAGTCTTGGGAGCTCTTGGCTTGACATTATTATGAATTCATGTGCTAGAGCTTTGAAGTTGATCCGATGACATTGCCCCTCCGTTACTGATAATGCTTAATTCAAACAGTATAGACTTATATGCATTATTCAGTATGCCAAGGTTGTCTATTATTTTGGTGATTGTTTGGAACTGAGAAAATCTGATCGTGCCATTGTCAATTTTGTGAGGATGATTTCTAGGTGATATGAGGAAACTATGCAGAATAGACTGATAAAAGAGCTTTGCCTTCTTAAGTCAAGTTTTAGGAAACGACTCTATCCTATGTACTGTCTTTGTAAAAGGTAAGTTTTTTCTAAGCATAAATTAAATAGTTAAGCGATGGATGATGTTGAGCTATTTGCAAGTCTGTTTTCTTTTTTTTTCTTAAACCAGCTATTCATCACATGCATATTTAAGTGCTAGAGACTTGAATTTATTCTATATGATGCACAAGTTATTAACATAATTTTTCTCCTCTTCCTGCTATAAGACTTGTTTTTTGTGGCAAATTCTTGTACTTTTGCTCTTATCCTCAGTGGATCTAATAATCTTCATCTTTGATGTATGCCTACAACATTCCAATCTGAGGTTTCCTTTTTCTTGTAGGGGCATCATGGTGTCAGCTTCTATTTATCTTGGATCTACCTTGTTTCTTTTCTGTTTGAGCAGGTGGGTATGCCAATGAATTCATATATATATATATATATATATATATATATATGTTTTCCACCAGTTTTTGTTAGATGTATTTTATTACTTTCCCTTCTTAGGAGATTGATGGATGGCAAAACTTGATCGTATGTTAGGGAATATATCTGCTTATTGGTTGTGATAGATAGCCAATAGCTTACAAGCAATAATACTTGGCAACTCCAGAGGATAATTTTGTGTTATTGTAGGTATTACTGATACCTACTGTTATTCTATTTTCAACTAAGGATTTTACTTGTTGGAATATCTTTTACAATTAAATAGCTATAGATGGTTATGAATAATGCATATTCATCAATCAGTGGGTTGAACATTGATTTTCAGTTTCTAGAATTCCAGTTTTGCTTCTTTACAACTATTCCTTTTAATGTACAAGGCTTCAAAATAATTATTTATTACTATATACAGATTCTAAAGCCACTCATGAAATACTACAATGTCATGTTCTTTGGCTTGTTGCTTTGGGAGCATAGCATTTTTTAGTTATCTGGCATGTCATGGGTGCACTCAGATATCGGTTATGTGGTTGTCTATAGTTTGCTTCTCTGAAAGTATCTCCTTCAAGTGGTGATTGATTTATGAAGAACTGGACCTTTTAATATCAGCGGGAGTCAACTTTGATGGTTTGTAACAAAAAACATGACATAGGATTATCTGTTTGATTTTGTGATAAACGACTGTCCACATATGACCGGGTAAGGGTTATTCAAGGGAAGCTACTTTCTTATAAAACTTTATAGAGGGTTCCACCGCAGGTTGAATACTCCATATTAGGATATAGTGCTGGCCACCATATAAGAAAAGACTTTTTTTTTATAAAATTTTTATTTTATTTTTATTCCTATTTTATTTTATTTTTTGGGTGTGTTGTTTGTGCTCTTGCTGATAGAGACTTACTGTAAAATCACAAGACTTGTTCACAGTAGCCAAGTGCTGATTTACAGTATATAGACAGTGTTGATCTAATTTACTCATCTTTCTCTTTATGATAGGCATGTGCTATTCCGAGTGTAATGGCTACGTGCGTGCTCAGTTTCTTTAGCGGACAGCATGTTCCTGTTTCTTTGCCTTTGTTGTTAAAACAGAGCACTTGTTCACTGTTATAAATGAGGATCGCATACATATTTCTGATATATGAACACCAAGGTTCCAGGACACGCAGATGGTCGATATCAATTTTATACATACACATGCATGCTCCTATCCTCCATTAATGTTCTCTGGAGAAGGTGGGGGGATGATGGAAGGTTCAGTAGATAGTTCCAATGAAGATTGTTTTGTTACTGTGTCATCACATTATCTTTTCTGGTGTTTGTGGTAACTAGAGATGCTGTATTGCAGTGGTTAATACTGGTGACAATGGCAGCAATGTTGTGTTGCTTTGCAGCAGTGCTTATTTCCTGGCTGCATAATCTGACAATGGGAATAATTCATGCACTTAGGAAATTATTGATATCACTTCTATGTGTAGCAGCTCTTGATATTGTCCTCGAGTAAAATTGATTTGAGACCTAGAAAATTCTCATATTTGAGACCTAGCACAATATCTTACATATTGTGCTGTCATGTATAGTCTTGGGAGCTTTAGAAAAATTTTATATTTGTATGAACTGAAGCCATCAAATTTCTATAAAGCAAGACCTTCCTTTTATTTTCAACATTAAATGTTTCTTGTTTTGCACATTGTCACTTCACTGCAGTGGGGAAGCTTCACTGAATGAACCATCTTGTGCCGTTGCATTCCATATCGAATTGCTTTCTTATCTAGCAAAAAAGAAAAAGATTTCAATCTGCTAATATTCCACAAATGCTATCTCGTGCTATGTTTCTTTAGTTTGGATTAATTTCAGAAACATGCATGGATTGACTCTTATAGAGTGGATGTGGCCGCTACCAACTCATGTCTTCAATTCAGACTGATTTTATATGCTTTTAGGGAAGTTATGCTTGTAAATGGTGGGGATTGTTTGGGGCTGTACGTGGGATTAGTGGATTGTGTTGTTTATCATAGATTCCATCTCTTATCAGAAATTAAGGTGTGTTTGCAATTCTGTCTCCTGTTTGTAGGTCCTTGTTGAAGGAAGTTATGCATCTTAGAATTGATGGCATATTGTTACACAACTGAAGACAACGATATATTCAGTGTCATAAGAACTATATACCTGATCTGCAGACTGGCTTCATCTGATCGAAAGACGTTGGGTCTCATCTGATCGAAGGCATTGGGGGTGCAAGTATTTTGGCCATTTTTTATTATGCTTTATAGTGGTAAGAATTTAAAAGGCTTGAGAAAATGAAAGATCCTTAAATCATATTAAATCATATTAGGAACTGTGGATGTGGTAAGAATTTGAAAAGCTTGAGAAAATGAAAGATCCTTAAATCATATTAGGAACTTTGGATGTGGAAAATATAATGTAACTTTAACAATGGCTTTGATGACGGGATTACCTTGCTAAATTTATTTGTAACGCGCCATCATCATGATTGGATAGTGTTGCTCAGCTAAGCAACTCAAGAGGGGGGTGAATTGGGTTCCTTTTATAATTTTAAACAATGATGTGCAATGCTTGCAAAGATATATATGTGAGTGTAAGTCCAGTGACAAAATTGAAACACACAGCAAGAACAGTGGAAGGCACATACAAACACAAAGGTTTATAGTGGTTTGGTGCTAACCCTTGTACCTACATTCACTCCCCAAGAACTTTTTGAAAATTTTCGTCACTAATCGTTCTCTAACGATTACAACCTAGCTTACTTAGCTAGCTTCTTGTTTTCAAACACAAGGGAGCCTTTACAACCATCAATTAAGGGTTTGACACATCCCTCACAAGTTTCAACCAAGTTGAAACTCAATAAGATACAATAAGAAATAATCTCAGCAAGAATAGCTCCTTAATGAGCAAATAAATACAATGGAGCCTTTACAACCATCAATTAAGGGTTTGACACATCCATCACAAGTTTCAACCAAGTTGAAACTCAATAAGATACAATAAGAAATAATCTCAACAAGAATAGCTCCTTAATGATCAAATAAATACAATAAAGAGCACTTTACATATTTAAAGCCTTTTTTTTCTTGAATGAGCTTCTTTTCTTTGAATGCTTTGAGTTAAAAGCACTTGATGAAGCTTCAGGAGTGGTTGGTGGGAGCTTTGAATGGGCTTCAATGGATTTTCAAACTTCAACTACAGTGATTTTTGAAAACTGGAGCATGTTGAATTTTCTTTGGATTTGGCTCGATAAATTTCTCTTTTTCACAGTTGTAATCCTTCAAAAATTCACTTCATTTTTTGCTAATCTATCCCATTAACTTGTATTTATAGTTAGTTGAGGGATTGAACCGTTGGAATGGCCGTTTCCGAACGTTGGAATGTTAGAACTAACCGTTGGGCAAGTTCCCAGGGCGTTAGTCGGCTCTGGAGCCGACTAACCTGCGATTTTTTCCATCCCAGGCTAAGTTAGCTGGCTCTAGAGCCGACTAACACCACAGTAGTCAGCTTTAGAGCCGACTAATGTGGGTAAACCCACTGTAAGTCCCACAGTAGTCAGCTCTAGAGCCGACTACCTTGTGTCAGACCACTGTGTGGTCACAGTAGTCGGCTCTAGAGCTGACTAACACATAGTTTTCCTCTGTAAAAACTTCTGTGACACATTTTTGATTTGATAACTCACATGTGGGTCGGCCAAGGGCTTCATTCTTCCATTCCAAGTTACCGTGGGAGTTGACCAAAGTCTCCAAAACTTGAAAATTTGCTCCACGGACTTGGAGAACCATTGAATCTTGAACTTTCTACACTTGGTAATTTTGTCAAAGATCTGAGTTTTACTTAATCTGACCTTGAGACTTTTTCAGATACTAGGATTCTCTCTCTTGAACCACATACTGATTTTGACGTATTCTCTCTCTTGAACCACATACTGATTTTGACGTTTGGAATCTGTTTAGATATTCTTGATGACTCTTGTATACATGCAAGTCACATTGATCTACACCAAAATCATCAGTAACCTACTTAATTGTTTTGTGATCATCAAAATTAATGCAGGGTCAACAATCTTCCCCTTTTTGATGATGACAAAACTATTAAGTATAAGATTAAATAATAATTTAAAGCAATGCAGCATTGAACTTAGCACAAGGTTGAGATTATTTGGCTCGTGTCAGGAGTATTTCTAAGTCAGTTTCATATGGAGGTTTTGTGCCAAAAATCTCGAAAAGAGTGCTAAAAGTAAGAATATGAGTCAAAAATTAAAAATTTTCATCCGAGTACTTAAAAAACAATATGACATTCATTTTTCATATTTTGAACTCAGAGAAATCAGATTTTTGGTAGGATTTATAGTTAATTTTGATCCAAAAAGCTGAATTTTTCATGAAAAAGTTGAATTTTGTGCTAAAATGATTAATTTTAGTGCCAAATTCAAAAGTTATGTGCTGTGAATGAAGATTTATGCTAATAAACTTTGTCTTAATGCTGAAATCGTAATTTTGAACCAAAAAATTCAGAGTTTTGGCAGTTAAACCAGAATGTACCAAAAGCGTGCCAAAAATCTGCATAGTGTATCGAAACTTTGATTTTTGATGTTAAAAATTGCGAGAAAAGTTTTCAAACGGAACTTAATTGTTTTAAAGAGAAGTAAGATGAAACTAACAAGTTTTGTCTTCCCCTTTTTGAAAAATTTTAAAAAGATCATCTTATTTTTAATTTTACTTTCCCTAAATATATGCTCTCATTGTTCCATTTTGAAATTATGAAACATGCTGAAACTTTTTGAAAACTTGCTGAAACATGATGTACCATTTTTGAAAACTTTAAAAACTTATAAAAATATAATGAAATTTTTTTGAAACTTGCTAAAACATGATGAAAAAGTTTGGAAAAGTTTTTCGAAACTTGACAAGAAGATCCTTCTCCTTTTTAAATGTGTGCTTACCCTCTTTGATCTTTTCATGGGTCCATTCTCTCCCTTTTTGTCATCAATCAAAAAGGAAGTGAAAGATTAAGCATTTAATTTTATACATCTCATCCTTGATAGTTTAATATTGAAAATTTTCATGACAAATGAAAGATCTTAAATTTAAAATGAATGATTAACATGACATATTTCATAAGAAGAAAATTTCATACACAGAATTATAAAAAGGGTTTTTCATTAAATATAAAATTTCATACATAGACTTTCATACAAAGGATTTTCATAACATGACATTTTTATACAAGCATTACAAACATCAAGCTTAACATAAACATATCATTAAATATAGAAATTCATACATAGACTTTCATACATAAGAGTTTCATTCATGATTAGCATCACAAACATTTAGTTCTAATATAAACATTTCAATACATAAAGATCCTAATACATTTTAAACACAACAAGATAACCTAAACTACTCCTCATCTGAGGATACAATAGATGGCTGAGCAAAAGATCCAGCACCATGGGTAGATGGCTGAAATGTAATTGGAGCAAGCTGGTCGCTGATGGTGGAGACCAAATGGTGAAGGAGACCAATGGACATCTCCAGTCTCTCAGATTTTTTACCAAAGGTCACAATCTGAGCTCTCAGCTGTCTCACTTCTTCAGCCGCACAGGCTAACTCCTCAGAGTCACGGCTAAATCCAGATTCGTGACACCTCATCTCATGCATCATCAGCCTTCCACTAATAACATTTACAGAGTGCTCCAGCCTATCCAACCTCATCATCATCTGAGTCATGGTCTCATTTACAGTAGTAATGTGAGGTATCATAGTAAAATCACCTGTAAATGAGCCACTATCCTCTGAGCTTCTGCTGGAGAGAGCAGATGACACCTCTCTGACAATGTACTGCAGCTGATCCTGACTGAGCTCAATAGATGTCCTCTGCGGTGCTGTGGGCTCCTCAGGCTGCTGCCTAGTACTTGGTCCAGCCTTCTCATGTAAGGAAGAAGATGGACCCTCAGCCTCAGCTGGCTCATCTGCCTCTGCCTCTCTTCCTCTTCCTCATCTGCCTCTGCCTCTCTTCCTCTTCCTCTGGTCCATCGCCCATTAATCTTTACAAAACCCATTCGGCGCAGAGAGTGTTCATTGTAAAAGTCCGAATGATGCAGCTTGGTGGATTCTTCACCCTTCAATCTTACTCCAAAATGTTTAAAGAAATGGGTGAGAAGCATACCATAGAGAAGAGCAGATCTGGCTCTGTTGACTGTTTCTCTCCACACAGTCAACATCAAATCAGGGAGATCATAGGGGATGTCACTGATAATGTGATACATGAGGGTCAGATCCTTCTCAGTGACCAGGTTGAAGTTACCAGTTCTAGAGATGAAAATCTTAGAGATAATGTGATAGAGAAGTCTCATTTCCACATTTAGGGTGTTGGCCTCCAAACGGTCTACACCCTCGCCATCTTCAATTCCTAGGATAGTCTCAATCCTATGAGCTCTATCCTCAGGAGAATCCTTACACACTCCACCAACAGGGACTCTCAAAATATTTCCAATGGAGGCACGGTCCAGCTCAATATTAACACCTTTCACTATGGAAAAAGTAGAGGTGAAATCAATAGAGAAATTCTGGTAAAATTCTCTTACCAATTTTGGGTAGATTGCAACCTCTGTCTTGCACATGAAGCTCCATCCCCTTTGTTGAAGCATCCGCCCAATAGTGAACCGTTCCCGGGCAAGGAATCCAAAGTCCACGATCCTTCTATTTGAAATAGCTCTTGTGGACAAGGATTGGATGCCAGAGAACCTTGAGGGAGAGGGCTTGACAGGAGCTTGTGCGCCTCTCTCGCGGGAGCTCTCCGGGGCTTCTTTTTGCCGCATGTGAGGGATCCTCATCCGTGGAGCCATGGAACTGGGGCACTAGATCTGAGGGAAAGAAGGGATCTAGAGAGGGTGGAGGAAGGGGTTTAGAGGGTTCTAGGCTTGGGAGAAGAGTTTTGAGGAGTTTGGGAGGAAATAGAAGAGTGGAACACCAAGAGACACTCGGCCCCTTTTAAAAGCCGAGAGTTTCTTGGAGTTAGTCGGCTCCCATGCCGACTAACTCCATGTTAGTCGACTCCCCAGTCGACTAACATGAGGAACATGACGCCAACCCTTCAGAAAATCTAATAAAATTCATACAAAATGATTTTTACAAGCTACGCATGTTATGGATCTTGAAGAGGGGTCAGTTGGGCTAATTGTCATGATTTTTAATATTTAAATGCATATCCAAAAAAAATTTAAAAAATTAATCTATGTAGCTGACTTATTCTGACAGGGGGTCAAACATGCCAAGTTCTCTTCTGATTTCATAAAATTTATTTTCATCAAGGGGTTTTGTGAAAATATCAGCTAATTGCTTGTCAGTACTAACAAATTCAAGGATTATATCTCCATTTTGAACATGATCTCTAATGAAATGATGTCTAATTTCAATGTGTTTGGTCCTAAAGTGTTGAATTGGATTTTTAGTCAAATTGATGGTACTAGTATTGTCACATCTTATGGGAATGTCTTTAAGTTTAATGCCATAATCCTCTAGTTGTTGCTTAATCCATAAGATTTGAGCACAACAACTTCCAGCAGCTATGTATTCAGCCTCAGCTGTAGACAAAATAGTTGAAGTTTGTTTCTTGCTAAACCATGAGATTAAGTTAACTCCTAGAAATTGGCAAGTTTCACTAGTTGATTTTCTATCAATTTTACAACCAGTAAAATCAGAGTCTGAGTAACCAATCAGATTAACAGTGGATTGCTTAGCATACCAAAGATCAAGATTTTTAGTACCATTTAAATATCTTAAGATTCTTTTCACAGCATTTAAATGTGTTTCTCTAGGATTAGTTTGAAATCTAGCACACATGCATACACTGAATAAAATATCAGGCCTACTAGCAGTTAGATATAAAGTGATCCTATCATGCCTCTATAAAGCTTTAAATCTACTGATTTACTATTATCATTCAAATCAAGTTTGCAAGATGAGCTCATAGGGGTACCGGCACATTTAGAATTCTCCATGCTAAATTTCTTCAGAATTTCTCTTGTATATTTGTTTTGGCTAATGAAGATTCCTTCTACATTTTGTTTTATTTGAAGTCCGAGAAAATAGTTGAGCTCACCCATCATGCTCATCTCGAACTCTCCCTACATGAGCTTAGCAAAATCTTGGCACAAAATTTTATTACTAGCACCGAAAATGATGTCATCCACATAAATTTGCACAATAAGCATATCATCATTTTTTCTTTTTATAAATAATGTAGTATCCACATTTCCTCTAATGAAATTATTGTTTATCAAGAATTTGCTTTATTTATCATACCATGCTCGGGGTGCTTGTTTTAAACCATATAAAGCTTTGTTCAACTAAACACATAGTTTGGATGTTCATTATTTTCAAAACCGGGTGGTTGTTCTACATATACTTCCTCAGCAATATATCCATTTAAGAAAGCACTTTTAACATCCATTTGAAATAATTTGAAGTTCATGAAGCATGAAAAGCAAGTAATAATCTGATAGCTTCTAGTCTTGCAACATGAGCAAAGGTTTCATCAAAATCAATGCCTTCTTCCTGATTATAACCTTTAGCTACCAATCTTGCTTTATTTCTAATTATGTTTCCATGCTCATCCAATTTATTTCTGAAAACCTATTTAGTGCCAATTATGGAATAATCTATTGGTCTATCAACTAAGATCCATACATTGTTTCTTTCAAATTGATTTAATTCTTCATGCATTGCATTTATCTAATCAGGATCATTTTTAGGATCATCAAAACATTTTGGTTCAATTTGTGAAACAAATGCTAAATGATTACATGCATCTCTATATGAGGATCTAGTTATTACTCCTTGAGATGGGCTATCAATAATAAGTTCTTTGGGATGATTGTGGACATACCTCCACTCCTTTTTCGAATCATGTATACCTTGAGGTTCAGCTCGTTGGAGTGTTTCAATGCTATCTTCCTGATTACTTTGTTCATTTGATCCTTCTTTCTCTTTTAGAGTAATGTTTTGCATTCCTTCTTCAAGTAGACCTGCATCATCAACTATATCCTTCTTCCTTGATGGAAGTTCATTAGTTTCATCAAATACTACATGAATGGATTTTTCTACCACTAATGTTTTTTTATTAAATACTCTATAAACTCTACTATTGGTTGAATATCCAAGAAAAATTCCTTCATTAGATTTTGTATCAAATTTATCAAGATTTGTTTTGCCATTATCTAGAATAAAACATTTACATCCAAAAACATGAAAATATCCAATGTTTGGTTTTCTACCTTTCCAAAGTTCATATGGGGTCTTTTTTAAAATAGGTCTTATTAGAGCTCGATTCAAAACATAACATGCTGTATTGATTGCTTCAGCCCAATGTTTGGTTTTCTACCTTTCCAAAGTTCATATGGGGTCTTTTTCAAAATAGGTCTTATTAGAGCTCGATTCAAAACATAACATGCTGTATTGATTGCTTCAGCCCAAAAATATTTTGGGAGATTGCTTTCACACAACATGGTTCGGGCCATTTATTCAAGGGTTCTATTTTTCCTTTCAACTACACCATTTTGTTGAGGGGTTCTAGGTGTAGAAAAGTTATGGTTAATTCCTTTTTCATTACAAAAACTTTCAAAATAATAATTTTCAAATTCTTTTCCATGATCACTTCAAAGAGATGCAACTTGAAGACCTTTTTCATTAGTTGCTTTTCTGAAAAATTTTAGAAATACAGAAAAAGCTTCATCTTTGCTTGCTAAGAATAAAACCCAAGTAAAACGAGAGAAATCATCAATGATTACAAAACCATAACGTTTGCCACCTAGACTTGTGATTCTAGTTGGTCCAAATAAATCCATATGTAAAAGTTTCAAGGGCCTAGAAGTTGAAACCACATTTTTGGATTTGAATGAAACTCTAATTTGTTTTCCAAACTAACATGCATCACAAATTTTGTCTTTTTCAAAACTTAATTTTGGCAAACCATTTACTAAATCTCTTTTAATTAGTTTTGAAAGCAAATCCATGCTAACATGAGCAAGCCTACGATGCCATAATTAGCTAGAATCATTAAATTTAGAATTCATGGCAACTAGACATTCAACATTTTGGTCATTAAGCTCATTTAGATCTATCATATAAACATTTCCATGCCTATGACCAATAAATTTCATGCTATCATTAGCAGGATTAGTAACTATGCAAACAGATGATTCAAAAATGACTTTAAAACCTTTATCACATAATTGACTAATGCTTAACAAATTATGCTTTAATTCATCAATAAGAAGAACGTTTTCAATAAAAGTATGGGAAGTGATACTAATTTTGCCAATACTAATGATCCTTTCTTGAGCATTGTCTTCAAAAGTAACCACTCCTCCATCCTTAGCTTCCAAAGTGATGAATTGAGATTCATCACCCGTCATGTGTCTTGAGCACCCGCTATCCAAGTACCATTCTTTTTGCATTTCGGGACACAAGACACATCTGCAACCACAATATCAAGTTATGTTCTTAGGTACCCAAGTTTTCTTGGATCCTTTGGGGTTAGCATGAATGGTTCCTTTAGGAACCCAAATCTTCTTGATATTCTTGTTGATATGAGAGTTACATGCATAGGCTTTATGTCCTGGTTTTCCACATTTGAAACAAGTAATTTTTGAAAAATTGTTTGATGGGACAAAAATATTTTTAAAAAATTTTTGCTTCTTTAAAGGATTATAACCTAGTCCAGCTTTATTAAAAACAACCCTTTGGTTATCAAGAATCATTTGCAACTTTGTGGAACTTAAAGTAAATTTGTCCACAATGGGTTTCAGTTTGTTAACTTCATTTTTCAAATTTAGATTTTCTTGGGTTAAAATAGAATTCTTATTTGAAAATTTCTCTTTTTCAAAAATCAATTTTTGAACTTAATTTTTCAAATCTTTATTTTTGCTGCCTAACTTTTTGAATTCAGCAAGTAAATCATAAAAAGCATCTTGCAATTCATCAAATGTAAATTCAGTTTGAGAGTTAGGTATTATCTCTTCTTCATAAGCCATGAGGCACAAGTTTGTTGTTTCTTATTTCTCATCCTCTGAACTTGTGCCATCACTATCACTCCAAGTTGTCATCAATGCTTTCTTCTTAGCCTTTTTAGGATATTTCTTTAATTGTGGACAGTCAGCCTTGAAATGTCTAGGCTTCTTGCATTCATAGCATGTGAGACTGCTCCTTATCCTTTTCTTTGCTGAAGTCTCCTTTCAACAGTGGCCTTCTCTTTACTCCTTATTTCTTCTTCCTCATGAATCTTCTAAATTTTCTTGTGATGAGAGCAAGCTTATCATCCCCTTCACTCTCCTCTGAAGATTCATCCCATTCATCCTTTTGATCTGAACACTTTAAGGCCATGGTTCTTCTCTTCTTGGACTCCTCATCAAGATGTTGTTTGGCTTGAATTTCATGGGTCATCAGTGATCCCATGAGCTCTTCTAGAGGAAGGATGTTGAGGTCTTTTGCCTCTTGAATTGCAGTCATCTTGGCTTCCCATGACCTAAGCAAAGATCTCAAAATTTTTCTCACTAAATCACTGTTAGTATAAGACTTTCCAAGGCTTTTAAGGCCATTCACAATATCAATAAATCTAGTGAACATATCAGCAATGCATTCATTTGGTTTTATTTTAAACAGTTCATATCTATGTACAAGCATGTTGATTTTGGATTCTTTCACTTGATTTGTGCCTTCATGGGTGACCTCAAGTCTATCCCAAATTTCTTTGGCAGAAATACAAGTGAAAATTTTATTAAATTCATTTGCATCAAGTGAACAATATAAAATATTCATGGCTTTAGCATTCAGCTGAGCCATTTTCTTATCATGCTCATCCCAATCCGCTTCTGGTTTGAGTATTTCAAGACCATTTGTTTTAAGAATGGGTGTGTGAGGGCCATTGACAATGATACTCCATAGATCATAGTCAAGTGCTTGAATAAAAATTTTCATTCTAGCCTTCCAATAAGTGTAATTTGTGCCATTGAATAAGGGTGGTCTGTTTGTGGACTGTCCCTCAGTCAACAAGGAACTCATTTGGGCTGCCATAGATCTTGGACTCTTTGTCGGTTAAGACAAATGCAAGCAAGAGAACCAATGCTCTGATACCACTTATTGCCCAGCTAAGTAACCCAAGAGGGGGGGTGAATTGGGTTTCTTTTATAATTTTAAACAATGATGTGCAATGCTTGCAAAGATATAGGTGTGAGTGTAAGTGCAGTAACAAAATTGAAACACACAGCAAGAACAGTGGAAGGCACATACAAACACAAAGGTTTATAATGGTTCGGTGCTAACCCTTGCACCTACATCCACTCCCCAAGAATCCCTTGAGAATTTTCGTCACTAATCGTTCTCCAACGATTACAACCTAGCTTACTTAGCTAGCTTCTTATTTCCAGGCACAAGGGAGCCTTTACAATCACCAATTAAGGGTTTGGCACACCCCTCACAAGTTTCAACCAAGTTGAAACTCAACAAGATACAATAAGAAATAATCTCAGCAAGAATAACTCCTTAATGAGCAAATAAATACAATAAAGAGCACTTTACATATTTAAAGCCTTTTTCCCTTGAATGAGCTTCTCTTCTTTGAATGCTTTGAGTTAAGAGTACTTGATGAAGCTTCAGGAGTGGTTGGTAGGAGCTTTGAATGGGCTTCAATAGATTTTCAAACTTCAGCTACAGTGATTTTTGAAAACTAGAGCAGGCTGAATTTTCTTTGGATTTGGCTTGATAAATTTTTTTTTTCACACTTGTAATCCTTCAAAAATCCACTTCACTTCTTACTAATCTATCACATTAACTTGTATTTATAGTTAGTTGAGGGATTGAACCGTTGGAATGATCGTTTCCGAACATTGGAATGTCAGAACTAGTCGTTGGGCAAGTTCCCAGGGTGTTAGTCGGCTCTGGAGCCGACTAACCTGGGATTTTTCCCATCCCAGGCTGAGTTAGTTGGCTCTAGAGCCGACTAACGTGGGTAAACCCACTGTAAGTCCCACAATAGTCGGCTCTAGAGCCGACTACCTTGTGCCAGACCACTATGTGGTCACAGTAGTCGGCTCTAGAGCCGACTAACACATAGTTCTTCTCTATAAAAACTTCTGTGATACATTTTTGACTTGATAACTCACATGTGGGTCGGCCAAGGGCTTCATTCTTCCATTCCAAGTTGCCGTGAGAGTTGACCAAAGTCTCCAAAACTTGAAAAATTGCTCTACGGATTTGAAAAACCATTGAATCTTGAACTTTCTACACTTGGTAATTTTGTCAAAGATCTGAGTTTTACTTAATCTGACCTTGAGTTCTTCTTCTCAGATACTGGGATTCTCTCTCTTGAACCACATACTGATTTTGACGTTTGGAATCCGTTTAGATATTCTTGATGACTTTTGTATATCTGCAAGTCACATTGATTTACATCAAAATCATCAGTAATCTACTTAATTATTTTGTGATCATCAAAATCAATATAGGGTCAACAGATAGGTATTCTTAAATTTTACAGGTAGTGCTTCTCTTAATTTCCCCTTTAATTGAGAATGGCTCATAGTAAAGAAGCATGCGCTAACCCCTCAACAGGATTGGTTTTGAGTGGAATGCTTTTGAAGGTATTCTTTAAAAGAGTGAAAGTTAGGGAGTGGCAGTACAATTTCACATAAAATTGTTATTTTAGTCATCTGGTTCCTATAATATGTTGTGGGGGATTCAGGTATGATTAACATAGGTGCTTTTAACATAGGTGCTTGTATGCATTTTCTATAACATTGTATTTCGAATGTCCAACATCCTTGGACTTGAGATTTGGTTTAATTGGTTGCCTGGTTGGCTTATCGGATGGTTGGGATGGCATAGTCATTGAGACATGCTTCTTATGTGGTCTGGAGAGCTAGGGATCATAACTCAGAGATTTGGTCTGTTAGGGCATGGGAGGAATCCACCGAAGATTTGGGCAGGCCATTCAGATGCTGGAGAACCTTGTTGCCTTGTTCAAAAATAGGTTTGCAAGATTTGTTTTATTTCACGGTTCTATGGAAATTCTTTTTCATTATTCTGATGAATTTAAAAGTAAGGATAGGGAAATGTGGATTTTTTTTACTTCTTTTATTTTTTTAGGTTATCATCATTTGCATGATAAATTTTGCTGCAGCCAATTACTGGATCATGGTTGCTCCATTTCTATGAGCCTCCCTCTCTCTCTCTCTCTCTCTCTCTTTACATTATAGAGTGGATTGGGAGGGGTCTCTACATTATAGAGCGGATTGGGAGAAGCCCCTTATCAAATTTCATTATGATAAATCATAAAAGCTATGAAATTTCATTATGATAAATCATAAAAGCTATGATTGCACGCCAGATGTGCTCTGATGGTCTTATCTTTAATTTCATTATGATAAATCATACAAGCTATAATTGCACGCTAGATGTGCTCCAGACTGAATTGTAAATGAACTTATGACCGTGAACTTGCTTCTTCTAACTAATTTTTCATCAGAATTTGGTGAAGATCGGCCCTGTAATATCCCATACAGGTAAACCGAGAGAAAAAAAAAAAAAAATCTCAAGAATGGATCTGGACCATTATTGTATTACAGATTGTTAGTGATGATGATGATGATCACCCTTCTTCATACTGTAGCTGCTGCTACACGTGACTCATTGTGTGTTTTGTTTTCTTTTTAAAATTTCAGAGTGTGCGGTCATCATGCAGGCAACGTTCCCATTGATGCTGGGATTTGGATGCGCTTCATAGAGCTGGCATGTTACGGTTCCACGCTGTTGAATGGTTTTAGTGATATTCTAAGTCCATATTTTAGCCATATTTTAGCATTTTTGATGCTTGATATCAGGCAATATACGGTGGCCTGAAGTGGCAAGGGGATGTTACAGGTCCCTGATGTCCAGTGGAAATTGGTTGCTCAGTTATAGGGTTGCAGTGGTTTAAAGTCCAACTTTCCGCCATGACTACGAATTAAAGATTTGTGTTTCTATCCAGCTTCAACCTTTGATAATTTAGTTCTAATTCATGAGAAGGCAATAACTTTTCAAGGTCAATCTGAGGTAACGAGAGGTTGTGAGAGGCTATATATTTTTCGGGGAGTCTTTTGTGTTGTAGTGTAGTCTAATGGGGTTGTTCAACCGAGGGTTTGTCGTCCGATACATTGATGGAGATTTGGTGTGATTGCACACTATTTTATTCTTGGTTGGGTACTGCTGAAAGCTACGTTTGCTGACATGAGTCAGCTGAGCCAACTATTGGTTGGGTTGTGAGGTCTTGTAGGTTGGGCCATTGTCTCTAGAGTACAGGAATCATGTGGCTTGCCGCGTTAGGGATGCAAAGGAACGCAAGGCACTCTTTAAGACAAGACACCCTCATCAGGCAAAGAGGCATCTTTTGCGGGATTCTGGTTAGCCGTTAGTTATCTGGCCTCTTTATTCCTGGGTAATAATATATAAACATATATGGTGAGAATTTTATATGCAATGCTATCTTCTAGGTGCAGGTAAGCATGAACTAGTTGCCTACTTTCGTCCATGCAAAACCTTCTCCATTTAGTTACGCATGCTGCCGGTAGTAACAATTCAGGTGGATCATCATGCTGACATGCCCATGTTTAACCTTTCATAAAAAAAAAAGAGCAAGCCCATCCTTAGAACTGTTAGAATGAACGATACTTTTTATATGCAATGCTATCTTCTAGGTGCAGGTAAGCATGAACTAGTTGCCTACTTTCGTCCATGCAAAACCTTCTCCATTTAGTTACGCATGCTGCCGGTAGTAACAATTCAGGTGGATCATCATGCTGACATGCCCATGTTTAACCTTTCATAAAAAAAAAAGAGCAAGCCCATCCTTAGAACTGTTAGAATGAACGATACTTTTTGACACCTACAATAGAGCTTGGGAGAGGCATTTCAATATTTTATGCAAACTGAAGCTGGGAAGTTTGGCTGTGTCAAACTGAAAATGGTGAAGTTTGACTGAATAGTCCGAAGATCACTTGAAACTCCAATCAGTATTTTTTTTTTAATATTGCAAAAATTTAGGAATTTGTGTGGTTTTATTTTATCCGTGAACATGTGAAATAATTAATAAAATTAATCTCTATGATTTTTTTAAAAATTATTGCTTAATACTGATGGTTCGAAAAGCTTTGAATTGATTATCCATTCATTCATCGTCACCATCACCATTAGCGCAACAAAAAATCTTTTAATCTTTTTTTCTTTTTATTTTACTTAGTTTTGAATCATATTTTAAATTTTTTTATTATTTTCTTTTATTATTTTAAAATTTTTATATCTATCTTCCTTTCCCTCTATATTTATTGCACAAAACTATCTTAACAAATGATTATCCATCCTGGAGGCCTGGAATTTCCCAGAGTAAAGGCAACATGGCTTATGAAAGTGATTAGGCCAGGCCTAATCCTCTAAAACCGGATCACAGAGTACTACGATTTATAAAGCCAACGGAACAGGCTGACCTTTTTCTTTGTTTTATTATTTTAAATATAAATTTATTATATGACTAGAGGCGAAGTCGCATGGCGCAACTGAACCAACGACCGCGAGGAGTCGTTCAACGTGCTTCTCTCGAGTGCCTCCGGTCACCTACTCTTTCACCCCTTAATTTATAAATCTCTCCTCCCCTCTCTAATCTTCGAACAAAATTAGTAGTTAAAGCTTTTCATTGGTCAATGGTGCATGTATATATATATATCATCTCTCCTTGTGCCTCTTTGGCCACCGAACTGTAGCTTTCCATCCACAATCCCCTGGTCCTCTCCTTCCTCGCTATGAAACTCTGGGAGATGCTCGTCCGTCGCAGTCCGATGTTCATCTACGCTGCGACGTGGACGGCCCTCATCACCGTGACGGTGGCGGTGGCGGCTTTCTCTCCGGAGGTGGCTTTCGTGTGGGCGGTGTCGCCGTCGCGGGCTGGCGGGGGCGCCGTTGGCGCCGTGAGGCTGCCCATGGAAGGACCGCCAGGGGAGGCGGTGCGCGTGCCGGCCCACCTCTTCGGCCGCTCCAAGGCCGATTTCATAATTCCTCCGCTCTTCGCCGCCTTGGTCGTCGCCAGCTCCGTCTGCTTCACCCGAGCCGTCGGTATATGGGAGGCCGAAGACGAGCCGCCCACCTAGCCTAACCAACAATCCGATGTTGCATGCATTCTACCAAGAACGCTTCCCTTCTTGAACCGGGAAACGTAATGCGCCGGAGCTTCTTTTGAGGGGGAACCTCAGAAGGTCCGGCTACAGAGGAACAGTCCATGTTCAGCTCGTTGGTTCGTTCAGTTGGGGCTTGGTTTCCAATCTTCGTTATATCTTATGACTTCGTATCAGGTTGTGTTTCTGATTTCTAAAGATATATGTAACAGAAGACCATGTTGTGGGAGACTTTATGAACATAAATTTTAAATCCAAATCCAAGTAAAGAGGTTGAAATACAAACTAACTTTTAACGCACCACACATCTTACAAAGAGGAAAGAATTGCGGTGAAGTCCCCATATTAGCAAGGGAGTGCTATAACTCTATTCTGATCTTTCTTAGATATTACTTGGCTGATTTAACCAGCTCTTCGCTGAAGTCCCATAGCCTTTTGCCCAACGTTTCTTCTCTGGCCATCACGCCAGGCTTCTCCTCGTTGCAGTCAAGGAAGTACTTCCCCGTCACACCCTTGAGACTCGGATGTAATGCAACATAGCATGTAGTTGCTGCACCCTGCAAAGATGAACCAACCATTCGTGTCAGCGTATATAGTTTCTAATGAATTGTAACCAGAAAATCTTCTACTTACGGAGGCCACCAACATAAAAAATTTCAATAACATTTCAAATTGTACAACACTCTGGCCTTGTCGCAGTGGACTAGACTGGTGAGAGATTGTCATCTCTATGATTCTAAGCTATATGTTATCTCGCACGTATTTTTGCTCCCTTTCTAATTTGAAAGAATGGATGGAGGCCCTTGGAAGAGTATTTTAACATAGATAAGATGGTATGTGAGGGCTCCCTTCTTTCCCTTGCGTCAAAGCACATACATAAAGAAGGTAATGCAAGACCACGTTTGCTTTTGATGGAAATACTGTGGGGAAAGCCCGCGTAGAGTTATATCAACCTTTGCCAGCAAGTCTTATTGCGATTACTTGAAGCTGATAAGGATATGGAACAATGCTGCAATCAAATGTAAATGAACCGTTTTGAGATGCAAAAAATTTAGGGCCCAGCTGGCATTGCTTTTGTTTTCATATTTATTCCAAAATCCAAGAAGAAATTTGAAGTAAACTGAACAAATGCGTCATGAAACCATTTTATTTTTTAAGTTGTTTGTAAAACCTCGAGAGCTTTTTGGCTGCAAAGATTTATTGCTTTCATGTGAAAATGAAAGCAAGGAATGGCAGTAAGTTCCATGCAAATGCTATCTCCAACATGAATCTCCATGGGAAATGAAAACTTAAAAAAAAAATTACAGTACCAAACAGGCCCCCCTGTCAGATTTTTAGTACATGCAGGAGAAGGCAGCAGGGGAAGTCACGGATTAGATGTTGCTAATGAAACAAACAAATATTAAAACTCCTTGACCAATCCACTTTGGGTTACTTATGTGGGGCCTATATTGCTCGACTCTTGCTCACTTTTAGCTTTTCTTTATTCCTATTAACTTGTACTCAGGTCCTTAGCCCTCAATGGGCATTCTCAGGCTTATAATGCGAAAAACCAAACCATCCAAATGATTTACCCTTGATCTATTCTCTACTGGTTCCACTTCTAAACTTCCTTGCGGTTCTTGCTTGCTATCCCTCATAACTAACACATCCACCACAACATTGGAACTATGTAATGCTCATCTTACATTCATGTGGACCTGTGCATCGTCCAACATTCTTACCACAAAATATAGTTTTGTCTACAAAGTTTCTCATAAAACGGGACACTTTTCATTGTATATTTAATTTAGTCCCAGCATATAGAGTCTATTTCATCAACAAAATGAAATTCATACATCCAAATTTTGGTTAAGTGAGAGGCATGCATGTACCAGAAGTAACATGATATCTTTACTATAGATAAATGAACATGTAATTAATGTGCTTAATGCTAATCGAGAAGCTTTTCTTAAACATGCTCCTAAGAGTAACACAGATATTGTATCTCCAGATATTTACATATTGGCATGTTCAGCAGCTGCACTGTACTCAATAAGAGATAAACTACCAAAGCTAAAAAAGCTAGTGCTGAACAAATTCAACTTCCATTTCAAATAGTCTTTGAAAAAGCAGGACAAAAAAACCAGCTTATTGACAATGTGGATTGAATTTGAATTTTGTCTACTATTTAATTTTATTGATGTCACGGAAGAGAGAAATTTCTTTTGTTGTTGGCCCAGTGTATAATTGGCTGCATACCTGTGGTATATTCTTCCAAAAAATATAAGTGAACAGTTTTAGAATCCCTGCAAGATAACAACCAGTTTCAGGCAAAAAAAAACAAAGGTTATTCATGCTTAAATACGCTTTGCTTTACAAAGGTGTAAATATGATAACCTAATAATGAACATACTCATCAGAAGAAAAGAATGTCTCCACAAAGCTGTCATGATCAACCCCGGATGGAGAGAATTTACCGTAATATTTGCACCTTCTTCCTGTTATGCAACATGTGGAAATATATCTATCATCTTCATGGACATCTAACAAAATATGTATCAATGGAAACCTGGGATGCGGATTAAAGGCAGAATATGCATTCCACATATGCATCCAATATCAAACACACATATGGTGAAACCATGAGGAGATAATGCCTAGATATTTGCTTGGCATGGACAATATTAGTCAAATAGAGCACCCTAGAATGTATACCATGCCTAATCTGCAGTCAATAAGCACCAGTCCCCGCATGTACATGCAATAAGGGCATACTGCATTTAGTCATTGAGAAACTGAACCACACCAACCTCTTCATTGCACCACACTGTCTAATCAAGTTGCTCATCCATGGAGGATTCTGTGGTACAAAAGAAGTTTTAAGGCATGGTTGCTCTCTATTAGCATAAATTTCAGAACATGACATTTCCATCACACAATTCACTTCTTCAGAGAATCGAATGCACAGAGTAAGATTGTATTGACTCATTTGAACTGGAGGCAGGTCCATTTAAGATTAGTATGTCCAAATAATCATTTCCCTTGTCTTAAAATCACGTAAAGAAGCAAATTCTAGACAAGAAAAACCTTACATAAGAAATCAGATATGGATTATGAAAATTTGCTTCCGCAGTGCACAACAGAATCTCATGTCATGATGGCAAGGTAGCTTACTTCATGGATTATTCTTTGTTGTGTATTTCTTCATATAAATATGAACACAATATATCACAAAACAGAGGGTATGCTGCAAAAATTGATTCAAATGTAAAGAAAGCAGAGTAGACATCATTGGAATAAGAAGCATTAGTACCTGCAAGCGTCTTGATAGCTCGTTAGCATGCAATATATTTGCCAGTTTCGATTGTGCATATGCTTTTTTATCAGAGTATCTGATAACACAGAGGATAAGCAAAAAACTTAAGCATATAGACCTAAAAAATGTGGTTTTGTCCATCAAATATAGCAACTGCAAAAAAATTGTCTAAGAGATTCATTAACTTGATTCCTTGGGTACTGCTAAATACATATAATCTAGAGATGTATAAACCACAACTAACTGTTTTAAGTGCTGGCATACCCATCCATGTCATTGAGTTTATCAAATCGTATTCCTTCATCATATGAACCAAGGTGTGCAATAGATGAAAGATTTATAATGCGACCTTCGAACCCCATCTTCCTTGCTGTGCTTTTCATTTTCTCAAGAAGAAGGTTGGTCAGCAAAAAGTGACCTGATGGAAAGAATTTGACCAATCCAACAAATATTAACCATTGAGAGAAATACAATTTCAGAAGATTACCCATTAGATGATTAAAGAAAAATTACAATCTGCAAAAAATTGTAAAGACAAATTGAAAATTGGTAGATGATTATTCCCAAAACACTAGTTGCTAAGTTTTACTAAAAGCATATATCATAGAACCAGATATGGGAACTGTATGATTACCAAGATGATTGGTTGCAAATTGCATTTCTATTCCATCATCTGAAAGTTGGTACGGACAGAACATGACACCAGCATTGTTTCTGAAATAAAGAATGAATAGGCTGTCAAAATTTAGTTCAATGTAGATCTTAAAAAAAGAATCCTGAATCATCAATGTTCACAGACAACAAACATCCTGAATCATCAATGTTCACAGACAACAAACTGTCTCATCCAATAATTATGTAAAAGCACGGTTAAATAAAAAAAATAATGATCTAGTTTAGATAAGGACAATAGACATTACATTAAGATGTTAAGAGGAAGATTCATTGATATGAATTTATCTGCAAATGCTCGTACAGACTTTAATGAGCTAAGATCAAGCAGCAAAGCATCCACCCTAGCTGCTGGATTGCTTTCGAGGATGAGCTGCTTTGTATCATTTGCAGCCTTCATGTTCCTTGCAGCAATGACAACATGGGCTCCCCGTAGTGCCAAGACTCTTGCAGTCTCTGCACCAATCCCACTTGCTCCTCCTGGATCATGCACAAATGCACATATATAATCTCAATAAAAATGGTAATAGAAAACCTATGATCTGACTTTTTTTAAGGCCTATAGTAATTACATATTAGTAGTAGGAGGAGTTAAAATATGCTACATCAAGACTTATTTGCTTAAACCATCATCCAGAAAGTATATTTCCCAAGATAATACAAGACAGGTGGCACCAAATTATAGTCTGGTGCTAAAAAGAACAGAGAAGTGTCTATGGCTGCCTCCAAACTATCAGCATGGCTCATCTGACCATTTACAATAGCATGAGCTTTGATGATATAGTATTCAAGAAGTACGTTATTCAGAATCTAGAAAATTCCATCAATATCTAATAATTATTCACATCAACCACAAAGATATTATTTGGCAGGCCACGAAGCGCAAGTGACAAATTGAATTGTCAAAATCATCAGTGCAAGAGGCTCCTTGCCCAACCAATTCGATCAACAAGCAGTCTTAAATGTTTAATAGACTAAGCACTCTTGTTGTCAGGGTACACTGCAGAACCAGTGGAGGCCTTAACGATGATCAAGCAAACACAAAATGAGATGTTGGCTGATGAAAATTTTTTGAAAACTTCAAACATATATCGATTCAAAATCCCACACATTTTTCAACCAGTTAAATGATACAAACAAACTAAGAAGATAAAGCGGGAAGGAACTTGAAGATCAAAAGCAAACACATCAAAACATCCTAAAACTCAAGGTAAAATCCCAAAACATAGTTAGTTTATATGGTGAAGATACCGAAAGCAGTAATGAAATGCAACAGGAAAGAAGAGACAAAATAATAACAGTAACAATTCCTAAAAAGACATTTCATGATGAAATTATTGTAATCAGATACTAAGTTACTCAGAAATAACAAATACCCCTGTTATTTAATAACCATCTGAGGAGCAAGCAACAAAACTAACTAATCAAGTGGCCAAACACATTTCTGCAATCATTCAGCCTACCAATTCAAGCAGTGATCAGGTTTCTTTAATGTGTCATAAATCCTAAATCCTTCTTGTTGGAAACCCAGCAGTAGCAACATTTAGAGTCCTCCATGATGGTTGTAGAGAGTAAAATCAGATAGTAAAACAGGAAAGCAGAGCATCAACCAAAGTTCCATAATATTTCACTATCGGGCAAACAACAAGAACATGATAGGAAGATGAAAGTGAATGAAGCTAAACGATCAAAATCAAACACACCACAGATCCGAAATAGAAGCCCAAAAGAGACTTGGTTAAAAAAAAAGGTGGAGTCACCAAAAGAAGTAGCAAAACTCTACAAAAAGAAAATACAGAAAAGTAACATTAATTATCACCAAAAGACAACAATATGCAAGCATGGTCAATTGGTGAACCTCATGACTTTCCAACACTAAAACGAAATTATTGCCCCCATCTATCCATCTGCTATCCTTTTGTACTTTTCTTTAGTTTTGTTAATGAAAGCGACTAGCTCGCTGGAAAAATAATATCGAGTCAATGGCAGCATAAAAGCTCAAATGAATTCATCCATATATGACCAAGAAAGAAAAAAGAGCGACGACCAGATCCAAAAAGAATCCATGTAAGTATCAACGAGGACAACTCTCATACCGATCTAATGGTACACAAAAAAAAAAAAAAAACAACAGCAACAATAATAATAATAATAATAATCTTCAAGATCTTTCAAGAATTCACAAGAGAAAGAGAACAAAAAAGAAAGAAAGAGAGTCAAGAAGGAAGAGACCAGTAACGATGGCAGTGAGATTGCTGGCGTCGATGCCCTCGGTGACCTGCTCCGCGGTGGAAGCGGATCCGAACCCACTTGGCCCCGGCCACCCCGTCGCCAGCGAGAAGATGCCCATCTCTCTCTCTCTCTCTCTCTCTCAACCAAGACAACACCGCCACTCACCAAGGAAGCGAGAGAGAGAAGCTCACTTCCAACTACCCTGGCGCCCCCCCTTAAAGAGAGTGAGAAGCAGAGGAGAGCCTTGGGAAGTTATTTATGGTTGGGGGGCTGATGCCTATTCGGTTGAAGGCAGAGAAAGAGGTGGTGGGGGTGGGGGGAAAAGAATTAATGCGCGACGGTGGGAGCTCGATCTTTTGGGCCGGGGCCGGCACGTCGAAGGACCTAGGCAGCGCGAAGGCCGGCTTTGAAAAGGGTCATGAAAATTACTCTTCGACTTTTATTTATTTATTAACGTTAGGTATGAACGGTTGCTTGAATCACGTCGCCAATTAGAAGGAGACGCTTCTTGAACCCCATCACGCTAAAAGGACCCGAAGTTTAACGTGGAACCAGCCCCTCGTAAACGGCGCGCTTTTAGAGCGGGGACCATTCCGTGGTATGTTGACGGGTGTGGATGTAACCCGATTCAATTCTAAGTTTGTAATGTTAGATCCAACCATAACCCAACCTAATATTAGCTTGGTCTTAATATTAATAGAGTTTGTTCTAAATTCAAAAATACTAAAATTGGATTCGATCATAACCTAATCCAATTCTAAGTTAGTTGGATTCTGATTGTTAATAGGGTGTTTTCGATTCGATTTTTCAGTTTTGATCCAAGAATTGATTATCCTTTTTTAAATAAAATTTTAAAAGAATTAAAATATTTCATAAAAATATTTCATAAGTTATTTATTACCTCTATTAAAATATTTAACAAATATTATATAGCATCGTTTTTTATTAAATGTAATTAATAGAAGAAAAAAAATATACCATAAGATATCAAATATGTGCCAAATAAAAAAACTGATTCTACTTTGTAATTGATTCGAAAAGAACCGATTTGATAAGGATGGTTTTGGATTTATTTTAAGTTAAAATTGGTTCGATTTTAGATCTCAAATTAGTAGAATTAAGTCTAATTAGATTGATTCTAAATTTTAATCTGAATTTGATATAATTCGATTCATGTTAGCAACGAGTGACCGAGCTCTCAAAACCTACTACTACACATGCAAGGTAGGCTTCAAATTGAAAGTTTACGCTTTACAGGTTAGATGGATCTGAACTGCACTTTAAATGAGTCGGGTCAGGCACCCATCCTAGTTGTTTAGTGCCGTGATCAACCCGCTTGATGATCAATCATAAAAGAAATTGGCATCGGCAGCATTCATTAGCTTCCTTGATTCCTTTATATGTAAAAGAAAATAATATCTAATCTTTTGCTCTACTTTCGGTTAGGGAAAAGTAAACTCAAAAAATATAATATCTTGACTCTTGCAACTATTCGGTCAAAAGAAATTGAGGCAAACTCATTTTTAACAGAGCCTAACAAACTTGAACTTCTTTCGATAAAAAAAAAAAAATAAAACATAATATTTAAATAAAATTAGATAACCTTAAACTTTTTTTTATTAAGAGAGAATGAAACAAAATATAATAATAAGGTAAAAAAATCTGATTTGACATTATTTTAAAAGAATGTGTCCGTGAAAGCAATAATTATATTTTAATTTATATTTATTAAAAAATTTTAATAATAATTTTAAATTTTTAAAACAGTTATTAAAATAATATTTCAAATTTTGATAAATTATTTATATATAAAATAAAATTAAAATATATGATATCAATAATAAAAAAAATATTTTTTTAGCATTTTTTAAATTTGTAAATTTTAATTTTTAAAATTTAAATTCTTAAAAGTTTTAGTAATTTGGAAGGACCTATCTCTTGGTACTAACAATCTGCGTACCAATAGTCTAGCTGCCAATAATTTTTTATTTATTATATTTTTTTAATATTCATGATGTATTTTTAAAATCACTTTTTTTGGTATAATATCTCAAGTAATATTTATTATGATTCTAAATGCCATTATTTTTTTCTTCATAAGTTTTTCATTTTTTCTTGTTTTTAACTATTTTCTTCTTATTTTCTTTTTGAGCGTCTCATTTTTTGAGTTCTTTTATCTTTTTACTCTTGCTTTCTTATATATTAGTTTTGTTAGTCTCACATCATGATCAAATTGTTTCAGAACTAGTGATCGATTTTCAACAATATATGGTAGTTCATAATTCGAATAAGGCCTAGCTACCTAGGGTTTCCCTCAGTTATAAGTATTTCAGTTTGCTTGAGCCCAATCTGGTTCTTTATTATTACTCGAGCTTAGTCCCTATTGTTAATTTATATTCTGATCAGCCCTTGATGCATGTGGGAATGTAGGATCAAAATTGTAGGCAAAATCGACCTAAAATTTAGACTTTGGTTAGCTTGATATCTTTAGTCCGGTCCTTGATTGTGGGGATTTGGCATCATGGAAACTAGGTTCGGCGTTTGAGCTCGAATTTCAAGTATTACACCTTAAGATTCAGATTGATTTTCTTCTTGTAAGATGTTTAACCTTTGGATATTCAATCCTTGCCTAAATGAATAATGAGGCATTCCCTGTTTTGATAGAAAAACCTTATAATTTTTAGACACAAGACTATAATTGCTAGTTACCTCACATTTTATAAGGACTTTAATTAAATTATCCATGGTTTCAATATCCCTCTATTGACTCAAAAAAATTTCTCCCATAGATTCATTGAAAGTACCACATACATATTCCATAGAAGTATTTTAACCGTCAAAGAGATAATAATCTTGTGGTGACTAGCCTTCACCACAACTTAATTTGGCTGCATGACGTGATTAGGAGCAGCTGTATCACATGAAAAAGGAAGAAAATAATTTTCTATTCTTGCAGCATAAAAATACACCATAATCTTCCTTAGTGTCCCACATGACGTGCCAAAAACTATTGGTGATATTGAATTGTAAGGATAAGATGGGCATACCAAAAAAAATTATTATTTATAAAATAATACAAATACAATTAATAAATTAGATGATTACGGGTTCTTACTCCTATTTGATATAGGAGCATGGTACAACCAAGTTATAGACTATTTTTAACTAAAGTAAGTTAATGGCTATTCCTAAATACTTTTAAGTTGATTTTGAATATGGGTTTTTGATTTGATTGAAATGATCTTTGCAAATCCATCTTACTTCATATTTGTAATGTTTTAACCATAACTGATAATTGCTTGAAACTTTTAGAAATTTTCAATAACTTTTGTTCAGTTTTAGAAATTACAAAAAAACTTTATATCAATTATGGTAACTCTTTGCTGGCTTTATAATTTTAATAACTATATTTCGATCTTTATACTTTACATTGTTGAATTTGACAAGAAATACATGATAAGTCATGTTTTTAATATATTGGTGAAGCATTTAATGTATTTAATCATTAAATGTAAATGCATCATGGCAGCCAAGTATGCTGAAAACTTTGGTCTTGTGGTCACCTCTCCATGCTCTCAATCTGTTGATCAAAAAATTCATAATATAAAGCTGAAAATATAGCATCTAATAAGATCTTTGGATGAACTATGCATATCTGATATGAAGCCAAAAATAGAAAGCCCATGCACCCGCGTATCATCAAACCGGAGGCTCAATGTTTGCAGGAATCCTAGGTCCTACATTCAAATTTCTAGATTGGAAGAAATTTCAAGTCTCCCACACAAGACGAGCATGGGAACACTGAATTAAGGGTCATGACCTTGTTGTAGTCTTTAATTATTCTCGCTGAAAAAACATCCCACCCTCTTGGTTAATTGATCATCAATTATAATCAGTCTTCTGTTTATGCCAAAAAGAAAAGTGAATTTTATTGTTAACTTTCAAGCTTCAAAAGGACCACAAACTCGACACGGAAAAGGTGGCGTAAAAATTGGTCACGATAGGTCGTTGAATTAATTATGGATATTCCTTTCGTGGTGCCTGAAGAGTTTGACTGGGTTAAACAAGTCGCTGTGGTTGGATGGGTAGGTTGACGGCTCTTATCATCTGTTATTTTTTTTTTTATTGCTTGCTGTTTCTTGAGAAGGATTTATTGCTTGCTGTTTCGTAATAATGGTAATCGACAGAGACATTACAGCTGCAACTAATAGAGCCAACTGGTTGTGGTGGTTGTTAATCTTTAAGAATGCATAGAAATTGATCAATATTAAAGCCAAGGATCTGCTTTTTGACTGAGATATAAAGTGCGAGGAGAGGTGACGTGCAGTTCTGGGGCACATGTCAAAGTGAACCTATGCATAAGTTGAAGTTCTTTTATTTTTTTCCCATCAAAAAAAGGAGTTCTATTTCATTTTTTTGATCTTCTTCTGAAGCCTCTCTATGTATGCACATGTTTCTACCTGTTCTCTCGTTTTCCCTGCAAGCAAATCTGGTGGGTTTGCATTCTATTTATTATTATGACACGCCCTCATGAGCACTGTAGTTTCTTTCTCTCTTTTATTTTTTACCAACCATGTCAGCTTCGATCGAAGTCTCATGCAAAAGTTGTTAGAAAAAATATGAGAGAGAAATAGGGATGGAACTGCGATGCTCACATCCAACATCACAACATCTTTTTTTTTTTTTTAAATTGATGGTCCACTGGAAATGGTTGGTTATCACTGGTTGAGCGTTATTTGTCACGTTCAAGTATAATACTCAAAAATAATTTCATATAGATAGAAAAGAAAAGTATTATATGCTGATGACTCAAGTTTACCTACTACTTATTAAGTTTCATTCGAATTTTTGAGTCATATAGTTTTGATCTACTAAAGAGTTAATTGGATCAGTAGGTGAGCTGAGGACGTTACAAATGGTATCAAAACTGATCCGAATATGCAAAAGTTGATGGATATAAAGGACTACCATGGGACAGTGGTAAATTCTTACTGTGAAACTACCTTTACAGCACCAACGACTCGGCTCAAGATAGATTTTGTTTAATTTTTTGCGTGCGAAAGAAAAGTGTTATGTATTTATAATTTAAGTCCATTTATTACCTATTAACTTCTATTTGAATTTTTGAATCATGTAATTTTAATTTACTAAGAAGTTAATTGATCAGCATATGAGCTTAGATGTTATATATATATATATATATAAAATGGAGTGTAAGTGCACCTAATACATTCGGTGGAAGGTCTATATCTTGCCATCGTGCACTTGGCCTGGCTAAGTAAACACACTTCAAGATGTACAAGGACTCCCAGCCACTTGCAATTAACCATACATTTCTTTTGGCTACGGAAGTGCCATGCTTGTCAATACCAGAACCGCCGGGCCCTGAAAATAGGGAATAACACAAAATAATAATAACAGTAGGAGAGAATTGAATTTATTTTTTTTAAAAAAATTATCTTTTATGGAGTTCGGTGAAACATTTACAAGGGACATTAAGACCCAAATTTCCAAAGGATTTGCAGCAGGCTTAAAAAAGGCAAGAGACAAATTTACATTAGAGAAAGCTTGTTGACACTGGTGATAGTTACTTAATAAAATATTAAAGCAAGCAATGCAGGTAAAGTCAATTTAAAATTAGAATTTTAAATTTAATTATCAATTTAAAAACTAAAGGCTAATAAATGTTGAGAAAAAAAAAAGAAGAAGAAGAAGCCAAGTGTAATAGCTTCTTGCATTGCTATCAAGAGAACCTTGTCGTTCTTAAGAACTCCATTATGGAAAAAGATACCACATGATAAACTTTCTATTAACTAGCTGCATCATCGTTATTCAGAACCAATTAGGATCACATAGAATTCATCACGCAAAAAGAGAATAGCAGAGTGCATCTTATTAATTTTCAAATTGTTAAATTGAATACATGGGAGTACTTATAGGGATGGATTACTAGGACTTATAGAAATCCTATTTCGATATAGTTCTAATTTTCTTAACAAAAAATATATTTTAGGTGTTACAGGACTTATAAACCAACGAACAAATAGTTCTAGAAGAGAAAATTAAGAAAAATTGGCTGAAAATCTAGAAAAAATATCCTTAATTTAATAAAGCCGTGGTATTTTTTTTCCTAATAATCAAGTTGATCTTCATTGCGTAAGCATGATAAGTTTTTAATAAAATGGTCATAGCTTCCTTGTCTAGGATACGATTGAGGTGATTTAGGATGAGTTGGGAAGCTAGCTTGATGCCAAAAAATTTAAAAGTATTTGAGCTGGAAATTCAACTTGCAGATGATTATAATAATGCCATTTTTGAGGCTAAAGTGTAGTCGATTTCAACTCGATCTATCTGTTTGGTAAAATTTAAACGTCCTGAATATTTGTTTGTCAAATATCATCTTGCATCTTTCCTTGTCAAGCTTTAAAGAGGTTTGGAGACTGTCTTGATGACATGTGCAGACGATGCAAGCTAGGCTCTTGATCTTGTTCTTGCATGGTTTTCTCTGTATCTGTGACTCTCTTTAGATTTGATGATATTTCATCATTTTACTCATCCTTTCATACCTTCAAATTATGAATCTTGGCATGGCAGGGCTTCGGAATGAAGTAACTATAGGGCCAAGCATTTCTGTCCTGCATCATCGATAGACAAAACTTAAGCACTTGTCTTGTTAATCTAATATTAAAATTCAATGTCATGGTGTAATCTCCAATGAAATCTCTAGCATATACTCTTCATATGAACGACATCTGTCACAATGTTGGCTGCTAGGTCTTAATTGATAATGAAATTGAACCATGATCATGATACTATATAGAATCCACTGATTGATAGTGGTTTGTAATTTGAATCTTATTTGAGCATCAAATGATAACCCAAACAGAAACTCTGCCACTGTTCCTAACAATTAGAAAACAAAAAGAGAAGGCTTTGAAGTTTGTGTTGATGATTTCTTTGGCCTATTTACTGTTGATGTTCTAGGCAAAAGTATCTCTCTCTGCTAATATTATCGACGTTGATCCATTGGATTATTTTTAAAAATATCATGTGCTTGAAAAAGAAACTCACCTATTATGTCAGAACTTGCAATAATTCAGCTATAATTGATCGATAGAGGCTAACAACAAATTTTTTCATACAAATGTGACAAACATGCATAAGCTATCAAAATATTACACAGAAAATTTAAAATTTTTAAATATTTAAAACTTGATTTTATTTGTCTCTCTTTTATTGGTAGATAGAGACTAACAACAATTTTTTGGTACAAATGTGACAAACATACAGAAGCTAACAAAATATTACACAGAAATCATTTAAAACTTGATTTTATTTCTCTCTCTTTTTTGATAGATAGAGGCTAACAACATATTTTTTTAATATAAATGCGACAAACATGCAGAAGCTATCAAAATATTACACAGAAATCTTAAAACATTCAAACATTTAAAACTTGATTTTATTTATCTCTCTTTTTAGATTGATAGAGACTAACAACAAATCTTTTGATACAAATGTGACAAACATACACAAGCTGTTAAAATATAACACAGAAATTTTAAAATATTCAAATATTTAAAACTTGATTTTATTTGTCTCTCCTTTTCGTTAGATAGAGACTAACAACAAAATTTTTGATACAAATGTGACAAACATGCAGAAGCTACCAAAATATTACACAGAAATTATTTAAAACTTTATTTTATTTGTCTCGCTTCTTTGATAGATAGACACTAACAACAAATTTTTTGATACAAATGCGACAAACATGCAGAAGCTATTAAAATATTACACAGAAATCAAAAAATGTTCAAACATTTAGAACTTTGATTTTATTTATCTCTCTTTTTTTTATTCTTTTTACTTGCTCTCTATGGCTCTCTATGGTTTTTTCTTTTTTTTTTTTTTTTTTTTGTGAAAATGATCTCCTCTCTCATTCATTATATGCAGTTTTTGCACTCAAATTCAATGCTTTTTAATCTTCCCCAAAGGCAATTGAATTCTCTAGCATCATGCTTCCAATTGTATCATGCCGTCATCCTGCCATCTAAGCTACAGTATGTCTGATCATATCATAGAATTTTGACCTTATTCAATGGGGACCCGCCCCATCCCGATCCTATTGAGCCAGGGTTTTGAAGCTCTGATCAATTCGGAGTGGGTTTTAGAAAAAATTCTATCTTAAATTCACTCTTAATTTATATCTAAATTATATTTTTTATCCTAATAATAGGGTCATAGAAAAAACGGGGGGTTACAGGAGGGACGGTAGGACTTGCATGCAGTTTTACCTCAATGGGACAAACTGATCCCGATTAGCCTCCTTGTCATCCCTAACAAAAAAAAAAAAAAAAAAATTCGGAGGCAGTGCATTTATAAGCCTGGATGGTTGCCATGCTCATCAAACACCGCCCTATTAGGTACCCCACATGATATATGCGCCCATCCAGCAATCCTCTGCAAACTAACTCGTATCACATGCATTCATCAAGATCACTCAAGCATGCAATAATTAATGACTTGTCGGATGGTACCTTGGGACACCAGTTCTTGACTGCCGAATAGAATTGGAAGACTGCTGGGCCTTCAGCATTGTTCTTGAGGATATGCGCTAGTTGTTTATTCCTTAAAAAAGATAACCAATTGTACACTGCACTTTACTGTACTGCAGATGCTTTGTAGCTCCATGCTCGTGCTAAACTTCTCTGTTTATCCTTGCTTTAAAGCATCCTCAACCTTCATTTTATGGGTGATGCAGTCATCTTTTGCAATGCATAAGTTTCCTCTCTCATCCCGCTTAAGACCATTCTTTGGGTTTCAAGCCAGTGACGGGTCTCAAGGTCACTTTCATAAAAACTTCATAAAAAAAATTGTTTTCTTCCTAAACTGTAAGAAAAGTTCATTTCCCTTCGCTTGTTTTGGACTTTTTTCGAGTGATCGCAAGTTGTGGAAACAATGTTGGATCCTTCTTATTGAAAGAATTCATTGGCATCACGGAAAAAAAAAGATTTTATCTTTTGAAGGAAGATCAATTCTTATAAATATAATTCTTTTTAACTCTTTTGTTTTATTTCATGTCAGTATTCAAACATTCTAAATAGATTCGTGTGAGGATTGATCAGCTTAGAGAAACATTTCTATGCAAAGGAAAGAAAAGTATTAAAGGCTTTTGAGCCAATAATTTTCTAACTTTCCTGACCCTGCTGTTGAAAACTGAAGTCTTGTTTGTGTTTGATTTATCATTATTATAAAAAAAAAATGGTTTGCAAATCTTTAAAAAAAAGGTGGTCTATAGATCAAAGACCTCTATAATTTCAATAAAACTCTATTGTAAAGTGGTCTCTCTTATTATGTTCAGACCTTAGATAAAGCTCATCAAGCTGGCTTGTTACTCTAAGAAGAAATTTAGGATTGGAACAAGAATAATCTCTTCTTTCGTTTCTCCTATTTGGAAAGGTATTGCTTACGATCTTGGTGGCTTTGAAACTACACTTTTTTTGAGTTGGAGAGATAGTTATATCTGATTTTGGAATTGGGTTAGAAACATCTTTTTTTGTTCTTTTTTTTTTGAAGCTTTTTGAATACTATGCTAAAACAATGCTCTTGTATCTTTCTTGTGGAGTAGAAGATGATCAAGATAGTTTATCAAGCTATTCAAATCATTATCGAATATGTAGCATTTCTAAATGATAGATTTGAAAGAAATTCTGAATTCTTTAAACTTTAAAAGAAAGCAGACCTGTTCGCTTGGTTACCATCAAGAGATATCCTGCACTATAATTTTTTTTTTTTTATAAATTTTTCAATCAAAGTGGTGTTTTTTGCAGTCTTTCCACAATGTTAGTTGAAAAGCATCAGCTCCTGAAAAGATAAAAATATTTGTCTGATTAACTTTTTATGATCAGCTTCAAATGGAGATCCGCTGCTAATAAAGTATAGTCAATTAGCTCTGTTGCCCAATGCATGGCAAGACCATGTCTCGTCTTTTTCTCTCGTGCCCCTTGACCTAAAGCTTTTGATCCCTTATCTCTGACCACACCAACATTACTTCTATGCCTCACAACCTTCATTGCATGGGGACATCATGGTGGAAGAGACACATTCCTTCATCTTTATTACTTCTAAACTCGTCCTTTCATTTTGGTGCCAGATTTGGAGGGCACTACAAGAAGCTCACCTTTGTGTTACAATTTTAGTTGGTCATCAACAATTCTATCACTAAAGATATATAATTTATTATAAAAAATTTTAGCTGAAAACTAATTTTAAATTATTATTTATTTTTTAACAATAAATCGTTATAAAAATTAATTTGTTACATATTATTCTTGCCAAAATAGAATAAGTTTTGTAGTAAGATTTTTTTACTTACCATTGATTTTGATACCTTAATTATTTTATTAACAACAAAAAATAGTTGCCACAAAAGTTAACATAACCGGTGATGGCTTTTAAAAAGTATTACAAAAGATATTTGTAAATTTATTTTTGTTACAATGTTTTATTTGTAATTAAAATTTTTTTTAGCAATGCATAAGCAATCATATAAAATTATTTACTATTTGTTACAAGCTAATATTATCAAGAAAAAATATTAATTTTTATCATAAATTTTTATTGTTACATATAATTATTTTTTATTTATCATGATTTAAAAGTTTTTTTTTCCTAAGACATCCTCAGTGCAAGCTATTTTTAAGAAAATTTTATAGGCTCAAAATATCTTGAATTCTCTACTTAATCTTTCTCAACTTTGTTGCTTCCTACATGCTTCTCTTCTTATATATATTTTCTCCTCAATAAATTTAAAGTAATACTCTTTCTTCTAACAGGTTTTTTTTTTTTTTTTTTTTTTTTTTAAATGCTTGTGTTAAACTTACCCAACCTGACATACCTGTGAGTTCACGTTGTCACTATATTGTTATTATATGAAATTTGCTGGTGTCTCAGACTTGGGTCCAAAAAAATAAAAACCATCTTGGTGGGATCTCAGTTAGTAGAGTATGTTCACACTTTGAAATAAAATTAATATAATCCAAGAAGACCACTTGAAGGAGAGATTATTTAGACGAGTGATGCAATAAAAAAATCCTAATACCAATTGGTTGATGTCAGCTCACGCTTCTGCTTACTCTCGGGGAGAAGGAAATAACCGATGCTGCCTTAAAAAAATTGCACTCACCTGCTCACATGGCCGTTGCTCTGCTAGCGTCCGCTCATAAATTTTTTTCATGCAATCTGAAAATTAGATGCATGATTTCCAAGAATTTTTACCAGCACGGTGGCATTAACATTTTTGAGTGCCAACAAAGGGCCTGTGAATGAAGGAAGTATTCTTAGCCTTTTCCTATCGTGCCCCAAAGTTTGGGTGTTCTCGTCAATGACCTCATTCGTCGTAACATTTCAAGTCCACTTGCTTAATAACAAATTGAAATTATATAACTTAAAAGCAAGTAAACTTAAGTTATAAGCATATAACATTTTTTTTTTATTTAATGTAAAATTATTTTTAGAATATTATAATTTTTTTTTTTATAATGCGATGCGACGTCACAAGCTAATCAGAACCTATCCTTAAGTTAGTTCTAATACCATTTGTAATACGCTTATATCGGCTTTGATACCATTTGTAATACTTTAAATTCATTTGCTCGTCTAATTAACTTGTTAATGGACTAAAATCATGTAATCTAAAAATTTGAGTTAAAGTTAACTTGTAACAGATGACCTAAATTATAAATATATAATATATTTTTTTTATTTAATATAAAATTATTTTTAAAATATTACATTCGTGGTGGCATCTTCAGCCAGTTTCATGGATGCCTGTCGAGCTAATTGAAAGGCATCTCCCACATATTGCATTTGCTAAGCGACTTCTTCCTTTCCCAGCATCACAGGAGCTCTTAGCTGGGATTTGAGTTCAGGTTGAGCACCGATGGTTGGAGACAGTCCCTTCAAATGCTCGACCAGCGCTTATCTCCTGTGCAGGGCTGTGGACAGTCAGATTTTTCGATTGGATCAAGAAAAAGGAAATTAAATAGAGGAAAATAAACAATTTAACTATCATAAGCAACAAGCTTACTCAATCCATTTGGATCAACCTGATTATTTCTTCTTTCGTTTATGTTGCAAAAAGGGTAGAGGAAACAAGAGATCAAATGGGAAGAAAAGCACATAAAGAAATTTAATGTGATTCGATAAATTGATCTATATTCATACTAGCAAAGCTACTAAAAATTCTACTATAAAAAAAATAAAAAATTATAAAGATTGTTTCCTATCATAAGCTTTTTCTCACAAAATTCTAAATTCACGTGCATCCAATTAGAATATTTCTCTGAAAATATTCATCTTTTTGGATTCACCCTGAGGCCAAGATTATATATTCTTATGATAGAAAAGAGATTTGCAATATTCTTTATATGCTAAGATTCATACTCTTCACATACTGGGAAATATATTTTTATTGAGTTAGTTAAACTCAAGATAAACTTTAATAAAACTCCACTTTTGCTTAAGTTTCATCAAATTAATCATCTTAAAACTTCATCATCTTTTCCACCATATCCTAATGAGCATCCAGCTCTACGAATTCTAACTAAATTCAAACAAAACTTAAACTTACCTCCTAGAGTTGGCTTAGTTGTTGTATCATTATTTCCAACAACGATCTTCTGATGCATTAAACCCATGTCTCTAGCTTGCCAATATATTTTTTTGAGGGTTACTCATATACCTATTAACCACACTAACAACATGTGAAATGCCTAATGAAGTATAAATCATCATGTATACAAACTATCAACCGTGTTTGTATAGGGCTCTTGCATTATATGCTTTGCCTTTTAAATTTATGGTGACAATGAAATTGACAAATTAAAATACACAATTAGAAGAGTTTTTATCGGTTTAAACTTATTCCTATTAAAATACTCAAGCACATCTTCAATGTGCTTTTTTAAGAGAAGTACAACCTATTTGCTCTCTATTTTCTATGACTCTCTTATCTAAAATTTTCATTGCTGTGATTAAGTTTTTTTTTTCAATTCATCACTTAACTAAACCTTCTCAATAGATTTAATTTCTTTATACATAATTGCTACCTTCCCAATAAACTTCATACTATTCATCGTTTTTTTATATGTAAGAGGCTCTCCACACTCTCAATCGTAGTAAGTATATAAGCAATTATATTTGCATAACATACAGATGGCCTAATTTATCTCTTTTCATAATTAATAACAATACTATAAAGTTATTGTACATAAGCAATTATATTTGCATAATGTACAGATGGCCTAATTTATCTCATCTCATAACTGTTAGTAATGCTATAAGATTATTGTTGAAACAATTCCACATCATATGGATTTAAGAATAATAGTACAATAGATCTAATTGATTATTTCTTCTTTGTTCCAGATCTTCCAAAGCAAATTTTTTTTTCCAGCCTTTGAGAATGAAGTCTAGATGAGAGGCACACATTGCCTTCTCTCTGATAATGACCTGCTCTTGTTACATGGTTTTATGAGAGTTTTTTTTAAAAAAAGAAAAATTGATGTGGAGGAAGTGAACCTTCCCCTTGGGGCTCGTTTGGTTTACAGGAAGTGACTTACAGATATGAATAGGATATCTGAAAATTAGATTACCAGACATAAAATATCTGAACTATCACGTTTGGTTGATCATTGAAAACAGGCATTTTCCTGAGAAATAATGAAGCTGTTACATTTTGTTGAATAGTTTAAAAATAGTGCAGAATACCAATTATATCCTTTAGTTCTTAATTTTTTTTTTTTTTTACCATCTAATTTTTTTAACTTCTATATGGGTTATAAAAAATGGTTAAAAAATCAAAATACCAAAATTCTAAATTAAGATAAAAAGTTTTAGATCAAGTTGACACATAAAGCGAAGCGTTTTTTTTCTCTCTTCTCGCTCGCTGATTTGAAAAAAAAAATATACGATAGAAAAGAGGGGTACGTTGAAAAGAAAAAGAAAGCACGCTGCGGTGGGAAAGTAAATCCTATGGTATCGATGGGATTTTATTTTCATAAAATGTAGGAATTCAAATTACGTAGGAATAAAGTATTCTCGTGGATGGGTTCTGAAAGGGCGAATCAAATATTTTAATTTATAAAAAATAAAATTTGATGCTCTCTTTTATCGTGAACCAATGAGCCCTTAATTTATTAAAAAGCATAAGAAATAGAGAGAGAAGAGAAAGAAACCAGGATTCGAATCCTCGCTCCAACTTCCCAGAAATCCTTATTTTCGTGTCTTTTCTTTTTTTAAGGAAATTCTTTTCTCCGAGCAAAATTGGATTGGTGGAAACTGGAAAGCCAACCTCGCGGTGAGGCTGAGAGCGAGCTCTCGGCCTCATGGGCTGAGGGACAAGTGACGTGACGGCACCGGAGCAATGGGCCCAAGCTCGCGCGGCCCGTCTTGGCAGTGGATTGGGCTTCTTTTAGGTTACTGGTTGGGTCAGACCGGGACGGGTTTTTAATAATATGATATTCTAAAAAAGCAAACCAGTGTTCAGACGCATGGCAAACGAAGTGGCCCATTTACGATCAAATTGAACCCTGATCATCTTAGTGGCGAATTAATTCCCATTTTATTCTATGTTTTTTTTTTAATAAATAATTTATTTATATAAAAATCAGTCAAAAACTTCTTCACTGAGTCATCAAGTTACATTGCCTAACATCCCATCTATGATCAGTCGATCATCGTATACGTTCTAATATTTTACACATACTAAATAATCTAGCATGCTACATTCTCAAAAATATGTGAGCCAATGATAATTAGTGATATTCCATGATTTTATTGTATTAAGTATTGCAATAGAATGCATGGTAAAAATGAACAATTATTGCTTGGGACATACATTTTACCAAGATTCCAGTTTATCACTCTCATTATTTTTGACTGATAGAATACGATCAATGGTTGGTTGATGACTATTTCACAAACTTTTACTGTTCAGGGGCAAAACCAGCTATGGTGAACTTACTTGACATTATTATTTTCATATACTTTATGTTGCATGCAGATGAATCGCATATTGTATGTTTGACAGCCGAGTCCATGCATAATAAATTTGGTTTCTATCTTTAACACTTAGAAAGCTTTGAAATAAGCTCACCAGTCATTGTTGGAGGCAGGCACTGCCGTGGTTCATCATATTTTTCTAGAATAAATGTAATTAAATATCATTTTCTAAATAAAAATAATATTACAATAAATTGTTTAAAATAATGACCAACGTATTTATCATATTTACAAACAATTATGGTTGAAACTTGGATGGATGCAGCTCCATTTGGGAGCAACTATTAGCTCGAATTGTTGACCAACAATTATTTTACATAGTTACTTATGGATAACTCTTTTAACAGTTAATCCAAGGAAGACTTAAGCAAATAAATTCAACCTCAACCAAGCTTTCAACCACAACCCAATTTAACTATTGAGTTAGCGAACTCTAACCTAACTCAACCTATTTTTCAATCATAATCCAATTTAACTCGAGGTTAAGTTAATCAATTAGGTTGGACTTTCAATAAAAAATTAAGATAAAAAATGTACTGAATAATTTTGTTAGATTAATAATTATTGGATTGGAGCCTCAATATGTAAAACATAAAAGTAACCTATATTAATTATTTAAATTACATCCAAATTATATATACATTATAAATATAAATTTAAAGCATCTGTAAATTACTTATTAGTTTATATATTGGGTTGCAAGGGGTTGTAGGTCCAGCTCGGAGTAGGGACAGGTTTTAGTCGCATTGGAGATCAACCTGCCCAACAAACTTAAAGATTAAATTATATTCAAGCTTGATTCAAATTTATAGAATCCTATGTAATGAGTGGGTTAGGTGGCTCAAACAATAAAATTTAAATATAGTTTGTTAAATGTTTGCTTTCAAATTATCCATTAAATAAGTGACAAGCATACAATGAAGGTGCTTAATAGATTACGGATATCTGCCATCATTTTTTAAGCTAATAAGTGTCATTTGTTAAGTTTGATAGTTGTACACTTACCACTTATCTAATGAAGAATACAATAGTATATAACCTTGTATATGTTTGAGGTTGCATTTGGAGGAGCCGACAATAGCTCTTTTCCATCAACTATTGCTAGGAATGGCAATGAAATTAAGTGGGGATGAAGAAAAACATCTCAATATTTATGCTCATAAAAAACATTATATCCATAACCGCCCTATACCCATTACGGGCATAAAATTTTATACCTGTATTTATTTAGATTTTATAATATCCACATCCACCTCATTTTTCATTACCTATACTTATCCTATACCTACTTCATACTTACTACCTATTATTTTAAAATATTTTTTTTCTTAAATTAAACAAATTTAATTAATTCCTAACTATTAGTTTCAATAAAATTTAATATTTAAAAATAAAAAATATATTTTAATATTAATAAAATATAATTAAAATATTATAATCAAAAAAATCTAAATAGTATTTAAATGTATTTTAAGTTTTTACGATATCAATGAAAGTATTAAATAGAAAAGCAAGCGTTTTATGAATAGTATGCACAACCCAATTGCATAGAAATAAAATTAAAATGTCTAATAACACATTAAGAATAAATAAAATATTAACATAAAATATAAAAATAAATTATTATTCTTTTTAAATTCAAATAAGTTTATCCATTACCTTGCTTCTTCAAACTCATATACTATCTTCCGATCTTTCTTTTATTTTAACAGTAAAAAGAGTTGAAAGTTATAAGTTGAGCAGCTCAAAAAATATATGAGCTCAAACTCTTCTACCAAAGCATGCATAGATTTTCATTAAAATGATGTGGTTATAAATAAGGGTAGTGATGTAATTTTACTAGCGAATGTAATACATATAGAATGGGATAAAAAACTCATCCTCACCATATGCATAAAGGTATTGCCATGTATTTCATACTTATACCTATACCTATATATATTGAAGTGATTCTTAGTAGATTTAATTTAGATGTGGCTCATAAATTAGATCAATTCATGAGTATATATCTATGAAACTTATAATAGTACACAAGCAGAAGCGATAGTAATATGTTTATTGATTGATATGTGCTACCTACGATAAATAAATTCTATTTCATAATAATAATAATAATAATAATAATAATAATAATTATAATAAATATTATTATTATGACCTTCATGGAGTTCGGGTGAAGTAGTGTAAATGAAATATGGATTTGGTGAAAATTGCCATTCCAGCGAGGTCATGTTTCTCGATTGGAAAGTTGATACAGTACTCAAACATATTTTCAAGGTTAAACTAATCTTTGAACTTAGGAGACTGTGTCACTTTAGTTCCTAAACTTCAAAAAGTTACAAAACTAATCCTAAATTTTTCTTTTTGTTTCACTTTGATTCCTTCCGTTAAAAATAAAAGATGCCGTTTAATTTTATCCTACTCGCAGTACACGTAGCATTCAAATGGTAAAATTAAATTTAAATATTTAATAATCCTTAAAAAAAAAACCTTCTCTCCCTCGCCTCCCGTCGCGGCCTTCTCTCCCTCCGTCGCGGCCTTCTCTCCCTCCCCTCCCCTCCGCCACCGGGAGCCCTCCAGCCTCCCGTTGCAGCCCCAATCCGTCCACCCCCTCTCGAGGGAGGCCATGGGAAAGGATGGATAGAGGGGGCTGCAGCAGGAAGAAGGTGTTTTTTTTTTTAAGAATTATTAAATATTGAATTAATGAGTTAATCAATTAATTATAGTTTTAAATTTAATTTTGTCATACGAATGTCATGTATACTATCATGTATTATAAAATCAAATAACATCTCTACTGTTTAATGATAAGAATTAAAATAAAATAAAAATAAAAATTTAAAATTATTTTTATAATCTTTTGAAGTGATACAGTCTCCTAAGTTTCATTCCAATGCTGTAGTCTAACCCACTTTCAAAATAGGCACGGCTAACGTGCGAGAAAATCCCACGTGTGCCAAGCGACAAGTGGGAAGCTTACACTGATGGTGGTAGTGCAAAGGGCCGGATACTCTGTTTCCGTGCCTTTTTGGGCTTCGGCGCTAGCCGACCCGAACAGACTCCGCTCGGCTAGCAACGCAGGGAAAATGGGGCAAAGTAGTTAAGGAAAAGAAATTAAAAGAAGATAAATATGAGAGACGACATAGATGGGACTTCGTATCTCACCGCAGTCGTCGATGATTGGGTTAGGTCACATGCGGTCCAATCTGGTCTGGCGGTGCCGGTCTCTGTAGCACAGAGCAAAAGAAACACCCAAAAATGCCCAGCTGTCACGGTCAGCTAACGCCCGCCCACTTCGACACCGACCGCCGCCCACCCACCGCGTCAGATCTCCACTCCAAGCCTAAATAATAATAATAATAATAATAAAAGAACAGCAAATTCATACTTTTTGATCCCCAAAATGAATTTTGATCCTCAAGCTATCAATTATTACACTTTAATTTTTTTATTTTAAAATATTATTTTTTTAACAGTTCAAACAATAAGGTTGATTCAAAATTAATAAAATAATTTATATATCATCTTAATATTAATACATAACTTAGTTAATAAAATAATAAATTAATTATTTTATTCATTTTAATTAACTTTTTGTGTTGCAGATTGTTGGGTACTGTAATATTTCTAAGGTTTAAGAACTACACTGTAACGACTGAGAATTTGAGGGTCAGAAAGAATTCTGAACGAAAGTTTGAGGACCAAACGTGTATTTTAGTCTTAACAAAAAAGCTCCACCTCATTCAGTAAAAGGGGAGGGGCATTATAGGAAACGAGCGCATCCAAAGCTTTCTCTTCCTCGAGCCAAGCCGAACGATTTTCCAGTTGTTAACGCGCTTCTTCTTCCTGCGTCGGCGACCCCCCAAATTACTCCCCGAGGCGAGAAGGGGGAAAGGAAGAAGAGGAGGCCCGCTTCTCAACTCGTATCCATCAGCCTCCTTTCTTTCTCTCTTCCCCTTTCTTTCCTAATCTTGGCCCAAAATCGATCGAAATCATCTCCCGTCCCTTGATCTAGAGGTGTTCTTGATTTCATTCCCATCTCAGAGTCCCTTTCGATCTTATTGAAATCGGAGATCCAGATCCGGCGGATCGGGATCGGGATCGGGATGGCGGCGACGGCATCGCGGCGGCTCCGGGAGCTCCAGGCTCAGCCGGGGAACAAGACCTGCGTGGACTGCGCCCAGAAGAACCCGCAGTGGGCCTCCGTCTCTTATGGCGTCTTCATGTGCCTCGAGTGCTCCGGCAAGCACCGCGGCCTCGGGGTACACATCAGCTTCGTCCGCTCCGTCACCATGGACTCCTGGTCCGAGATCCAGCTCAAGAAGATGGAGGCCGGCGGCAACGACCGCCTCAACGCCTTCCTTGCCCAGTACGGCGTCCCCAAGGAGACCGACATCCCCGCCAAGTACAACACCAAGGCCGCCGCTGTCTACCGTGATCGCATCCAGGCCCTCGCCGAGGGCCGCCCTTGGCGGGACCCGCCCGTTGTCAAAGAAACCCTCACGAACGCCGGCAGCGGCGTCGCCGCCGGGGCGAGGAAACCACCGATTGGTGGCGGATCCGGTTTCTCAGCGGCGAGTAATGGGGGGTGGGATAGCTGGGACAGCGATGATTTCCGGTCGTCGTCGGACATGAGACGGAACCAGTCGGCGGGTGATTTTAGGGCTGGGGGGAGCGGCGGTGGAGGCGGGCGCGGAGCGCAGCCGTCGAGATCTAGATCGACGGAGGATATCTACACGAGGGCGCAGCTAGAGGCTTCGGCCGCGAACAAGGAGGGCTTCTTTGCGAGGAAGATGGCTGAGAATGAGTCGAAGCCGGAGGGGATCCCGCCGTCTCAAGGGGGAAAGTACGTGGGGTTCGGATCGACGCCGCCGCCGTCTGCTCAGCGAAACAATCCGCATGGAGATGTGCTCCGAGATACGGTTTCCGTGGTATCTCAGGTGAAGTTACTTGCACTTTAGTCTTTTGCTTGATAGATGGTGAAGCGATGGTGATATCACATAGGCAACCTTTCTTAGCATTCTAATGGTTTTTTATGACTATATGCTTTTTATTTAAATTTTATAATATTTATTCATTTATTCCGCGCGTTCCTTGCGAGCCAACTTTACTTTGTTGGAATTAATACATTCGGTTAGAAGAATGTTATGCTTCTTCTCCTTTGAAACTTAAATAATTAATATGTAATTTGTTAAGGATGTATTGAAAGTCTCTGCTTATGTTTCGTGCTCTTGGATAAATGTTTACTACCTGTTTTTATTTTTCAATAGGTAGAGCAAATGCCCTAGAAAACATTGTTGGAAAGAGTTCAGACCAGAAGGTTTGAAAAGATGCGAGTATCTTTTGCAAAGGGAAAGGAATTCCTTAATGCAGGGAAACTCTTTTCTGATTTTGTTATTAGTCCTAACAATATGGATGCCCTCCACCAGTGGTTCAGGGGAGAAAAAAATTTCAAATCACGTTATTATGAGAACATCATTGAAACAAAAATATTAGCCTTTTTGGATGTAAATGAGAACCATGCTTCTTCATTATCGCATGTACGGACAACCCTCCTGCAATGCCTTACATGCTGATCAATTTGAAAGTAGTACGTGCTCCTCCAACCTCTTTTTTTTTTTTAAAAAAAATACTATTGGCTCTTCTTTTTTATGAGACACCGGGAATCAAAGAGCCGTGCTCCTTTATAATAACTTCTATAATGGGATTGAGAAATGCAGATTTTTCTTTATTCATGTAAAATGTTCTTTAAAGTTTTGATAATTATTTAATGAATCTATTTCTAGAGCTCTGTTCTGATATTGCTAAGTCACACCTATCATTAATCAGCGATCCAAAAAGGACAAGCTGTAACCGCTGCACTAACCTTTTACAGAAATGTACTCAGTCACCTAACCACCTGCTCACAATTGTGTGAGTTCAGTACCTTAATATATCCAACAAATGACACAATCATATTGGTTGCAACTTCTTTTGGAGTTGTGTTTTTGGTTTTGTAGTTTAGAATAACATAACACGTTTTTGATTAAGAGAGAACATTGGAATGTAATGCGAAGGTTTGTTATAATGGTTGGTGGCAATATTATTTGATGTGTGGTCAAGAGGTGTTTGAGGCATGCCACATAGCAGAAGTGGCTGCAAGACTTTGTTGTTGGTGTATTGCCAAAAACAGGTGATTTGGGGTACCAGTGAATTTGATGACAACATAGGAAAACAGTAACAAAGGATTGTAGTGGAAGGGTGATGGGAGGTGATGGTGGTGGCAAACTATTGCAGTGGTGACTCTATCAGTGCTAGGGACGACAATTATGGCTGTCTTAGTGATGGGCGGTGGCATAAAAGCTGTTGCTTTTGTTGTGGAGGACTAGATATTTTTTGGAGGATCGACTGATTGGAGGCTTGGGGGAGGTGAGAATAAGAGAGAACATTGCATTTAAAAAAGTTCTCGTGAAGTTTTAATCGAAAAAGACCATCGTCAAATGTTGACTATAGCCTATATGATGAAGAAAAAGGTTACACTTTCATTTCTTGCTATTACTCAAAAACATAACTAGTTTTAGATGACTTTCTTTTTTTAATAAAAAATTACTTGATATTGTTGTTCTAGTGATATGTGGTGAATTCATAGGTTGTTAATGCGGTGCTTCTGTTGGGATACAAAGGAGAAGTTACTATGGAAGGGAGCCTGGGAAAAAAAAGGGGAGGGGGGTGGGGATGGGGGGTGTAGGGGAGATAATTGAAGGAGGATGGGAAAGAAATAACAAGAAAGTGAACCCATAAAAAGAGAAAGTGGAAAAATGCTGATGAAAGTCAAAAGAAAATAAAGGAGGGTGAAGTAGCTATGCTCCAATCCTGTGATGAGGATTTATGGTGCTTTAAAATATGGTACATGAGTTTGCATATGCTTATGCGTTCCCTTAACTGCACTATATACCCTAATGGCACATGGTCGGGTAGCATATGGGCTGAAAAATGATTTGTTGAGTACTTTTATATTGTTGAGTGCTTTTATATGCAACATGATTAGCATTGCGCACCTGCCAATGCTGCCCACTAATTATTGTGCAGCTATATGTGCAAGCCTTTTAGCATTGTGTGACCACATAGTCCACTCTTATGAAAGCCTATGTGAACAACGCAAGTTCAAGTTAATGGCTTCATTGGATTGGGGTTTTAATTGGGCCAGATATATTTGCATTAATAATGTCAATATGTTTGTTACATTATCATTATTATTACTAAGAGTTAAGTACTAACTACTAAACACTGGTTGCTAGATGTTACTATCCATAAAACATATTGCTATTAATATAATATTTAATATATTTTGCTTATTTTTAAATATTTAAAATATTAATTGTCTGCTCATCCGAATATGTTGCCAGCATAATGCATATGCGCTATGCATTCAACCACCTGCATATTGTAGGTGCCTTTAAAACGTCAAGGATTTGAATTCAAATTGATCATTAAGAAACCACAAAAATATGATTAATGTATAGGTATTTAAACTATACAAAAAAAAACCATATTTGAGAATCTTAATAAAGATGACCAATCATGTGTTCTTAACTTTTACAATTTGGTTTTGAATTCTTTCAATAGGAGTTTAGTTCAAATCTCTGGGTGTATATGTGTGTATTTGGATTTATGTATGCACAGCATAGACATTCTTACACATGCTCATAGGTGCTTGGTCTATATTTTATTTATTAATACCAGAATCACGGATATATATTTACATGCACATAGACGGATACATTCTTGTATGTAGATATTTTTGTACATGTAATTTATAGGTTTGATGTATGCACTCTTAAGTAGGCATTCATGTATGCATGTACTTATCTAGCTATTAGTGTCCTCTGTTCACGAAAGAAGAACTATCGTTGGTATTGTTTTCATCTATGCTTAGCGTCTTGTTTTGGTCTTATGGTTGTTCTGTAATATGAAACCATTCACTACTTCTAGATCTTTCATATCTCAATTTGAGTATTTCAAACTTAGATTATAGATATAAACAGTTCTATTTTGTGCTTACCTTTGGCTCATGTTGTAGGTCATTCTAAAATATCCTGTGCTAGCAAGTTTGATTGTATTATTGTGTTTTTTTTTCCTGCTCTTTTTCCGCTTAGTGTTCTTCAATTGCTAATAGATCTAAATGGGATCATCAGGTGATCTTAGATCACTGGTGATTATTATCCTAGGGTGATTATTATCTCAAAGTGATATGATCGTTGATGATTTAAGATTACTGCATTTAGTATGTTATGACCTAATGATCAAAGATATCCAGAAATCCATGATTATCTTATTTGGTATGTCACGGAAATTTAAAATTACTTTGTAATACTAAATACCCCTAATATATTTTTACAACTACCATGTTACTTTATTTCTATTTTATATTATCTATTATTATAATATTTAGATCACATTATAATATTTTTATAATATAATATTTATAATATAATATTATATTATAAGTAAATTATAAGTAAATTATAATATTATAATATCATAATAATACTATATTATATAATAATATAATAATGTAATAATATTATATCATATTATAAGATTATAATATTAAATTATATTATATTTGTAAGAAAATAATATTAGACTTCTTTTTTTAATAGATGGGGGGTATTTTGGTTCTCAAATCTCATCACAAGATCACTATCATGGAGTGATATTGGTTAATCGTCCTCAAGGATGGATATAGGATTACTACCATTGAGTTGAGTAGTGATTCTGTGGAGGTGATTCGGGATTACTATCATGTACGATCATTGGAGTGCAACCAAACGCGGTGATTCCATCATTTCCACTTAGACTGCCAGTGATCTTAGGTGGATCACCAAATACCCCTTTAAACTGAAAGGGTTCTTTTGCTTTCTGGAAAATTTCTATTTTCAACAATCATGAAGTTTTCTCTCTCTCTCTCTCTCTCTCTCTTTCCATATTGAGATGTGGTTGTTTCTGCACATCATGAGCACCATTTAATTGCAGGATGGTTACCTTGTTATTCATTTATCTTGTTAGGGTTTTGGTCGCCTGTCCCTCTTTGCAGTTTCTGCTGCACAATCTGCTGCCAGTGTTGTCCAAGCAGGCACAAAGGAGCTGTCATCCAAGGTACCTTTCATTTTCTTATTGGCATTTTAGTATCTTTAGCTGCCATAAATGTTCTGATATTCAGTTCAAGTATGGCTAATCCTCATGTTCTATGCACATGATCGTTTCCAACCTGGGATAGTGAAGAAACCTTTGATCATGTTTTGAACTTATGTTGCTCTTTTTTCTTAAAAAAAGGTTTATGGTTGGTCTTTTTATATCTGAGTCATACTTTACAAAATGTTGTGAAAATTTAAAAATAAAATCAGAACGTGTCTCCTTTTTGTTTTACTTTGTTTGCTCAACAGTGTCATCTCTTTTGACAGGCCTGTGTGAAAAAAAGAACATGTTAAATATAATTTGAAGAATATCATATTCTATCAAATTATTGGTTATCATGCTTCCTCTTGTTCCTATAAATTCTGCAAATCTGCTTTGTGGGTTCTGATGTTATTGGTTGCAACTTATATAATTTATTGGCATGTCTTTTGTAGCCTTTTCTCTGCCCTCCTACTTTCTTAGTCATTATTCTTCATTAGCATATTGTCGTAGTTATGTTTTTGTGGCATTCATATCAGTTTGCGAAACAGTTATTATGCATCATTTTGTGAGTAACACTTAGTCATCTGTCCTAACTATTTAACCACTTTATACTAATTTCAAATAGTGATAGCCAGCAGAGTTTAAAAAAATGTTCTGGGAATGCCATAAAAACATGTGTTATTCCAATATAGACTTCTTTCTTAAATAAGAAAGTGTTTTTCTCGTTACTGTATGCATAATTTTTACATTAGTGGCACACGAAGCTTATCTTGGGAAAATAACATACTTGTTTATGAAATCTTGGCTTTTACACTAGTATATCTTACAATGTAGAGATGATCCAATCAACTGGGCCTATTGAGTTTAAATTATACTCTTGTAAATTTGAGGAAGAGGTCAAGGAGAATTATGCAGGTTTAGATGAAGTGATCTGTTATGATTTGAAGGTGCTCCAATTTGGAGATGGGGTTTCAATAGGAAAGAATAGCAAAGGAAAGTGCTTGTTGTCAACATAATTTATGTGAAAGAGTGTGTTTAGTGTCATGTATTTTGTAATCTTGTCTCCTGCTTTAAGAAAAAGGAAAATAGATGCAAATCACTATCCGACACAGTTTACTTGTGTCTGGGTCAATTTGATTGATTATCTGTTCCTTATGTCTTCTTTGTCTAAACTCTATCTTGCCTGCTATGGTTTCCTATTTGTAGCGTGTCTGTAAGGAACTGATAATCTGCCAAGGCATCATCAGTACTTCCAACTCATATCAATGTTATATTGAATAGGAACTTAGGTGCCATGGATGATGCCTTTGTGCATCAAGTGGTAATGGAAGTGCTACTGATTCTTCATCCTGACTCTCATTGATTATTGCAAGATTGTTTGGTACAATCTTTTGCCTGATTCTTCGTATCTTTTGAAAGGTGCCTTCTGTTCCTAGAGTTCTAAAAACGTCAGAAGTTGATAGGAATCTCTGAGAATAGATATATGACTAATTTGAGAGGGAAGTTCGGCAGCGTTTCTGTGCTGATGTTGGTGTCTGTGGATGTAAACTTGTAATATATTTACTAGTGGGAGCCATTGATGTTCCCATTATTAACTCGTATGTAAGGGTCATCCTCCTCTTTTTCAAGCTTTAAAATTTTTTGTACCATCATTTGGGTGACATCAATGTGGCTTTGAACTTGATTTCGGTGCTAACCAAGACTGAGTGCTTGACATCTTTAAGTTACAAATTGCACCAATGTTTTTATCGTCAAGGTCAGGTAATTATCCCACTTAGTGCAGTCGTGGTAAATTTACTGTTGAACAGTAACTGATTGTTACATATATAATTAAAAGATCTAAAAGTATAATTGTTCATAATACTCATACATTCAAAAGAACATTTGAATATTAAATTGGATCATCTTTTACATAAAAATCGCTCATCAATTCCATTCTTTATATCTGTTTCTTGCATGGTATGCTTTAAATTACAGGTGAAGGAGGGCGGTTATGATCAGAAAGTGAACGAAAGTGTGAGTGTCGTTGCCACGAAAACCACTGAAGTTGGGCAGAAGACGTGGGGAATCATGAAAGGTGTTATGGCGGTGGCATCACAGAAGGTTGAAGAGTACACTAAGGAAGGGATCAACTGGAAGGGGGATGGTTGGCCAACGAATGAGAGAGAGAAAAATGGGTACTATCAAGATAATGGGCAGGAAAACAAGGGCTGGAATTCATCGGAAGGGAATTCCCTCAAACATTACAATTCCGTCAGCTCTTGGGATGATTGGGATGACAAGGAAAGGAAAGAAGAGACTGGGAAAGGGACCCAAAATAGTGAAGGCTGGTCAGGGTGGGATGATGTGAAAGATGATGGTTATGATGATTACGGTCACAGCCCGTCCAAAAGGGCCGTCAACCAGAATGGCAAATCTGGTTCTTTGTGGACAGAGGGCGGCTTCCTCTAAGGTCGGTTTGCTTATCAAATCTCTTCTTTTTAAAATGGTAAATATTAGAAAAATCGTCTGTTTATGCTAGTTTATATTGTTGATAGCTTTGGGTTAATTCCCAATAACTTCATTTCTTTTGTAGACGGTCATATGAATATTTGTACTCTGTACGTTATTTTTACAACTGTGAAAGTTTTCTATATTAATGATCTCGGTTTTATCATTTCATTTGATTATTAGAGTATGTACAGTGTGAGAAACATTCATGTTCCGTTGAGTTTGTAAAAGTGAGCCTGATGCATTCTACTTCAGCTGTTAATGAGCAGCTGATCTTGGATTCGCTTATGCACCTTAATGTATTGGTGCGCAACGATGCTACCGGAGCTTTGTTCGTTATCATGGAATATATGCGTAGGCCATGCTGCTGCTCCAGCGGTTGAGCCGAGCTAATAGCAGCCTAAGAGGGAGCTCGGTTTGCCATGCAAGTCCTCTAAGCTCAGGAATTCTGCTTTCAAGGGGACTCGCCGCCATGCCGCACGCAATCACCGCCAAAAACGTCCCCACTATCTTCCTGGTGCATGCGGTGCTAATCACCCCCACCAGCAGCGCCCACGACTGCGCTCCCTTAATCGTCACCATGTTCGTCTTCAACCCGCTCGACGCGAAGTAGAGCGGCAGCAGTAGTCTGGAAACAAAGTCCTCGATCCTCTCCATAAGCCTTCGGGCGAACCCCCCTCCTTCGGAACCGTGAAACCGAAAACAAACCCCCCGAAGATCAAATGGATTCCGCAAAGAAGGCCGATACGAGGACGTCGGCCAGGCTCAGGCAGATCCAGACCTCTTCTCTTCTGGCCACCCGCTGATGGCCCCATCAGCGGCCTCACCGCCACCATCTGCGCAGCGACAAAGGCGAGGCCGCACAAGAGGACCCAGAGTGAGACGACGGGGCTCCTATTGCTGCCCACGAGAGCGACGGCAAGGGCGAGGAGGACCCAGGCTGCGACGTCGTTCAAGGCGGCGGCGGCCATGGCGGTCTCGCCTAGCTCGGTCGTCAAAAGCTTGAACTCCGCAAGGATGCGAGCGAGGACGGGGAAGGCAGTGATGGAGAGAGCCACGCCCATGAAGACGAGGAAGGGAAGGTACCCGGCGGCGTTGGTGCCAGGGATGGTCCTACGGAGGACTAAGACCAAGCCAACACCGCAGACGAACGGGACAGAGATTCCCGCCACCGCGATGGAGAGCGCCCGCCGGCCGCTCCGCCGGATGGACCGGAAGTCGAGCTTAAGGCCGATGAGAAACAGAAAGAAGAGATGGAGGGCGCACGACAATCTCCGCGATGTATTTGGGCTGGCGGATGGGTTTTAGGATGAAGGCGAAGTCGAGGGGTTGTCGCCTTGGCAGATCCCATTGGATGATGCGCTAATGTAAGATAAGTAAACTGCAATGAGAGCTATTCTCTGGTGCTTTTCTTCTGCGCATCCTACTGTGAGGAGTGCGAGGCCTTTATATAGTGCAAGAAGGGGAAGGAGGTGGTGGAATAAGAGGAGAGTTGGGATTATGACAGTCTCAGGTGGAATAAGCAGAGAGTTGGGACTGTGACAGCCTGAGACCGTCACAGAAGGAACATTTGCAAAGGAAACCCTTCATGCAAATGATCAGAAAGCTAGATGCCCTAAAATCTTATAAGAATGGGTGAAAATCAGATATACTTTAAAATGTTCATCAAGATTTCTTGACTAGAGTTAAAAGATAGGTGCTCATAAATATCTGCACATAAAATCCAATCTATATTCATTGCGCCTACTCATGAGGGGATTCTTATTTAATCGAAGCATATGGGTAATAATTGAATAAGGTCCGTTTTGGAGAGTCCAAAAGTACTTTCAAGGGATAAAATAACTTTTAGTTGGTTTAAGAGGTTATATAATTTTTTTTTTAGATTTTTTTCTTTTACTTTTTTTCTATCCTTCTCTTGGATTTTAGCTTGATAGTTTTAAAAAATGTACACTTATCAAAAAATAAAAAATAAAAAATAAAAAAAAGTATCACAGCTGAATTTTTTTTTAAAGAAAATATAAACATTTATATTATATAACTCTCAAAAAATGAAAGATTGTATAGCTGAAAGGGAGTATCCCTGAAGTCTCTGTATGCTATAGCTAAGAAATCACTGGAGTCTCCTTTTAAAACAAATGTGGTGGCTCTCAACTTTCTAATCGTATAGAAAATATTCTTCCAAACAGTTCGCAATTCAACCATTGAAATAGTGATACCAACATATGAACACTCCAATTCTACTTAAAAATTTTAGAAAGCTATTTTTATTTGATTGAAAAATCGTAGGTTTCAATCATGAGAACAGCCACATTTAATATTATAGTACATAATAATAATATATGATTATAATAATATAATAATATCTTAAAATATTATTATAATAATATTAATATAATGTAATAATTATATTATAATGTAATAAATGCTGTATAAATATATTATTATAGCTATAACATAATTTTATAGTGTAAAATAAGATAATATTATAATATTATATAGTACTATAATATAGTTTGCTAATGTAATATTATTGTATTATACTATATTATAATTTTGTAATATTACTATAATGATGTATCTTAATATTGTAATATTATATTATTATCATTATTATATTATAATATAATAATATTTTCTTATACTGTATTATAATATTATAGCATGATATATTTTAATGCTATTATAATATTATAATTTAAAATATAGTTTATAATGTGATAAATTAAGAGTAATTTAATACAATAATTTTTGATAATATAAACGATTAAATGGTTGACAGCATTATGCAATGTACTTTATTTTTTTATTTTTAAAATATTTTTTTAATTTAATTATTAAATATATATTAAAGCCTTATAGTACTTTATATTCTGCTCTTCTATCATTAAGAGCTTCATTGTTAATGGCTCTATTAAATGGGGCATTAAGTAAGCAAACAAGACTCATAAAGAATTCCATTGGATAATATTTTCATTCACCCAAACTTGTTTGTGTGCTCTCCTAATTTTCTAAGCATGCATGTCGTTCTTATTTGGTTGGCTGATTTATAAGTGACTACGGGTAAGAAAAGCTTCCAAGTGCCGTGTGTTTGAGGGATAACAAGCCCATAAATAGCGAGGGACACTCTAGAGATCTTGTCATCATTTCTCATGTGACAAAAAATAGTGTTTTGATTTTTATGGATTCTATTTTAACTTCTCTTATATTTACTCATGATGTTAAGAGCAGAATGGATGATAACCATTATAAAAAGACAATGTTTAATCAATCACTCATGGCAACTAGGTCCCACATGCATGGTGGTGGTTCTCAAAGCAATTGATATAACGTGTCAAGATAATTACCTTAGTTGTCTTATTAATTTTGATGCACATTATATGGATTTTTTTTTTTTTCGTTCATATAAGGTATAGGGATGGTTATTATAGTGTTGAACTCCTACGGTGATTGGGTTATGCAAAGATCTTTCAGAAGCCCACCAAATTATTCACGTATTGAGCTTGATGATTTCAATACAAGTTCTAAGGTCTTGCAGCAGTTTTTCAGGATACATATTACAGGTTGTGATGGCAAGTCAGCACTTTCTGTTAGGAATTTTATGCTAACGAAACTATCTAAATTGGATTTCTCTTTCTTATATGGTATGAACTTATCTCAGTGAGGTTTCTTTATACTAGACGCGTGTCTCTTTTTATAGTGGCTAATGACCTATCAGTCTTTTGCATATTATGCCTAAATTAACTGGATTCTGTTCATAGCAAATTTATATGTCATCAACCGAAGAGCTAACCATTTCTTGGTAATATTGTAGATGATGTTTTGATATTATTATATATAAAATTGAAGTAGAAATTCAAATCAAGAAACCTTAAAAAAATTAAATTTGATTGCGATGATAAGTATATTTTTATATTAAAAATATAAAATTATTCATAAATTTTTTTTTTCCCTTTCCCTCACAATCTAATGATGTAATATAATAAAAAACATCAAATCCTAACCGTTTTGATATATTTGAAAACTTTTATGAGGAAATCCTATTATCAACTCGTTGAATTCTAATTAGGATACATTTTGGGGCAGCAAAAAAAATATTTTTAACTTTTGAAAAAAATAAAATTTCCAGACTAGGGCACCTTAAAAATATATAAACGCCTAACTAGTGTACTAAAAGTTGCACATAGAATATTTGTAGACTACACGACACAAATAGGTACCTTCGTTCCACCGAAAGGCGGCCTTCTTTTCCAAACCTTTTCGTTCTTCTTCCGGCACCAAACTAGGGCACGCCCATGGTTCGGATCCAGTGTTGATGTCTTCATTGGTTGGTTGCAGTCCTCCAGGTCAAGTTGAGATGCCTCTGGTTTTGAAGGATCTGTATTGCTTGCTCCTAAAACTCTCTCCGGATGCGTGGGCGCCGCAGGGTGGGCTCGGAGACGCCACCTCTCTGTTTGTCTCCAACCAGTGGCTCCAAACAAGTGTCGGGTTTGCCGATATTGTTCACCTTTCTGATTTGCTCTTTGAAGAACTGCAGGAACAATTCGAACGACTGCTCCCTGCTGCAGTCATCGCCCCTTCCATGGCGGCTGGGAAGGAAAAAATTGGCTGCGAATCCTCTCGGCAAGGATTTGTACTGCTCTTGAGATGTTGCATGATGATGTTGCGGGTTCTCGAGTTTGACCTAAGTCTAGTTTTGGAGAAGTGCGATATTCTCGTTGCGGTGCTTGCGAGGTTGTCTATGCCGAATTTAGCATTTCATCGCCATGAATGCGCGCGTCCGATTGATGTGACGAATTTGGAGGCTAGGGCACCACGACCTTCCTTTTTTCCTGCAGTACTCGAGGTAATTTCAGGAATACTAGTTTTCTAAGGGGAATTGCATGACTGATCCTTGTTTTAATCAGTGTAACCGAGACCCGGCTTGCCTTTTCTTTTCTCTTGGTGTATTTGTTTAGTATAGGAGTGTTAATATATTTGATCCGCATGGGATATTCAAATGAGAAAGAACAATTGTTATTTGTACAGATGATGCTTTTCCTGTCGGGAAATCAGTTTCACATGGGTATGATGCATGGTTGTGTCAATTCAGCACTGTTGCTTGGGATGTTTACATTGTATATTAGAATCAGATGCATGCATTTGTGTCTGTGTGTCCATGCTGCACAGATTCATGCATGTAAATGTCTCATGTTGTCTTGATATATATATCACTTTTGAAACATTTGTGACGTACATTTCTTTCAGGTGTTCATTGATGAATTTATGGTGCACCACCAACTTAGAAAGCATTTTACAATGACAGATTATGTTTCTGCTACAAGAGATAAGCTGTTTGCATCTCATGGCATTAATGGGGATATTTCTCCCATTCTAGAACTTGTTTCTAGTCATTTTCTTCTGACATATACTGAAGAGTGGACATTTAAGCGATTCATTCATTCACTGTCCTGGACAAATGATGTCGATGATGCCGTTCCAGAAATAGGCCTGAATGCAGCCTTGGCATTACTTGGTAGCTGCACCATGTCTTCTGTGCCGCTTATGCTCCAAGCCCATTTGATATTGTTGGCTTCTAGATGCATTGGTATTCAGGGGCCAGCAGATAACAAATCAGATGATGAAGTGATGAGTCGTTACATCTTAGCATTTGAACTGTCCGTCAAGCTTTATGTAGATTACATGTCTAACTTAGATTTGATTGATAGTTCTGTTGGATGTGTGGGCCAATCAGTTTGTTGTGCTGAGAAGTCTTTAGGTTCTTGCATCCGATCAGTCACTTACAATAAGCTTAATTATCAAATTGACAACTTGGTTGATTTCTGCCACTCACACTGTCAGGGTATGCTCTCCGGAACTAAAGCAGACATTGTAAGAAATTCTGTTGCTTATATCAGAAGGAACAAACATGTTGTAGATGAAATTTGCAGGGAAGAGGCTTGTTTAGTTCTAAATTATATAATAGTGGGCATTCTTCCTGCAGAAATTGAGGCAAACATGTCACATAACAGAGGGGACAAAATTCAGCAAGAGATGTACTGTCTTGCTGCTGTACTAAAATTAATGAGTTCTGCACTTTTGCAAATTGTATGGAATTTAAGGCAAAATGGGTGCCTGAGTGGCATGAAAACCCTAAAAGATTATACTGTTTGCAAGGAATATGATTTTGTATCAAGCATCATCAGTTGTTTTGGGAAATACAGTGCAAATCAACTTGTTCAAAAGATATTGCTTGATGTGATGGGAACGTATCCTGAACAGCATAAGGAATCAATGCTGATGTTGGCACATTTTGCGAGCTTGTCATTGTACAGTTTTGAGAGAAGGCTTGGATTTTTATGGAAGAGCTGCATTTTTATGATGATGACAACAATGAATCTTCTTCTTCTTGAAAAGGGTAGTTTGGATGCATTCAGGCCATTGCTGGGCAACATGAAGGATGCTGCATTACCTCATAGCCCTGTAGAAGAATCTCCCAAAGTAAAACTCTTCTTTATTGAGAAATTGTTTTTGTTATGTATTATATGTCTCTTCATTTTTGTGGTTCTAGTCTTTATTGCAAACCAAGAAGGTTGCTTTGCAGGGCTTGGTTCTTAGAAGGTTAAGTACAATAATTGCATCAAGCATAGAAAACATTCAGTCACTCTATTTGAGGGATCATACCAGATGTCTCACATATGAAAATCAGAGGTATTTCATCTAGTCTTTTCCAATTTTACCTACCATTGATTCATACACCTGCTATTGATATTATGTCTAAATCGATTTTGAACTGTCTTCTTTTTTATTTGATGAATATTTGTAATTTGTGGTATGAATTATATGTGTTTGTACATGTATATGTATGTCTGTTTGTGCATGCATATGCACTCACACACACTCACACACTCACACACACACCAGTCAGTGATTGATACAAGGTTTTGGATTTTCTGTCATCATAATATTGGTAGATGTGGCTATATACAAGCTTTTATTTGGATATTTATTGACATATAAATGGAAGCAAGAAATACATATTCCGTTAAAGCCAAGACAGCAAAAGAACAGATACTATTATTATGAGAAGTAAAGAAGTCAGTTGAACATCAAATTTTGTTATTAAGGTTTCTGGTTATGTAGCTTCCCTAGAAAACCCTTCAAAGTTGCCCCAGTGGATTGATCCATGCGCTGATGCATGTCTCTTCGCTGCCTTTCTATACCACTCAAATTTAAAATATCATGCCTCCAAATGAGTCACTAACATTCTCTGGCATGCATAAGATATGCATGATGGTAAACTTTGACCTGAACCAACAAACTATGTCTAATCCTTTATGGCACTCGGCCATAAGGATCTATGTATGAGCCATTAAATTTTGACAAACTTTGATTACCGGTCTCAATCCGACATGAACTGTCTAAATTGGTGCCAAAGTTATTCTCTCCTCAAAGTGTGATCAGGCATAGATAATTAAAAGAAAAAAAAATAGTGCTTCCATTGGGGTCCACGATATAGAATTAATAAAATTGGAAAAGAAATAAGAGCTGAGCGTAAACTAGAAGAAAGATAGTATACCGTGTTGTGGATTCAGAGAGCAAGGAAGATGCATGGGCATTCCTTTTATATAGATACAGGTTGACCAGTTTTTTCTCTTTGAACTCCATTATTTCAATGTTTTTTTTAATATGAAGGAAATAATTAACTCGCCATGATGTTTTCTGGTGATGTGACCAGCATTAAATCAATGGATGACATTGATGTGAAATATTTTTGAATGTATTCAATTTCCACCTTTTGTTTTAATGCAATTTGACAGGATTGAAAAATCATGCTTAGTTCCAATCACCTTTGACAAATGTTTCATTTTCTTTTCGTGGTGACCTTTCCATCGCATTATCCTGATAATCTCTAGATGGATGACCAATTTCACCATGTTAGAACATTCAAATTTATAAAACTATTTCTTCTTGTCTTGAAGCATTTGTTTTCTGTTCCTATTGTTTAGCTATTTGAATAGGCAATTCTAATATAACTTTGTTCAAAGGAAAGGAGGGGGGGCCTCCCTGTTTTCTGATCAAATTGTTAGGTGGAAGCAGGACTTCTCCATTGAACATATAAATCCAGAAATAAGAATACATAGCAAGCTAGGGGAAATAGGGGAAAATGAAACCCATAAGAAAAGGGTGAATTATGAGATGCATATGTTGATCCATCATTTAAGTTTTTTTTAGAATGCCGAAACCAAGATTGAAACATTTTGATCTATGCCAGAAATGACCTCAAATAAGTGTTGGTTTTGTTATGTCGATTCAAACTAATGCATGGGACCAAATTTACAGTACATATATGCATACCTATGAGGATATGCCTATATACCCAAACCAATAAAATTTAGACCTTTCTATAAAAAGCAACTAAAAAAAAATCTTTTGTTATTTTGGCATGATTTTATATGTTGTGCAAGATTCTTACCATATAGCATATTATATTTCAGAATGTTATGTATTTGTTTTTTTCATATGTTGTGCTATTTTTTTTTTTCTAATATATATTCTTATTCTAATATGCCCAAAGGTTCCAAACTATATGCTATGCTCTGAAATGACATATAGAATACTTTTTTTTTTTTTTTTATAATTTCGTCCCTTTTTTTGAGGGTCTGAAATTTCTGAACTTGGATCAGAACTACTACCGAAATAGTGAAACTGTTGAAAACAAAATTCAATTCTTTCCTGATAAAATTGAGATTTTGAACCTTTCATTAGATCAATTAATTCTGGTGGTAATCTACTTGAAGATTATGACTTGCTGGTCCTAGATGTAGTTCTCTGTGTGATTTGTATGACTGCTAATTAATAATTCCTGTTGAGGAGAAAGTTATTATTGGAGCAGTTGAATGTGGTTTGATTTTGTTTAGCTTTAATGGGTCCATTCGTTAAGTTGCAGAATAGGACTTTGTCCAAGGAGTTTCATCAACTTGAGAAAAGGGTAAACATGACAGGGTGTAAGAAACAACTTTCTCCCTTTTTTGTTTTAACTATTTGCACGAGTATACCGACATTAATTATTACCAAGCCATATGGTCTATGCATTAGTGTTTAAAAATGTGTTCCTAAGATGTGTTAAGAACCAATCCCGTTTTACTTTTGCAGGATTGATGCGAGGGAAGACAACTTAGGTGAAACACAAAATCGCCAGTTAGGTATCTCAAATATAATTCCCACTAGGGACGTAAGGAGGCATTCTCCCTCAATTGACGAAGCAGATACCTGCAATGGCAAGGCTTTTATTGAGTGCTTACCAGGCTATCATAAATCCCGCTCAGAGTGGGATGATTTGGTTGATTTCATTGAATGCAAACGTGGAAAAAATTATTCGAGTTGGATGAAGAAGAAAAAAAAATTCAGGCAGTGGCAGCATGAAAGGAGGCACAGGAAGGAGAGGTCTTGAAAGAAGTGGAAGTTGGTGTTTTGAAAGCATGTTGCAATACAATCATGATGGAGGACCTGCTTGATTGAAGTTATGTGAAGAAACTAATAGTAACTTACAGCCACTGGGGCTTTAAATTTTGGCAGCATTTCCTGATAGCCTTAAGGTGATAACTTTTAGTTGACACGTACATAGAGCTTTTGGCAGCGACAATGGTCCGTTTTCAATGTGATTTGCATGGAATGTATTATGACTTTTGTTTTATTTTGATTTTTGTGGAATATATTGTGATGAACGGGCATATATAGAATGACTTGGTCTGATATTTATTGAAGGTTATTCTTGGTAAACGATATATCGATCTCTTCTGAAATGATAGATTAGTGAGGATGGTATGTCGTTTTAGCCTTCAATGTTGGTGATGCTATTCATCTTCTGCTTTTCTTTCTTTTTGCTTTTACTGGGGAGTCTCACGGCTCCTGGGAAATTACATTCACAGGTCAGAAACGGGCACTACATTCGGTGCAACCAAGAGAAAGAAACTGAGCTGGTAAATTCTTTTCCGGCCGGTCAAGAGGATGGTTGGCTTCTTGATGAGCAGGGGAAGTTTGTCTGGGACCTTTGGTATAAAGTCTTCTACTTAGGATCACTAATGATCTGAATAAAAATAGTAGAAATCTTATGTGCTGATGATTTTAGTTCATCCTTATCTAAAATTTTTTTTTTGGTTTATGATAATTTATCTTGATAATATAAGATTATCATGCTGATTATCATGTTTGGTAATTGAATATGGTAATTTGAATAGTAATATTTGATTATTTGATTCTTGGTAATCTAAGATTATCAAAAATCATATTAATTGATTCCCATATGAAATGAAAGGTGAGTGTATGAAATTACTAAAACCTAGTAATCTTAAATACGTTCTTAGCTTCCATATAAATATTTAATAATACTTAATCTAATTATATATTTAATTTATATTAAACAATATTTAAATATTTAATATAAAATCTACAATATAATATTTTGTATTAATATTAAATTTAGTATTAATATAATATTTAATATTTAAACACTATTATAAATTTATATGATAATGTGGGTATTAAATTTTAAATTATTAATGTTTATGACTTTCTTGCATATTAAATTATTATACAATATACAACTAAATATTTATATATTATATATTAACATATATTGTATAATAAGTTATTTAATAATATTATAATATATATTAAATATTTATAATGTTTAAATATATAATATTTTAAAATCAATTTACAAAGAATCTTAATTTTTTATTAAAACATTTTGGATTTCAGCTAAAAAAAAGGGAGGACCACTTAAAGGATAAAAAAAGATTTATAATAGAATTCAAATAAATTCAAAATATGATGAATTAGTTACCGTATTTTGTTATTATGAACTAAACGTAAAGATCTTTCATTCTTAAGAATTTGATTACTGAGTATGAGATTACTAAGATTGTAAGATTTTTAGTAATATTATATTATTATAAACCAAATGCCACCTTATAGTCATCATCTAGTTTAGCAATTTCATACCCACTCTTAAGGTTGGATATCTAAGTTCATCCTCAGATGGTAGTTTTGGGTTGGCATTTAAGGACCATAATTCTCATTCATAAAAAAATATGTAATATTATTTTCATATTAATATAGTATAATATAATAATAATATGATAAACTATAATAATATTATATTATAATCATGTAATTATATTATTATAATATTATAATATTATAATATAACATGATAATTTAATATAAATATTATCATAATAAAAAATATGAACTAATGATAAATTATCATGATAGTTGCAAAGGATAGTCCTGGTATATATGGACAGTGATTTTAATTCGCAAACAAATTAATCATGAATATATTGAAATCTTTAATTACTAGGACAATATATCAAATATGGTGATTTTAGATTATTAGGGAATAAGATAACTTTGAAATAAGAAATATTAATGATTTAAAATCATCATTATGATCACATTTGGATTATCAAATGCTCTCTACATATTATCTACTAGCATCTTGGCAAACCAAAATAGTCAGCATATACTTTATTTTTCAAAAATTAAAATTGATGCGGTCGATTTGGCTTAGCATATCCTATGATGACATTTGGTGCGATTATAGGCTATCACGGAGTGATCAATCATTGAGTTGACATCTTTGGCGAGATTAGAGATCACCAAATCGACATCCTCATGAAGGAAGAAAGTGGAAAGATTTCTTCTTTCGGAATGGCCAACCTATCTACTTTGATAGAACTTTATTCGAAGAAGATTCATCTATAGTTGCTGCATCATTTAAGGATCATGAACATCAAAACAATCTAATGCAAGAGTCTAGCTCTAATCATGACTCATCCAAGCATCTATAAAAGCAATGTAAGACCTCACAGATAAATAGGTTCTCACCCTTGACTTAAATCTTGAGTAGCTCATCCTAGAGCATTCTTCTTATCTACTTTAGTTAACTTAAGGCTTAGTGGGTTTTCTTCAAAGAAAAATTTCATCCTTCATTTTTCTCTTGCAAGAAGATGGATAATTCAACCCAGAGATACTCTACTATTCGAGTAAAGAAGTTCATTTGTTGATATACGAAAACTAAATTTAGGCATCAACAAAATGTTTCTTATTTTCTTATATAAAGTTTTCGATACTTTTCTTTCTTTAATATATATATATCTCTATTATTATTGTAAAAAAAAGATTTTGACCTTTTATCTTTTATTCTTTGAGGTGTCCATTTAGATATGTGCCTGTTTTTTTAAGACAAACAATAATATTAGAAGATATCCATTTTGTAAACATGAAAAGTTGCTTATGTTATAACTGAGTATTAGCCCAAGACACCCTTTAAGTGAGATTAGATATTTTGAGGTGCAAAGTAGTATTATCACTCTAGACTTCATAAGCAATATGTGCCTAGTAAGAGAGTATTAGCTCAATATCTAATTCAATCAAAAAAATAACAAGTTAGTAAGCTCGTTAAAGATAAAGTAAGTCAGAGTAAAATAAAAAGAGAAGAGATATATCCTCGAGATGAGTTGGGCTTAGGCCAACATTGACTAAAGCCACCAAGAGCTCAATGATTTTGGAGGCTTGGCCTTTGTGAGCTAAGCTAAGACCCCTCTCATCTTGATTTAATAGAAGATAGTAATTTGGCTTTTTACTCAAGTACCCTTAAGTCGCATTGAATGACCAAAAGATCTCACTCTGATAAATAAAAAAGAACCAACATTTTCAATCATAAATTGAGGTCGGACTATCAGCTAGGAGCCATTTGCCCTTCCAAGCCTAGATATACCACCACCTGAGCTTAATAGGATGCTTCTTAATAACAAATAGGGCTCAGAATAAATCAATAGATAGCCTAATCCAAGCAAAGATATATAAGACATGAATCTGATTATAAGTCTCTGAGAGTTAGGGATTAGTTAAGTGGGAGTTATTCTATACAAAACAAGAAGAGAAGAGGTGAAGTCTAGGAGAGGTAACCCCAACCATACCTTCAAATTGTCCTCATAAAGGCTGAGTTGACCAAGCTCATGGTTGAAGGTTTTATTCCCTCGGCTTGAGGCTTTGAGGACAAAGGAAGATGGAATGAAGTATGATTAGCATGTTCGCTCTAAGTTGTCTTCCCAAAACACACTAGACTCCTACTTGACTACAAATCTAGAGGTGGCCTCTCCTTAGGATGTATGGTCAAAAGGCTAATTTATAGAGCACTAAGTCAAGGTATCATCATATGAAGTGGTCTAGTTCAAGGGCTTGGAATGGGTGTTCTACCAAGTCAAAGATTTGGAGAGAGAGAAAAGTCGACCTAGCCACATAGGTAGAAAAACATACCTGGAGATCAACCAAAAAGTATGAGTTTAGGCTTTTGTGCAAAGAGAATTGAGGAGAATAGAGCATTCATAACTGACTAGAGATTCAAGGAGAATGGAGTAAATGAAGCCTCATCCCTCGCTTATATAGCCATCAAGATAATTGCATGGAAGATAAGGCAATGCTTTGTATTCGAAGTGCCTTAAATACTCTTCCTATTGACTCAAAAGATTATACGGTTTATCTTGAAACAATTCAACCCCATTGTAGCCGGGCTTAGTAACAAATTGGCCCAACTACATTTCGACTTAGAAAGATCTGAGAATTGATTTGAGTTTAATCTAAAAGACTTAAACCAAAAGATCGACCAAAGGAAGTTGATAAATATTAAATATTTATAATATATTTTTAAATAATTATTTATATTAAAATATAATATTATATACTTTTATATAATATATAATATATAATTATTAAATTATATATTTATAATATATTCTATTATTGTGTGTTAATTAGAAAATCTATAATTATAATATTTAAAAATATTGCTATGCTTTGGTTTTTTTTTTAATTTAGAAAATAAGAATATTTTTAGAATTGTACCATGTTTTCACTTCAATTTCTAATAATGGAAATGAAATATCCAAGCTCCTCATTTTTGGTTTTTTAGTAAAGAAGAGGAGAAATTCAAAATACAGATTAAAAGGTCATCCAACAGTTGTTATCCACTATATGATATAAGGCTCCACTGTGAATCCCATGTGATATAGTTTTGAATGAAGTAATTGTACTAATTCTAAAAAATTTTACTTTCTGATTGATTTTTTAACTTTTTTAAAGCTTCAATTTATATATTGAGTCTTACAAAGTTGGATTAACTTATTTCTTCCCCCTCATAAATAAGTCAATCCTTTCTTCTCAAGCTTCATCATGTCTAATAATGCTAGGTCAGTAGTTCATTGAAGTAAATTCAATTCTGCTATGTGCCTTTAGAATTGCACCTTAATATGGATTAACTTGGATTTCAAACTTCTAACTTATAAAGCAACAATTGATGAATTTAAGAACCTTCTATGACTACGATATTCTCTAAAAATCTGCATTCTCTAAAATATATGATGTGAGAGTTAATAAGAAAAAGCTTGATTGAGAATTGAAATTTTAAAAATTAAATTCAAGGCTTCAAAACTCAAATTTAAAAATTTAAAATTTGAATTCTAATTCTCTCAAGTGGTTAAATTAAGCTAATTAGGATTTGAGGATTTGGATTTTCTTAATTTATTAATAAAGAAACTAAGTTTGGTCAAGATTTGAAGATTTAAAATTAAAAATTTAAAAATTTAAAATTTTAATTTTAATTCTGCCAAGTAATTGATAAGAAAGTCAAGCAACTACTAGCTCAATTAAGATGGCTTTTGTAAACTACTGACTAGATGATACAATTTATTCCTTGGCATGGAACTTAAACAAACTACTATCCGGTTTCTCTTTGGTAATAAATCAAGATGAATTTTTATCCACTTAGGATGTAATCAACTTTCATTGATATTAATTCCATTGGTTGATTTTTTTTCCCAAATTATTTTATTTATGCTTTACCTTTTGAATTATCATTAAAGGTTCCTTTGTGCAGTTTTAACTACCAATATTATTATTGTATAGAGTGCAAATTGTGCAAATTTTCATGCACTACCAATGCTAGATATTTTAGAAGTGAATAGAATAAGGGAACCCCTTAATGTAGCAAGATAATTGCGGCATATATTGACAGTCATGGTGTATGCCTTTTGTGTTATTTTATTATAGTTCCATCGCATTGTTTATTTCATTAATGAGAATGGATTTGATAACATGAGTGAGCTTTTAAAGTCCTTTTGCAGGTACTTATTTGGGATGTTGAAGTGCAGCCTGATATATGTCTTTTGTGTTATTTTATTATAGTTCCATCACATTATTCATTTTATTAATGAGAATGGATTTGATATCATGAATGAGCTTTTAAAGGCTTTTTGTAGGTACTAATTTGGGATAGTTGAAGCGTAGCCAGATTGCCATATTGCTCGCTGCGTTAAAAAAGATCATCAAAATTTGATTTGTTATTTTTACTAGTACTTCTCTCTCTCTCATGTACATGTTCACTAACATGCGCAAAAAGATAAGGGGTTACTTCATACAAACCAAATTAGATACTAGTGGCACAATACCTTTTCATAATTCCAAATGCTTAGATATTTTTTTAAGAATAAAATTGCAGCTTTTGCTTGTTTTTTTAGATTTTTTTTTTCTTAATATATGATTCCATCAAAGAAATCTGGCATTTATAATGTTTGTTTCATAACCAGCAAGGTTAGTATAAATCACACCTTAGTTGAAGTCTTAATTTTTGTATTTCTTTTCTATTCTACTTCTGAGTTTTTGTTATTGGGTAGGATTGCAATGCGAAAGGAGGTAGTTTTTGCATTTGTTTGAAGAATTAACAAAATTGACAAACAAATAAAGAAATGGATATGCCAACTTCTAGTTTTATTTCTATGTAGTATCATTGAAGCTAAAAGTCCAACAACTGTATTTCTATATTTCTTTTTGTTAGTTCCATGGGAGAGCAAGTTATAAGTTAGATTTATCTATCAGGATATTTACTGTTTATCATCCATATCTTTGTACATGTCTTCTCATCAGTTTAAAACTTATAGTTCCCTTCTTTCCATCCTATTCAATTGTTAACATGCAATCTATTTTAGAAAATTAGGAGCATCTATCAGATTTAATCATAGTGTGCCCTGGTTGTAATGGTCATTACTTGTATTCCAACTCTCATTCTTCCATTGCAAGTTTGAGAGTAAATTGATATTTTATTAATGATTACATTCTTTATAGATTTTGTTTTAGTTAAAAAATTAAATTTGCTAGCCTGATTTGCTTTTAGACGTGTGGCAATTGTTTCGAGTTATGTAAGGAATACGGTTACATATTTTTAGATGGGTTAAGATAAGGGCATACGAATGTAGAAGGATATTTTTAGATGAAATTAGAAAGGACTAAATAAGATGGGATTACATATTACATTTTAATATTATTATATTATCTTAGTTTATACTAAGGTATATATTATAATTATAATAATATTTTATATAATTATAACAATTATATTTTATTCATAATATATTATAATATCATTATAATAATATTTAAATATTATATTATATTATATTATTATAGTCATATTATATTATAATTTTAAATATTTTTATTCTTTTGGTTTGAATCTATAATTTTAAAGTTTAATAAAAATAGCTTTCTCATGCAAGGCAAAGCTTTTGATGAAAAATTTTAGATTAAAATTTTCTATACAGCTTTTAACATAACAGCTTTTAATGAAGCAAAATATATTTTTTTATATTTTATGAAACACCAATCCAACCAAAAAAAAAAAAAAAATTTTGGCCACCCAAAGTTTGGAGCCCTAATGGAGCAAACATAGACATGGACACGCACTACTTTATTATAAAATGTGCACTATGATCGCGGTTCCGTTTAAGGACGCGTTTATCTGAGGCGGTCCTTCCCCCTTTGTTCTCTTTTTTTTCCTTCGTCTCGTTCCCTCTCGGCACCCGATCCTCTTTCCTACTTTCACCCTTCTTTTCACTCCCTTTTCCCTTTTCTCTCTCTCCTCGAGATCCTTGATCCCCAAATCTCCCCTTCCCAAATCGACGACTCCTCGTCAAAACCCCAGCTCTCCGTCGTTCTCTCCCTCTTTGGTCTCGTCGACATGGACACGTCGAGCGCCTTGGACATGTCTCTCGATGATATCATCAAGAAGAACAAGAAGTCCTCCGCTGGAAATTCCCGCGGCCGGGGACGAGGATCCGGTCCCGGCCCCGCCCGCCGCTTCCCCAACCGCTCCGGGAACCGCTCCGCCCCTTATTCCGTCGGGAAGGTACGACAAGGGTTTCCCCATCCCCGCCGGATCTCTAGATCTCCACCGGATTTAGATTCGCGTTCTACTCTTCTTGAATCTAGAGTCTCTCACTTGATCTCCAATCCAGGCTCCGGATTCGACATGGCAGCACGATATGTACTCGGATCAGATGGGGGGTTATTCGGCCCCGGCGGCTAGGGCATCAGCTATAGAGACGGGCACCAAGCTCTACATCTCCAACTTGGACTACGGGGTCTCCAACGAGGACATCAAGGTTGTTATCTTTACCCTTATTCTTTGATTTGGTTTTATTTATCGGACTTTGTGATATGTCTATAGTTCTTTCTTATCTATTCTCTATGTTGTGTTTGAAGATATATGTTCTTTTGTTTGGTTGTTTATCTGTTAATTGAACCATGACGTCTACTTGACTGAAGTCAACTGACATAATGGATAGATTCTGAAGAACTCTGTTCTATAATTTTCTTGAACGGCTCTTTGTATTTTCCCCTTATGTTAAACAAGGATAGGATACCAGAAAATCAACACCCAGGATAAAGATATTTGACTATACACTGAACAAAGGACTTGATACTCAGACTTATATTTGTGAAGTCATGAATTCAGCTTCCGTAACTGAGTATCCTGTTGGATGTTTACTTTTTCCGCTATCATAGTAGCTACACCTCTGCCATAGATTTGGTGCATGATCTCTCTTGTTTGATATATCATGTTGGATCATCTGAATGCTTCTCTGGCTTAATAGCATTGCACTTGATATGGTCAAAAGTATAAATGCAGGAAACATTTTAGAGCTAAATATGTTTCTATAACCTCCAATATAAGGATAACTAATCAGGAGATATCAAATAGAATGTTGGAGGTTGGGAGGATCAGACATCTCTTTTTCTAGTCATCTTTTGTGATGATAATAGATTGAAAGCATCAACCTAAAGATACTACCATTCACTCAGGGCCATGCATGCAATTGTTAATGGGCTGGTTAAACTAGCTTAAAAGAGGTGTTTGGGGAGGGGGAGCCTTTGTCAGTAAGAAATATTTACGAGAGATGGAGAAAGGTTCCTTAGATATTTGTTGTATTAGTTTGCTGCACAGGGGTGAAGATGCTTGCTAGGAAACATATTCCCCTGTCAACATGGGTGCTATTGTGAAATTAGATGTGTGATCTGGCTGTATCTACAATAGCGTTCATGTTAAATGGTGGGCTGAGCCACTGAGGTTGATGGTGGTGTAATGAAAGCAAGATCTTTTACATTCATGTCTTGCCATTAGGTCACCTCACCTTTCCATTGCATCTTGACATGATATCATATTGGCATACTTGGATGTGCAACCATTAGGAGTGTTGCAGATTTTATACAAGTTTGAGCATCTCTTTCTCAACTGTAAAAGGTACTTGTGATGAGTTTTTTAATTCCTCAGGAAAATCTGCTGAATGCTCCAAATTTTTTTATCAGATCTCTCAGTCCTTGTATTTCTCTTTATGTGGTGCCAACAGAAAAAAATCTCTTGCTTTTACAGGAAAAAGTTGAGTGTTTGGTTGTCTAAAATTTTGATTAATCTGATCCAGGAACTCTTTTCAGAGGTTGGTGATCTGAAGCGCTACTCAATTCATTATGATAGGAGTGGGAGATCCAAGGTATTTCCATTAACTTGGCCTTAGCATGTGGTTTTAGTATTGCATCTGTCTTTTCTTACATTTGGAAAATGTGGTTCTTAAAGGGAACTGCAGAAGTTGTCTTTTCAAGGCGAGGAGATGCATTAGCTGCTGTAAAAAGATACAACAATGTTCAACTTGATGGCAAGCCTATGAAAATAGAGATAGTAGGAACAAACATTCCCACACCAGCTGCTATGTCTCAGGTGTCAAATGGGGGCTACGGAAAACCCAATGGTGCTTCTAAAAGGTTTGAGATTTTTGGCATTTATGAGATGCATGGTATTTAATGAGTTATCTGTTTATTGTTGCTTATTGTGAAATGGCTTGTTTAACTTATTATTAAGTAATTGCCTTGGTTAAGAGTATGCCAACTCTTAAAAAACATTACCTTTCTATATTTCCTTCAACTATTAGCAAATATCAGTTTCTATACTATTTTAAGATGCTAATATTCTGATCTGAGTGCTACTTTTATGATAGGGATGAAAAATGTTGCAATATTTTCATGCTCAGTGTGCATTCTCATCAATATATCTAGATTCTGTTCAATTGTTACTCACCTTTTTAATTGCTTAAATGCCATCCTGCAAGTATAAAATGCTTGCTCTTTAACCTTGTTAGATTCCAACTTCAATTTTTTACTTTAACCATCATTGTGATACTAGCAGCCAATAAAAAAGTGTATGAAGGTCTTGTTTGGCAAGGTTTGAAATTTAAAAAAAAGGATCAAGTATGCAATTGTGAAAGAATAGCGCTGTGTTTATTTTTCTCCTGTTGAACAGATAAATGATCATAAGTATGGCCTAACAAAAAGTCAAGATGCCAATCCTTATCCTAAATGATCAATGGATTAGCGTGTTTCTTTGTAGGCATAGTAGATGCTTCAACCTTTAGCTGTCATTCTTGGACTTTTGGTTGAATAACATATTAGTGTCCGAGCTTAAAATGGTTTTAACTTATATATACTCCAGCTTGTCATCACCTATGTACCAATTTGACAAGCATGCTATGTAGAATATTAACAAGATTAATGAGAAATATATATGCATAAATATCGGCAAGCATGTGACATTTTTTGTTATCTTTTAATCCTAAATTATATTTGTATTGATGCTTAGGAGATGTAATATAATTAATCTTGCGACTCTTCAAAGGTTTTTTCTCCCTCCATCTGTTTTGTAATACCTACATGTTATTTTGTAGTTAAATATCTAAGATTTTAAGATATATTAAGGGATGTAAAAAATATATAAGGTTTGGGTCTCATTGTTCCTTGGAGAATTGTCATAAAAGGTAGTACATATATTTTTTTCGGGAAAACGATTTTTGAATTTGAACATGTGCTCATGTTATGCATTATAAGAATTAAGGTAGCCTCAGAATTCATTTCTTTTCTTTTGAATTAAACATCATCTATTTGGGACCAAATAAAGTATAAAGAATGTATATGATTGCCTATGTTTTTGTTGTTTTTCTATAAAGAATAAATGAATTTATTGCAGCAATTGAAAGCTAAAAATAAAAAAATGTTTTTTTGCTAAGTTTGCATTGCTGTCATTTTGCACTCCTCATAGCTGTCTTCTCAACCTGAGATTGAAAAATATCTTCTCATGTGTAGACATGTAGATTTGGACATCTGACCCAGAGTGTGGTTTTAATGCTTCCCAGTTCACAATGGTAGACCGTAACTTATTGGTGACCATCACATAGTACATCCCACAAATGGTTACATTCTCTAAATGATTTCATGACATCATTTAAGGTTTTTAACCTCTGTTGTCACAACAATCTAAATCGGTTACCTAATATTTTGTTATAAACCTAGATATGGATTCATCCTGACTGAAGTGAAACGTTTAGAGGGATTTGAGAGAATTGATATTACTCAATCTTAACGTTGGCCAATATATGGTAGACGTAAGATTAAAAACCCTATTAAAGAAAAAGCTTGAAATCTTCAAATTGTGATTTGTGAGAGGTGCAGGTAGGGAGGGAGGGAGGAAAGTAGGGAGAATAATGTATCATATAGAGCTCATTCATTTGATGTCTGCCATGGTGGGGCTAGCAAAGCATCTTAGTAGTACGATCCACAATAGAATGGTAGTGTATTTGCTTCAAAAACTTCTAGGAATCTTGTACTTATGCCCTTTTCTTGAGCTTTTCCATCAAGATGAAATATTCCCTTCCCCACACTCACATTGCTCGCCCAAATGAGGACATGAGGGCATCGATACTATCTATGCCTTAGAAAGCTGAAGTGATGACTTTGACATCTTTGACAGATGGGGTAAGAGATCACTCTTTTACCCCTCTTTGAATGCCAAAAAAGTTCTTGGGCAAATTTTCCTCTATTTCAGGTCAGGATTTGGTTTAAGTTGGATGATTCAGCGAGAATGATGATTTTATTTTTGTTTTATTTTTTAGTTTTTTTTTTTTTTTTTTTGGATGGGGGTTTGAAGGTTGTAGGCGATCCCAATCCTTCAAAATATAATTAAAATGTGTCATTTTGATGAGGAGTGGAAACCCTAATTTTGGTGGGGATAATGATACTGTATTGGCCATTATATCAAAGTATTTAGGCTTATAACAGGAGAGATTATACTGGCTGATATTTCTATTGTATTGGTAAGTGGTCGATATCAATACAAACCAATAACTTTGTTAATACAGAAACCTTGCATCCAACTGCATGTACTATATTTTCTTGTGGTGTTTACATATTTAACACTTTCTCACATTATAGGCCTTTTGTGTTATGGTAGCATGTTTTTTGATATTTTGAATAGGTATTATTGAAGCAACTTTTAAAAGCACTTTGTAATTGAGAAAGAAGTTGTCAATAGTAAAAAGAAATCTAAATCTAATTGACAAGTATTATACCCACTTTCTTACTTTTAAAATTTTTTTATTATATTTCTAATTTAGATTTTCTTTTTACTAGAAAGTTAGATCAAGTTTTTGTAAAGATGGTAAGATTATATCAATTGAGAGCTTAGCCATCCAACATAAATTGATAGTTTTGGATGTGTGTTAGGAAATGGAAGAGGACTGAAAAATATGAGAATATGGGGATTAGGTGGTGAAATTTGATAGTAGAATGAGAAAGTCCAATTGATGGTTAAAGTTAAAAGAGATTCCATAGTGGTTAAGGTTAAAAGAAATTGCTAAGAAAACTTCTTAAATGTAGGAATATAGAAATGTATAAAAGCTATTTGATTGTTTAAAAGGAAATTAAGAGGACAAAATGAGAGGTTGATTCAATGAATCACTTATTGTAAGTTAGAAATTAAGATTATGTGTTTGCCATGGTAATGAATGGCTTACTGCTCTTATAGGTAGGATGGTTAAATTTGGAGTCAAACTCATTCCTGATTACCATTCACTACACCCTTGCACATTTCCTGTGTCACTCTTACCGTTTCTTGTGCCACTTAGGTCTTTCAACAATAAAAAAAAAAAAAACTGTATATCTCTACAATTAAATCTCAACACGGCTCCTGATCCTACTGTTAGTTTTTTTAGATCCCATCTGTTGGTTTTTCATAGGGAATTTACCTATAATTGCATTTCTCATGCTTAGATATTTGATTGGTGTGACTAGTTCGCTAGTAAAATGTGATGCTTCTGACTATGTTGAAGGCCTTTAGTATTCACTCTGCATTTAGTTATGAAAAGTAAAAGCTCCATATAGTGAGATTGTTTTACTTAATACTGGAAAATAGTATGGATAGAAAGGTAGGCTATATTCTTCTTCTTTAAGAATTCTTGAAGACACTTGGAATCTTGATCTTATGTAATAAATCAGTGTCTGAGAGTAAGCAAGAAACAAAAGTAGGCAAGGAGAAATCTTTAACCAACATATCGAAACTCATTGCATTTAATTCTCTTCTCGGGTGTGCCTGCAAAAAACAGCATGTAGAGAGTTTGAGGGGACCATAGTCTGTTTTGTCATTTGACTAAGATCTTAAATAATCATGAAATGAGATTTGTAAACTATGGTGCTATTGTGATATTACACCAATACACCTCTACAACATCTTTTTCTCCAATAATTAAAGGAAATTTCTTGGCCTTTGGTAAGTGCTGACCCATCACTGAAGTGCCTTATTAGATTCCAAAAGATAATAGGATATCCAAATTGATTATGTTTTCTTTCCTTTCTTAGTAGAAATGTTTTCAAGCCCAAGCATTGGATAAATCCTGCCATTTTGTTTCTCACCTAATAAATTTTCTACTTAATTAAATTTTCTACTTAATTTTGTTTTCTCTTAAAATTTAGCTTTTGCTTGTTTTGGCACGGTAATGTAACAGTGCACCAGGAAGGGGCTCTACAGGATGGCCACGAGGTGGTGGCCGTGGAAGGGGAAGGGGCCGTGGTCGAGGTACAGGTCGTAATGAACCAGTCTCTGCTGCAGAGCTTGATGCTGATTTGGAGAAGTACCATTCGGAAGCCATGCAGATCAATTGAAACCTCTTATCTGGATTTTATGTGCTCCAATTGCTTGCTTGATGCTGCTCAATAGCTTGTTATTTTTCTACACCCATGCTGTCTGTAGGGAAGATGGTACTCTTAAAACTGCTCTACTAGTTTATGGGGCCTTTGTTTTCCTTTTGTTACTTCTCCTTTGGATTTCAACATGCTACTTGGATTAAATGGACATCTGGTGACTGCCCTTATGGATCACTTCATTGGATTGGTCCTTTTTTCTTTCATTAATGCGGCTCAGATTTCTTCCTGCATTGGTGGTGCAAACTGTTCAAGTCAGCTGCACGAGGGAAGCTGCAATACTTGAGCATTTGCAGTCCTAGTTTCTCATTCTGAATTGTTTCACAGCCTATGCTGGTTGAAGGTATGTGTTTTATTTCTTGATACTCTCTGCCTAATGTTGTGTATTGTTACTGAACTGTGCACTTGGTAAATGATTGTCTCACTGTGAACCTGACTTTTTTAAATTATTTTTTACTTCTCATGAGCACCAAAACTTTATCTACCGATAGTAATATTAACATGCCATGCAATGCAACCTGAAAAAATGTATTGCATTGTTTTGCAGGTGGGCTGCATGACTGAATCCTTAATAGCATATGTTTACCTCTAGTGTCTTGGGGTTCTCTTTGAGGGATCTACATAGTTGATGAGATATCAGGTTCCTTCACCTTGCCAAGCCAAAAATACTATGTGGGCTGCTGCTGATTTGTTCTCCAGTAGCATTGGTGCCCATGAATGTTTAAAACCTTCATGATGGTGCATCAGATATATTTATATTTGTGCATCAACTGAAAGCCGGTTGGTGCTTGTGGACTGAGGCAAAGCTTAGGTTGTCAAGTCGTTAAACACGAAAACTATCTGCGGGCTGCTGTTGATTTTCAGTAGTATCGGTAGCCATGAATTTTGCAAATATGCACAATGGTGCATCAGATATATGAATTGTGCATCAGTTGAGAGCAGGTTGATGCTTATGGATCAACATGTGGACTAAGGCAGAGCTTAGGGCTTCGAGGTGCCTAAAGTAAAAATTATCTATGGGTTGCTCTGTTGATTTCCAGTAGTATTAGCGCTCATGAGAGCATGTTGATGCTTGTGGATCAACATGTGGACTAAGGCAGAGCTTAGGGCTTCGAGGTTCTTAAAGTAAAAATTATGTATGAGTTGCTCTGTTGATTTTCAGTAATATTAGCGCTCATGAGTTTTGAAAATATGCATGACGGTGCATAAGATATCATTAGAATTTTGTCAACTAAAAGCAGGTAGATGTTTGTGGGCTCTGCTTGTGGAGTGGGGTTGAGCTTCTTACGGTGTCAGGGTGCAGTTTTGCCTTCTAAGGAATGAACCGTTAAAAATTGTACAGCAATTGATGAGGTGGTCTATGCTGTGCTATGAATTTTTGGTTTTTGGGATTGCAAATATTGTTGTATAAAGCAGGTAATACGGCATTTGGTGTTTGAATGACTACCATTTGTGAAGTCGGCTCCTGCTCGAATGTGCTTTTATTTTCTACTATAGGATTACAACATTATGAGAATTAGAATGCGATCCTTGCACTTTCTCAGAGATCTCTTGCACCTTCTCAGAGATTTTTGAAAATGTTGGTATTTCATCCGGTGTGGTATCATCTTATGTTACGTAGGAAGGAAATGGAATGATAGCATGATTGATCCCGGTTAAGCATTAAGCAATGCTTGTTGCGTTCGTTCGTGGCGTCACTCTGGGAACAATGTATGACTCAACCATGCTTTCGCCGACTTATTCGGCTCTTTCTGTAACGCAACTTGGATCGCACTTATCCTTGGGAAAAGGGAAGTGCCCTCTGGCTTACCAACGTTTTGTGGATCGCACTTATCTTTGGGAAAAGGGAAGCGCCCCCTCGCTTACCAACGCGAAGGAGTTGAAGAACTGAAAGTAAAAATCTCTCCAAGTCACTTGATCAGTACCCCCATTATTATCGAGCCATGTTGATAAAATTAGGAAGGCTACCTCACGATAACTACAATATCAAAAAAAAAATCTATTGTAAAAAAAAAAAATAAAATAAAAATTATCTATTGTAACAGAAGTCTAAGATGCAAATAAAAAAATAAAAAAAAAATTATCTATTGTAACAGAAGTCTAAGATGCAAATCTTACAGGCAGACTCTCTTAGCCAAAAAAAAAACTTTACAGGCTTGTGTTGACATAAGTCGTGCATATTGCCATGCATTCTCAGATCTCATGCTTCCCAACCAGAGAATAAAGAAGGGATCTCATGCTTCCCAACCAGAGAATAAAGAAGGGAACGAGTAGCTTTCGTGGTGCTCATCAAACGCACGAGTGCGAAAGCTGGTCAACAAACACACGAGTCCATGATGCACGAGTACCGATACTACCAGCAAAATCCATAATGCAATATGGATTGATGCAGGTACCCTCCTAACAGAGCAACTTTCTGGGCCTGTATATATATCATAAATTATCAACATCGCTATGCACCCTTTGATCTCGTCATGCTTTCCCAACCAGAAAGAATCAACCTCAATATATAGTATAAAACAGTTCTGACACACGTCATAATGAAATTCCAGCAAGATGAGGGCCAACACCACGGATAAAGCAGCCGAAAGAAAAGGCTTATAACATGCCGTGGGTATCGTCCAACCTGTAAAACACCCCAAAAGAAAAGTCACACTGGACAACTAATGACATGAACAAATACCAAAGAGAAATCAAAATATATCGATACTAACAATACAGGATCCTATCATGCATATTTTTAACCATCTCCACAAAAATCACACACATCCCAACCCTAGAAATGCGATAATGGTTAACATAGTTCACATTTTATTGCAGGTTGATGTGGTTACATTCAAGAAAATATCCAATCAGATCTGATTAGGTTTAGACATTGATGATCCATACTGTTGATGTGATTTATTATTATCTAAAATGTGCTTGTGATTGAAGCATCAAGTGACTAAGAAAAAAAAATTAATATTGTGTCCCTACTACACTATCCGAACCGTCTAATTTTATTTTTAGACCACTTAATGGACATCCCAGGTGACATCCCCCAAACACAGCCAAATATAGAGAAATTTATTTTGGTGCCTTTTGATTGTTTTGCTTCCTTATCTTCAAGAAACCCCATTCTGTTTTGCTTCCTATATCATACTGGATCAAAAACCAGTCAAGACGTAAATGTGCTCCAGACGATGAAAGGGACAGAAAAAGGTAACTGGGCAAAAATTTAAGGGCCACAAACATCGTAATGCTAGGATCCACAAGTCCACACAAAGAATCTTTATATCCCCGAATATGTTGAGACTATGCTGACACTACAGGATACACGTTAACTACTTGTTTTGACCTTCCCAGCAATGTGAGAATATAAAAAAGATGTGGTATAGGCGTCCTCCAACTAAGCCACACCGGTCTCATGCATTTGCACAGGTGTGCATCAGGAAAACGAATTCAGGGCTGTTTACAAGCATTTTTTTTTTTTTTAAATAATGGATGTGTGAACATTAAGTTCTGTAAGTGAAGGTCTCATGCATTAACTACTAGAGAAGGACATGGTGCAACTTGCCAGCAAGGTTTTAGGTCATTGACATTGTAAATCTTATCATGTCTCCTATCAGTCATTCAATTCTCAATGTGCATTCCTAATAATCTATTATGACTAAGTGCCAGTGTCCTCTTTACACGTTTCCATACGTAACAAGGTCAATGTTCCACTAAATTGGGCATCTCCAACAGGAATTTCAAGCACCTACTCACCAGATGAACATCTTATCGTTTTTTGCTAAATGCTAGCGGTCATGATAGTCTAACACACCTTTGAATGGATCAACAACGGGCAACAGAACCCAAGGCAGATGCTAGTCCACTAAAATCCTTTAAATTCTCTCGCAGATTGAGATCAGACAAGCATTCAGAATTGATTTCGTTATGGTGGCTTGTCAGCGTTGCATTCTTATCATAAATTGCTAAACATAATAAATTTTGTTCAAGATATTACAGAAAAGCTGGCGGCTTGTTCTAGTTATCAAAGTTCATGGAATAAAAATCAATATCAATACTAAAACAAAGAAAATAATGCAGATTATTGACAAAAACATAAGCCTAAATATTGTAGAGATGACTGGTAAACAACATGGAAGTCATGTCAAAACAAACTATACAGACCCATAGGTCGATCATTAAACCATGTCCTAATAGATTCTTCAGCGTCTATCATGTCCCTTCAAAATCTCCTATTGGTGTTCAGGTAACAAGGTACAAGGAGACTTACAGGAAAAAGCAAATCCAATGTATCCCAAGCTGCATGGCGTACAGCTCTTGTCGGATACATAGGACCCCCAGGAGAAGTGAAGCTGTAGAGACATGACTTCAACCTTATGCTTGTACTCATCCTCAGTTCTAATCCTATAAAATTTAGTTGCAATAGAATTTAAAAAGTATATATTACTAAAAGAGTAAGCTGCTTAAAATTCAAATTCTACAAAAAGCTTATCAAATTTTGGGCTATTACAAACCTTGTAGGGCACTCATGTGAGAAAGGTAATGCAAAAGAACTGGTTCCACTTTAAGTTTCTGAAGCTGAAATGTAAACAATGCAAGTACAATTGATATTCTTAATAGCACTAGAAAATCAAATGGCTATAGCTAGTCATCTAAGCAAAGCATATACCTGATCCGTAAGTTCAATAACAAATATGTCTGCTGGACCACCAACGAAAAAAGAATTTGGAAAAGTAGGAAACTGCTTTAGGAAACTTTCAAGCAAGCCATCTGCATGCCACAACAACATGACAAAATAACACAAGATGGACACATTAATCTAATTGAGAGGAAGATGGAAAGCTAGTAATTCCACACCTAAGTTGTAAAAAAATAAGAATCTTGATATGAGTAAAAACAGGTCTTGGCGGGCCTGAAAAAAATGATAAAAAAAGGTGAATCAGAAACTGGATCAGGACTTGCAAGCTTACAGGACAATATGAAAGATTGGACATATAAAAAGACCTAAGTGAAAAAAAAAGAACCTGCAAAGAAATTTTATTGCCCCGTTCTGGCACCAGTGCAACCTCTTCAAGAAGATACTGGTTAAAGAAATGAAGTCACTAGATAAGTTCACATAATATGATGCAAAATAAAGGGAAACAAAGAATAAACAAAGTAGATATAGGTAATCGTATATATCTTACATGGAACAAGGATAAAAATCGCCTTGTGTTTGTCTGTATATCAATCCTGCCAACAGAACGCAATGAAATTGTCTTAGCACCTCTTTCAAAAGGCCGTAAGACTGAACAAACTAATATAAGCAAGGCAAATTTATTTTACAAAGAGTTGTATCAATCATAGTTTCAGATTAGGTGATCAATGCGCCATTCAAACTTGTTTGGTAATGAAAGTTGGACAGAGTTTAAATTGAAGGAGTCATGGACCAAATTGTTTGGTCTTGACTAGTGATTCACATTGAGATTACAAATCAAACATATTTCATACCATGCATGAAACAAATTCGAGGGACTAGATGAATAATAACAAAATTAATTACTTTGTAAAATAAAATTCTACAAAATTTTATAGACCTCCATAAATTAGTCTCATGAAGCCCATTGCCAAAATCATGAGTGCCATCGGTACTGTCATGTGTCATGAAATAGGCTAATTGGGATGAGTCAAAAGTGTATCATTTACCAGTACATATATTACCAAACCAATCTTTCTTGCCCTACACAAATGTATAAAGCTTTGGCGCATGATGGAATGGACTAATGCATAAAAAAAAAAAAAAAATCATGCTTGTTTTGGCTATCTGAAACAGCATGTTTCTAATAGCAATGTTGCAGAGCTGTCCTCATTCCTCCCATACCTACTTTCTTTTTGGATTTCTAACACACAAATGAAACGAAGTGATTGTACTAACAGAATTTCAAGCTGATGAATAGAGGCATTCTTCCTTTCCCTCATGCTTTTGGATTTTGCAAAAACTCACACTACAGTTTATTTTTCAATCCATATCTCTACAAGCTAAATGAAGAATCTCCGCATGGTTTACTTGATTTATCAACTCACTTATTTGGTTTGCTTGTTTAGTGGTCAACCTTCACATAAGCCAAAATCATTAGTAAAAACACTAAACTTTCAACATCAGACTTTATTCTACTGAAAACAATGAGATTTTTATTTTCGTAAAAGCTATAATCACCATCAAGATATCATTCATCAACTTACCAACAAATGTACTTATCAGTCTATTAAGTATTTCAATAGAGTATTACAATTTGGTACATTACTATGCATATTTTATCAACAGATACTTCAAGAAAGCCTTATTATAAACAAACAAGATGCTATAGCTAAGCAAAAGGTGATCTCCCCTCTCTTGGCCTTGATCAATATTGATCTCTATCAGTCATCATTTCTTGGGCGCATGTTGATGAGCACCATCATGACCTTCAACATCCACTGTCACCACCATATCCTTCACTGATTGATGTTGGACCATGAGTCAACATCCATTTCTTTATCTCTGGTGCTAAACTTGCTGAGATAAACATAGATGAGTCATTCTTTACCACATTGTGCCTCTATGCCAATTACTCCTCAAGTTATCAATTGTGAAGATTCTATTTCCCATAGCTAAGAACATAAAAATTCTATCATACGATGTTGTCCAGCAATCAACTCATATTTCCCCCTTAAAGCAATAGCAGTTTACTAAAATTTGTCAATAAAACTTTTTCTGAAGTGCCCCTAAGCAAAAGTTCTGTTTACCCACCAAACTATACTAAGAAAGAGTAATGGCAGGTTCAAGCTGAACCCTCAATGTATGGTTCAAACTGGTGACCATCCAACATGACCAATCTCATTCCCCCTCGTTTATTACTCTCTACCATTAGTTTCCCATGCATTTAATGATTTAGGACTCCAAGTTCACTTTGATCATACTTCTTGTTCCAATTAAACAATAGCCTCCTATAATAACAACAATAAAACCTTAATTCCAAACTAGTTGGAGAATGTTACATGAATTATTTTTCTCCATTTTGATTGGTTTAGAGTCAATATTTTTATAGGATGCAAAAATGTTAAATATTTCTTTATTACTTCCCCCATGTAATTTTTTAGTCTTTCACTATCTCTTTTTTCTTCTACGTGTATCAAATCAATTTTTTGCATCAGTATATTCCTAAGTTTACATCGCACATATCCAAGCCATCTAAAAGTTATCCTCTCAATTTATTTTTAATTGGTGCTACCTTCATCTTTTTATGAATGATTTCATTCCTTTTTCTATCTTTCTTGTATTATGACACATTCTTCTTAACATTCTCATTTCAGCAACATTCATCTAGTATACATTTAATTTTTTTTAACTACCCAATATTTTGCATCATAAAGCATAGGTTGTCTTATGGTTATCTTATAAAATTTTCTCTTCAACTTAAGAGATATTTTATAATTACATAATATTTCAGTTGTACTTTTTTATTTTATTTTATCCAACCAACTTTAATTTTATGGTCAACATCATTCTCAATCTCTACTTTTATAAATATCAAAAATAATCACTTTTACGAATTTCACAATCTTCAATTTTTACACTACTTTCAACGATATTGTATTCTGTATATTTTATGTCCTATTTAACTTAAAACTTTTGGATTCTAATGCACTTCTCCATAATTCTAACTTATAATTAATCCCAATCTTAGTTTCATCCACTAATATTATATCATATATAAATAATATAAACCATAAAATATCCTCCCTTAATATGCTTGGTAAGCTCATCTATAACTAATAAAAAAATAAAAAAAAAGGATAAGTACTCAATATAAAATCTATTATCAAGGTTCATCATTCAGTAATGAATCTCACACCAATATTATATTAGTACAATGTTAGTAAGCTTGGTACGCGGGTTGGTTCAATATACCAAGACTCATCATGCATTGATACCGATTCTTGGTTTGATACAATACCTCTGTATGCGATAGTATGTACCCGTATGGCATACCATGCCTATTGTCATTGAAAACTTACTGTTATCACTGCTAGTAATTCTTATACTAGTAATTGCTTCATCGAACATATCTTTCATTATGTTAATATATCTAATGAATACTTCTTTCTTTTTAAACACCTACCATAAGACTTTTCTAAGGAATCCACATATACTTTCTGTAAATCAATAAAAACCATATAAAGATTTTATCACTTTTTTTTACATTTCTTCATTAACCTCCTAGGGAGGAAAATAACTTATATAGTCAACCTTCCTAATATAAAATCAAATTGCTTCTCTGAAATCAAAACATAGCCTCCTCTTGCATTATAAATTAAATGGAGCAATGGCAAGTACCTATTGTACATGTATTGATTCCTCTGTGCCACAAAAAGAAGAAGAAGAAGAGACCCTTCTTGTCTCCCATGTTTATAAGTAGCATAAATTCCAAATCAGGACACATCTGAAATTTCTTCTTTGTAACAGCCAAAACAGTAAGAGAGTAAAAGAAAGGAGGGAAAAAGGTTTGGGATAGAAAGCGGCAAAAACTATAAATAAAATGGACACAAGAACTAAGGCAAAAAATCCACCAACAAGCTCCATCCAATATATTCTAAAGAATATAATGTCTTGGAAGTTGGAACCTATTCTGATGACCTAGATCTAATGCAGGATATGCAGACAATAGTCATATCCAAAATAGGACTTAGTAACCCACTAGAAACATGGTGCTGCATTTTTTTTTCTTAGGGAAAAAAGGTCCTTAAAATTAATATAAAAATATCAAAAGTGTAAACCCTAAAAACTGAAACCAAATGTAAAAATTCAATGACTAACATTTTTCTTTTAAAAAAAAAAAAAATTGACCATCATATTCTTAACACCACATTTGCATTGTTGATTTCCGACTTAGTAGCACAGAACATAGACATCCGCGCATGCTTATCTTAGGAATGACTATATCCATTTGATGAGTCTGTCACAACTTTGTAAATTTCACATTATTCCCTAATAAAATTGGGTATCTGGTCTAACATTTGCTCCTGTCGTGTTCCTAACATATAATCCTAGGCCAGGTATCATAAGCAGTAAAATCAAAGCAATCAATGGATAGCTGCTATAAAATGAATGCTGACACATACCAGAAAACATTTGTAGCACCTTGAACAAGTGCAGATCCATAACGTAGCAAGGCTTCAGTATTTTCAATAGGAACCTCAAACAACTGCAAAGAGTAAGCCAATGTCAAGCTGCTAGGTCAAACACACACACACATATATATGTTAGAAAGTTATCTTTTGATGATATACAACTATAAACTACTGAACTTAGCTGATCTAAAGTGCTTCAACTTGCTTTCAAATTAAGGAAGTCAGAAAATATACGTTGTACTTGGTGGTAACAAAATTAAGCCAGTGTAATGTCTCCCTTCAAACCCCTCTATGTTGCCCCAAATGAACCCAAGCAGAGCATGTGAACATGCTAATTATTCTTTTTATATATCTTGTTCTTGATTTTTTTTGAGAAAATTAGTATTTGTTCTGTGTCATGAATCAATCATTAGATTTACTATTATAATACTACTAACATGATTGCCATTAGATTTTTTTTTCTATGTTGCATACAATCATGTGCATGTGCACAAGCATACATCCTAGATCGCATGCACATATATGATTCATTGATAATTTAATGGAATAGCAGAGAAAGCAATATTCACTTTCATGATTTCGTATATGGCATCTACATTGTAGTATCCACAATAATAGTTGCTATGCTAATGGAAATAGAGAAAAAATGAAAGCACAAACCATCATAATTGTGGAACTTCAAATTATGAATCATCTCAAACTTATATACATGTTCAGGCATGACACACATGCATTTCAGATATCACATCCATAAACATGCACATACATGACATGTAAATGGTTTTTAGCTATGTTACCAGATGGGTTGGTTTATTCAACATGAATTAAGGTTCATAGACAAAAGTTGCTAGTTGTCAATGAACTTTATTAGACAGGTGTAGGATTAGAAAGTAATTTTCACATCCATAAACATGCACATACATGACATGTTTTTAGCTACGTTACCAGATGGGTTGGTTCATTCAACACAAATTAAGGTTCATAATCGAAGGCTCCTAGTTGTCAATGAACTTGGTAAGACAGGTGTAGAATTAGAAAGTAATTTTCAAATATTAATAAAAAGTTTTAACATTAATTAGGATAGCTAGCTCCTAGAATTTACAAAATACAGAACAGACAAATCAGAACCCTTTGATCATTGAGAAAAAGTAGTACATGTGATTAGATTTAAAATATATGTATGAGCCAATTCCATATAGTATTTATATATTTAATTTTCAAATAGGTCACTTGAGAGCCTATTGGAACTCTTTTTCTCTCTCTCTCTCTCTCCCTGACTGACTTCTCTCCTTCCCTATTTCTCAAATAAATCCAAAAAATCTTATCTTGGATAAAGAATCCCGCTCATGAAGGCCTTTTAAGTTCCATGTTGTCTGGAGTTTTGATAATCAAATACTCCAGGATTAAAATACACAGCTCAAAATTAAACTCTGAATCACATTAAATCGTACTGTGATTAGGTATGAATTGAACCTATTTGCAAGTTGAGAATCAGGTAGACCTGGTTTTTACAATGAAAAAGGTTAAGTGAAATACATACCAAATGAGTTCAAACACATCTCACCAGTTACTACAGCAAAAATAGTCCAAATTTTTATATAGATCCCTTACCTTTTCAATAGATTACAACTTTAAAAAACTTGTCTTCCACAGGTACCAGCTAAACCTTGGAAAATATATTAGCCTTTACAGTTAGCTTCTTGGCGATTCTAGCATATATGTGGGCCTTGTAAATTTTTAGACACCATATAGTTGGCTTCTCTAATTATGATCTACACACGCAGTAAAACATACTTTAATTTCATGAATGTTGGGCATAGTTCTGGACAGTTTTTAATGACACCACATGCAATTACAACTACTTCAATATTTCAAAAGCTCATTTGAGAACACCTTGATTTGCACGTATTTTCTACTTTCAGAGGATTAAAAAAGAAAAAGCTTCAAAAAGAAACTAATACTATAGAATGGTAATATTACAGAATGGTATGTAATATACAACACAAACCACAAATAGGAAAATAGCAGCTAACCCAAAAAAAAGCACGACAAATTAGCTTTCTTTTTTTTTTCTTTTTTTGTTGCAATGTATTCAAACTGGCTAAAGCTTAAAAGGACTAGAACAATCATCCACATAAGCAGTAATATCTTTTTATAACATCTTAAAAATACATTGTATTAGCTTACTGCAATAAAGGATTTACTGTGATAAAGGACTTATAAAAATGCAGAAGATGCCCACGCAAAAGATTATTACAAATGCAAGACATACCCACTTGTGGAATAGAAGGGCAAATATATGTGACACAAAAGACTGGCTCCAGAGTTGAACAATCAAATCAAGAATGCGCTTCCCATCTTCGGGCACTCTAACGTAGTGATCAGCAAGAACTTCATAAAAGCACAGGCAGCTATCCTCTCCATCATCAGCTTTGGCAATTTCATCTTCATTGCCACTGACAATTATGTCTGTTTTCAATGACATTATGGAAAAATTAGAAAACTGGCACAATTCTAGAAGCATCACATATTCGAAAAAGAATGGGTCTTTGATTCAAAATGGTTGTTTATGAAAGAATCCATCTTGAGAGCAAATGCAGTGCTAGCTTAGAATTGAGCTTGCATGAGCAAATTTACAGAGACATGAATATGCACATAAAGACAAACAAACAACACGTTTCAAACCCCCAAAATATAACCTGACTAATGTACATTTGCCATTGGACGTCCATACATGAACATGAATCCAAAGTGCCAAAGCTTATGTTCTACATAGGCTGCTGCACCCACAATAAATTTCTTTTGCATTTGATTAATAACGCCGATGAATTTTCACTGAATCCTACCAAAATGCAATTATTCTCTTCATTAGATAAATGATTTAGCAAATTTTTGTTGCCTTTTGATTTCTCAAGCATGTAATCTTGCTTTTCGATATCTCATGCATGAACCCTACTATCAGGAGTCCAATATCAAGGTCTGACTTGAAACATATTGACCAGAGTGGCTGATGATGTATTTGAATCTCATTGTCAAAGGTGAAAAGATGCTTGATTCCCATGTTTTGAGAATATTTTCCATCTATGACTCCAATGTTCATAAAACAGGATGAATTTACAATTTATTTTCTAAACAAAAGGATCCTATTCACAGAGGAAATGCTCAAAAAGCGAGTGTCATTTTAAGATTCCAGGGAGATTCTGAAGTAGGTGGGAGATTCTGAAGTAGGTACTCTAACCTAGGCAGATCATTCTGTTATTAAGTTCACAATTTGAACAGCAATTCATTTTAGCTTTATAATAACAAAGTTTTGATGTTTTGTCTTCTTAATGGCCATTTGTTTTTCAGATAGTGGCAAGAAACAAGGTTTTGGATTGTATAGTCCGATGATTTGTATTTAACCAAAGACCCACCTATACACGCTGTTTTGTGCTCGAGCAGCCTCCAAATAGCTTTGTCTCCCTTAACTCGGTTAGCGTTTACACATTTCTGTTTCCTTTAATCATTTTCTAAAGAAATCATGATAGATTAATATTGAATCTTTACAAGTTGGACCAGACTTCGAAGAACATGCAGGACCCAGTTAACAATCAAAAGCACACAAAGTACATGCACAAAAGAACAATCAAAACACTCCCCCGCCCCCGCCCCCACCACGACCCCCCCCCCCCCCGCGCCGGAATGGGACATGGACCTCATAACACGTAGGCTACCTCAGCCTAGATTACCACTTACCTATACAACTAAGCGCCAAGCTTATGGTTGCTTACTTTGGTGCATGAGCAACACCCATGTGAAAATCAATTAGTTGATAATGACCTAGAGTCATGCGTACATCTTTGAGGGTCCGATCTGATGTACCACTCACATTAGCATCTGGGTCATTTATTAAAAACAAGAAAATATTCTCAAATTTTCATGAACCATATCATAGCCTATAAAGCTGGCCCTGTATAAAAAACTGGCTCACCATAGATAAAATATGATCTGCTAGTTCTGCTAGTTTATTTAAGGGACCCTTTTTTATGAATTACCTATCTGAAAAGCTAACTCATACCCAGGTCCACCTTCAAATTGCAACTATTTCAAAAAATTAAGTGATGGTCCAACAGCAATATATGAGCTGAATTAACTGCTCTACGTTATAGAAAGAACAAATAAGCTGACCTCCACTTCCAAAGGGCCAGAACTCCACCTTTGTCTCCTACTCCTCCATGCATTTTTGTATATTCCCGTGTCCCATGGCCATGATGCAATATATTCAACTAGATAATTATCATGCTTTCCTACCTTTTAGCTACATTCGCTAAATTATAATATTATTGTCACAATCTCAATTACCAGCATGTTTTTTATTATGGTTCATTTGAACTACAGGATCTGTTTTCTTTCTCTTGGTTTACAAGATAAATGGTCATGCTTGTTAGTCATCAACAATACTTTCTATTTGTTGGATGGAAATGGTAAAGATATGTTTTAATGATCTGAACAAGATGGTTAAATGCTTAACCTTTTAAGATATAGTGGCAACTTTTGGACAAGTAATTCAGTAGACCAAGGTCTAAGAGCTCATATATGGAAACTTGGTTCATTTGAAAACTAGCATAAGACAATAACAATATGGAAAATCATATAACAAAAGATATCCATAAGCTGGTTTATAAAGAATTCACACAAGCAATTTTATCAAAGAAATTGAAGCCCAAGGGGGGAAAAGGGATGATCATGGGTCAGATTGGAAAAACAAAAATTAGGGATGAGCATGGTTTGGTTCTAGGCCAAAACCTAGAATCAACCCCATCAAGTTCAGTTCCCAAATTTTGGACCTAGAACTAAATCGAACCTTTCCTAGAACTGACTTAAAACTGATCTGGTCAACAGATTGGTTACAGGTTAGATCAATTTTCTCTTTTTTTTTTTTTTTTTTTTTTTGTTTGACATATGTTTGATATCTAATAGCTTTTTTTTTTTTTTCAGTTGTATTTAATAAAAAGAATATATATTGTATTTGCTAACAAATCTAATACTTAAAATCTCTTAGTACAAATGATAGATAACTTATGAGGAACTTATGAGGTATGTGTGATATCCTAGGGACTTGCACTTCAATTTTTTTAAAAAATTGCTGAAAAAAAAGAGGGTGACCGGCTCTTGAGTCAAACTAAGGAACTGATCTCAGGAACTAACCCAAAGAAGGTTGGTTTCAGGACTTTGAATCCAGAACCGATCCTATTAACACTCAAAACCAACCCTACACAATTCTATCACATTAGGTTGGCATCGATTCTTGAGTTACAGTAACCCATTCCTCACTCTATATGAAAAAATAATAATAAGCACGATGATGCGGTATATCATGTCTCTAACCACTCAAAATTTAATAATTCCACATTTCCACTTGCCATATTACTTGTGTTTCTTTTATGATGTTAATACAGATCAAGAAGAAAAGATGGGGATAAAAAACAAAGTAGTTGAAAATAAGAAACAAATCAGTTTTCATATTCACATGAGGACACTGAAGCATGCTACAAGCTGCCAAACTGTACCTCGAGCTCGATCATCTATCTCCAAAGCTATATCAGCAAACAGCTGTTGTAACAGGTCAACTCTGAGTGATGAAGAGTTCAATGCCTACAACAACAAAGACAGAAACCACTCCTCACCATCAATTTCTTGATCTTTTCAGAAATTTAGATGGTCAAAACAAGAAGAGATGCAGTAGAAAAATCGCAAGCAGAGCCGATGTCTAGCACGAGAAAGAAACAAAGAAAATGTCGTCTCCGGGTTTCAAGAATCGTTTTCTTATCATCAGAAACCAAAACATGAAAATGGCAAGCAGGGCTTCCAGTCAGAGGACAGAGATCAAAATCTCACCCGCTGAAGCTTTCTCTCGATCTCTTGGGTAAGCGCGGTGAGGTAAGCCGATCTCCGATTCGCGGAACCCTGGCTCATTCTGCCGGACGCCCGAACGGAAGAGCATTTGAGAAGCCACAGCGAACCCTAATCTCCCACTGCCTCTCGTCTTCTCGCCGGGCGATCCAAGGCGGGATTCGAAAGAGACCGCACAAGGAAAAATGAAAGAATTAGAAACCCTAGCTGGATTTGAGGGGAAAGGGAGAGGTGGTGTCCGGACTTTCTTGGAGCGGTCCCGAGATGCAGTCCGTCAACCGATTCCTGGATTCGGTTACAAGGAACTACCTCTCTTTGGAGCAAAGATGACAACATGCGTCAGCTCATATCCTGAGAGCCGAAAGGCGAGAAGGGGGACAAACAAAGAGGGAACGGACCGACGATTTAAATAACCAAAGAATCCCAAATGACTGCACGTTTGCACCTTCGATAAGCCACACTGGTGCTCCAGAGAGTTGAAATTTATGAGGGAAGCGATGGCATTTAATCCGCGGAAGTGGCCGGGACGCGGACGCGGACGTCACCGTGCCGCGAATGTGCGATACGTGCCTCCGATATGGGCCAGCCGTCGAGCATGCACCCTTCCGCTTCCGGAGTTTACGTGTCCCGCAGGATAGCGCGAGAATGACCCACGTGTCCCATTCACAACCAGACGTTTTGGCCAAATCTCAGCTAGATCAGGCAGTCATGACGGCCCATCCATTTCTTTTCTTCATTTTTTTTTTTTAAAAAAAAAAAAAAAAAAAACCCCTTAGCAGGCAGGAGCAGGCATGCACTGACGCACCTTCATCTTGCACTCAACACTTTTTTGACAAATAAATGTACTTTTCCACAAATAAAACCTTAGAGCTCTCGAAATTGCATTGAGTTAGAGGCTGCCACGTGAACTCCTATCGCAAAATGGATGGAACATATCGCGGCCTTTGCAAACGGGTTCTACTTGGAATGACAGAATCCGTCACTATTTAAAAATGGACTACTTAATCCTTTCTCATGATTTGGCTCCTAGAAATCCAAATCAATTCAAATGCATAAATAATTAGAATAAAATTTAGTAAGATATTTGGCCATCAAGTGATATGCATAGAACCATCGCACCACCAACAACAACAACACACCCGCAACACCTGCCTGTCATCATTTTTCTACTGGATGGATACATGTTAAAAGTGTGATACTTGCATATGAGTGTCGCTTCATCAGTGGAGATGTAGTTGGAAAACATCCAACAAACTGCACACCTTAAGTTTCATCCAAATAATTAATCTCTGAAGCACACAAATACGCCAACCGATCATACACATGCTTAGGCCTATCAAACCAGCTGCGTTAGGAAGAAGACGACCTGAATTGACGTACGACTAGGACACAATCGAAATCTAAACCTAGCTCCAATTTGATCCGCAGGTAACGTAAGCACCGAACTGTTTCTTACCCATTTGCACCTTACCTCCCTCTTATGGACCAGCCTTGTCTTTGACTGCCGTTCCCCGTAGCCATGCAGGCACGAACGTCGCTGGCTAAACCTGTGAGTACGTACCGAAGTATTGCGGTCAACTTGGAAGTAGGTTGGCTGATGCATGGGGCACAAAACTGCGGCAATTGTTTGAAATAATCCTTCCTACTTAAAACAAGAAACCAGCAAAGCAAATAAAAGCACACGAACTTGTGAATTATATGGAGCAAAACTTTTTCAACACACAATTTTCCAACACTGGAAAATCCTACAATGACACAAAAACAATACAAACAAAATGAATATATGCAATAGAAACCAAACAAATTCTGACACATCTCAAACATTTACACTTAGGATCTTGAACAATGGATCAAAAATAGACAAGCAGCCTCTAATTACTAATGACAACCCAATATCATACAAGATCAGTAGCTTGTTCTCACGATGTTGGTCTTCTATGGAAACACTCAAAATTTTTATTACCCAAGGATGCCTCACAAAAAACTGCATGAACCTCGGTACTACAGATTTAATTGCACAATTCAAGGCAAAAAAGCTGTTTCCCTTGTGGTGGAACCCCATCTCCGAATGCTGGTGGGCTATTTATCTGTAACCAGAGGAATGAACAGAGCCACTTTCCTATGAATGGTTTGACACTTCACCTTCCACCTCCTCTATATAAATAAGCGGTAGGATTAAAGATCCGTTTTGAGGGAATAGTTTTACCTGAATAGCGAACAAGAAAATATCCCTTTTCTGATTGTGATTGGCGGAAGAAAAATAATTTAAATCAACTAAATTGAATAAGCAACTCAAAAGGTCCTCTGTACATCACAAGCCTCAGCAGTAAATAATTATCCAGGCAAAATTGCTAATTTACAAGCTTTGTCCAAGCACCTGCAAACAAAACTGACAGAAAATTTATCTGTGGCCACCCAGAAGAAACTATTATATAAATCAAAGAAATGAAAGCATAAGCGTCTACAGTCTACACTGATTAAGTCCAGTGGCCTATCTATTCAGTTGTTTAAACTAGCTGCTGTGTATTAAATCCCCACCCACCTCAGACTCATCTATGTGACGACCATTAGCATGTCTTTCATATGCACAATCACTTTCAATTCAATTATAAGAACATTTTCAGATAAATCTACAAATCATATTACCTTAAGGTATCACTGGTGCCAAGTTCAGTCTGGATATTCCAGACTTGCATCTCTTAGAAACGCCATTCAGGTAAAGAGCATCAAGTCCCGCCAGACCTTAATGGTTTGCCATCCATTGATACAACCAAATTTGATATAATCTTCTAACTTTATAATTTAGTTCCGAGATCATTTGAAAGCTGCAGTATTCCACGCATTTGGAGGTAAGGATTCTCCAGAAGTTTTTCATTGTTGCACTATTTTTTTTAAAAGAAAAGAAAAGAACAGATGTTAGTTAATGTGGTTTTTAATGTAAACAAGATCATATATATGAATATAGTTTTCTCTTTAGAAATGAGTTCAGGCAACATGTGAAAGCATTACAACCTGTTGTGCTCTAATAATGAGGCTTTTTAGCATGCGTTGGTAATTCTCAGGCTCCTCTGTCATCATTCTCTGCAAACCAAAGTAGAACCAGAAAGCATTGTGGAGTAAAAATTGTTGATTACAAGGAGAGGAGATGATTGAAAGGACAGAAGGCATACTTTCAACAGAAAAGCAGCAGAATAATATGCCACTCTTGAGTCTGTATCATCTAAAAGTCCGCTGTCAACATTGAGAAGCAGATTAATGTAAAGCATATCTCAAGACTGGTAAGTGTAATGTCCAGCATGGGCGGGCAAAAGCTACCTGAAGAACTCTTTGCCTTCAACTTCAAGAAAAGCTTCTTGATCAGCAGTGCATTTACCAATTAAAAGTAAAAGAAGAGCGGCCCGTATATCTGATGTAGCACCAGGTAGATTTCCTCTTCCTTTGCTGCCAACAGAAACACCCAGTGCAATGTCATCAGTTGCTGCACCAGCAAGTTGAATTAATGGCCAGTAGAACAATGATGTTGGAACACGAGCCACTGGTTGCATAGGAGCTATAGCATGTCCTTGCAAGAGCAATGCTGCCATTGATGCTGTCTCAAAAAATGGGGCGTCTTGACCAATGCCCTGACTGGTGCTGACATTTTGTGGCAGCTCATCTCTGCAATCATTATTCTGAGGTGTTTCTTGTGATGCATGAGCTTCCGAGTCACCTTTGCGAATTTTAGTTGTGCAACCAAAAAGATGGCTGAGGCCTTTGAGATTCCCAAAGGGCATTTCATTTGAGGACTGAAGCCTTAGACATAATTGAGAAAATAACATGTCACACATCTACACAAAAGGAAGTTTATATCAGAGGAGAGAAAAACTGAAGAAAGAATCTAGGCGACAGAAATATTTTTGACATAGCTCCCTCTACAAGTCATGTGAAAATCAGAAACATTTGGTCAATAAATTTGAAGAGAAATGCTGTTCTAAAAAAACATTTTGTGGTTTAAAATGCAGAGTATAATTATCTATAGCTTGAAATAGAAATTATTAGCCATTTTAAACAAATTATACTCGAAATGATAATTAAATACAAATAGAAGTACAAGAGGGAAAAATCTTGCTCATTGCAAAATCCAAATCAAATCAGCAGTCAATATCCAATTTGACAAAAAGGATGAGTTCTCTTTATAAAATGCAATTGTAGAATTATGAAGCAGAGACCGCAAAAGCAGGAGCATATCTTTGTTATGCCAAGATTTTAATCACTGATTTTGGTCGTGGCATTACTAAAGCACAAAAAGCAATAAATTAAAATTACTCATATTTCTAAAACAGATTCTAGGAAGAGATTGTTGCAAGCAATCCTTAATATGATCAAGACAGGCTACTGAAATAAATCTGGCAGCAAATGTCATCACGTTAGAGAAGTAATATATCAAAAATTACCTTCAAAATGTTGATATAGTCAGTTTCATTAACTTGAACCACCAGTGATAAAGCAGTGCTCATTATGTCTATAACAGCATTTGCTTTGTCCAGACGGTTTTCACTACAATCAGCCTCGCTTTCATCAAGCAATAATTTGCATCGCATGAGAAGTTTCTCCAAAACATAAAGAAAGCCCCACCTGATAAAGTTGTGTTTTGACTTCAAAAGTCCGCACATTATAGAGATAGGCAGTGGAACTTCCAGACAAGTTGAATCTTGATTGCCGGTGACACCAATTTGCTGCTGCAATTTTTTAATGTTTAGCCATATACTCCCATAATTATCCTCACTGATTTCTGAAAGAAGCAATTCGGCTAGCCATATATACCCATGATGGCGATAAGCAGATCTATCTGAGTGAAGAAGTGAGTGTAAAGCAGCCCAATAAAGTCTAGCTTCTGTACTGATGTCAGTCTCTCCTAGTCCATTCTCAATACTCTTGAGGGACTTGTAAGATTTTGTTATTTGAATCATGTACAAAAATTCATTATCTAATGTAGTGAATGTCCTTATAGTCGCATTGAGTTTCCTCATGATCTTGTCCAAGAGCTACATATAAAAAAAGAACCCATTAGATTATATCAATGATGTGAGAAGCAGTATGCAGTGCAAATATTAGTTTTTGTTGTCATTGATTCATCATATCTTTAGCTTGATTCACATGCCAAAATAGGTCATAAGTGCTGCATGTAACAGCTAGTTACACAAGTGATAAAAGAATACAGCCAGCACTTATTTTTATAAAAAAAAAAGGAAAAAGAAAAAGAATCACATTTTATCGGTTAAAACAAGTGCCTAAAAACCAAGTGCAATAAAAGGGTCTCATCCATTATCATTTTCAACTGTGAAATGCAGTGCTCGCACCTTTTTCAATTAATATGGACTTTTGTAGAGCAAGAACTCAACTCAAAATTCCTAATGTTCAGAAACAGTGATCATAGTGCTTGGTGATGCCATGGTGACACTGGAACAAATGAATCAAACAGGAACACCTATAGGGTACTTGATAGAAAGTGTTTAAAGGTAAAGCCTGTGAATTTAACTCTATAGAGCTTGAACAATTTTGTAAAAAAGAAATGGAATAATTCATCAAACCACAATGCCCTATTCTCCTCAACAAAATGGTGTAGCTGAAAAAAGAAATAGAATTCTTTTAGATATGACTAAATCCAGGTTAGCTCATGCTTCCTTATCTAAATTTTTCAGGGGTGAAGCATCAAGTCCTGCAATGTATATATTAAATAGAGTTCCTACTAAAGCCATAGAATCAACCCCGGATGAAAGTGAAAATTAAATTGCAATAGTTCTCAGACTGACTCCTGAGTACGGACCCAGTGGTTCTCTCATCGCACAGCTGGCCTTAAGTAAGCTTGTTAGTGGCTTTGTTTAAACCATAGGCTTATGGAAGATGGACAACTGTCTAGCATATAAGAAGTACAGAAATACAAGGGGTGCCAATAGCTTTTACAAAACGAGTAACTTGCTAAAATAAGCACTAGAAGCAAATATGATTCCCAATTTTTGTGCTTCTAGCATCAATAGCCTATGAAGAAGCAAACTCAAACAGGAATTTATTCATAATTTACATTTGTTCATCCAAACTTGTTATTTTGGATTGTTTGTTCCAATATTTCTCAATACATTCCTTTTTCTGAATAATGAAAATAATAATATTCACTGGGAGCAGCAGCAACAACAATATTCACTGGGAGCAACTTACCAAAATTTGGCGTTCATAGTTTGGTGAGCTTGATAAGGCTGCAGAGATGGATCTTTTCAAAATCTCTCCAATGCCTTCCATGCCATGCTTAACAACAATGTAAAAGGCTTCAGGTGCATCTGCAAGAGTAAACATGGAAGCGATAGGTTGAATCTCATCATACGCATAGGCAGAATTTCCACCAGCCAAGCATGCTTCATTTATCTGATGTACAACAAAGTCAAAGAGAACCAGAAATAAATCACGCTTTTCCTCCCCTGAGTTGGCCCGTGAGTACTGCAAAACAAAATGAGATATGTTTCATGCCTGGAGAGCTATATGTAAATCTAGAAGCAAGAAACAAACATTGTTATTTACCAAACAGATCTTTCAAAAATATATTTAAAGAAAACAAGGTTAGGTCACTTCAGGAAAAAGGAAAGCAGTAAACCATGAAAGTATTGGAAGTTAAACTATGACTTGGTCCCCCAAAAGCTACCAAGGCACCATTATTGTCTTTTTTTTTTTTTTTTGGGGGGGGGGGGGGGGGGGGGGGGTTAGAAACTGTGCAGGAATTTCCATACTGCCTAAATCATGACCTGATTTTATGAAATATCTCTCAACATACTTCCATTTTAACTCCATTGTTTTGCTTATTTTTAAGTACTAGTCAATTATCAAACAAGAAAATCGAACCCAGCTGGATTAAGAACTGTTTCTAAGCATTGCAAAATAAAGACAATTTGTTTGAAAGATGAATAACTTGGAGCATACCTCAAGACATATGAAATCAATTCCACCAAGAAGATCAACTTGTTCAGCAAGAAATGTTGGAGTATCTGAAGCAGCTTGTGCAGCTCCATTTGAAGTTTGATAGAACATGTTTGTCAACATGCAGATGAGCTTGCAATGAACTACTTCTGCCCATGAATGTTCATCACTGATCTCTAGAAGGGTCTTAATAACCTGTAAGTGCAAGCATACAACAGAAGGGCATAAAATAGATGTGTGATACTCCTAAACAAAAATGCAGCTATTCACTAGGTAGAGATCAGATCAATGTACCATGAGAGGATTCTGAGAGGAAAGACATACATTAGGTGGTTTGACCAAAACGTCATCTTAAGCCCCAAATCAAATCTAGACCATGGTTCACACAATTGCTGGTTGCATTCTATAGAGTGAAGTCCATGCTTTACATGAACAGCATGATTCACTAGTAGCCTTACAAAGTGGCATGATGTGAGGACTTCATAACTGAATATGTCAAATCCGAGCAGAACAATGGCATGCCTTTGCACATTTATAATGTGAATCCATGGCAAATCAAGTTAGATAAGGCCAAGAAGTTATATCCCAGTCAAATTAAATATTTAAATTGTTGAAGAATTGCCAAATTGTTGTCATAAAGTTAATGTTTTCAAATTTATTTTGATCTAAGTCATATGCTTAATTCACAACCTGCTTCAAGGTTTTCTTATAACTTGGCTACTCATTTTTGCCTTTCAATAACATATTCTGCACGTACCTTGTTCTCTCCAACTGTTTACAAACCAGCCCATTTCAGTTGTCACTGCAACACAGCATTCTGCCCTGACCATATTCAGCCTGAACCCTTACCATGTGAAACTACTTGCAAATTATAGCAAGACCATCTCATCACAAGCATTATCAAGTCAACGTTTGAATATCTTCATTGTTGATGCAATAATTACGTTATTTAAAGGAAAACGAATGCACACTATATTTTCTTCCCAAATAAGTGCCTTTTTATTCAGCTATAGGAGAAATCTAAAATTGATGTGAAAGTGTACTGTGGACTAGACTTGAAGACCTAATAACAAGCATAAGAATGAAAGTGGCTGTGTCAAATGTTCTAGAACACATTAGAATTGCATATCCAACCATAATTTGAAAGGAATTATCATAGCAAATCTAAGCAAAAGATAATTATTATGACAGCAAACTAATGTAATTTCTGGAAAACAAGTACAAAGCTGGGCATCTCACCCTTATATCAAGACCTTCTAACCTGCTTCTTAATATTTTTCCTCGATCACAAACAAAGTAAAATAGACAACTTAGAGCAGATGCCCATACAATTTCTTCCCTTTCTTCTGTCTGCAAATGTTCAATTAGACATATTACAAACAATTATCTAAAAGGAAAAAGAATTATAGCAAACAAAGGCCATATTAGTTAGTAAGCTAGATTAAAGCAGACCTTGAAACATCAAAAGGAATAGAGGAGCAAGAAACAATGACAGATCTATCCCACAGTTTCTCTAGTGAAGAAGAACCAATTCTTGTTTTTTTTTCAAAAAAAAAAAAAAAAAATCTCTTGGGCATTTCATGACACTTTATCTGTCAATCAAGATTCTGTTCTATCTACTAAAGTATTGTTGGGAACACAATGTGCAAAATTCTGCAGCAAGTATAACTCACTGTCTCATAAGAAAGTTTCATAAAACTTCCAGAAGTTCTAGCTTCTTTTCTTAAAAAAAAGGAAGAATATCACCCAACAAGACAAAAAATACTAACAAATAATAGAAGGTTAGACCTCTTTTACTAAGTTATGAATCAAATGATGAATATGAATTGCAATCATATATGTGATGTTTGCAATCCAATTATTCAAGACATTATTATGCATAAGAAAGAAACCCTTTGGCATAGTTTTGATATCACAAATAAAGTGCAGCTGCCACGACATGCAATTTCTTTTTCCCTTTAAGAGACTATAAACTCTAGATAAAACATATTTATGAAAAACTGCATCAGAAAACAAGTTTATTTAGCCTTGTGGAAGGCTTTAAGGTTGTTGCTGTAAGCATGAATAAAATCCTTAAAGCAGCTACACTAAGTATGTAGTTGTCAAATATACCTCAGGCAATTAGCTATGCACCGACCTCGCATTGCCAAGGTTACCTTGCTAAGACAAGCTGGTGAAGTAGACGAAGAAGAAAAAAAGTGGAGAACAAGAGAGAGAAGATATATGGTTCAAAAATGATTTTTCTTGTTGCTACTACTACTATAAGAGGAACAATGTTTTTTTAAGAAAAATAAGGACTCACAGCATCAACTCGACACTTCTTGTCAAAAACTACAACTCAGCGCCTCATGCCTATGCTTCTCTTGGATCACTCTTCTCTCTACACCATCACCTACCAATCACAATGACCCCAGCGCACTCTTTGATTCCTAAGAAAAATAAAGATTCCACCTCTGCGCCAACTTCAGCCACAGGACTATATGTAGAGTTGGCTATTCACCCTCCTAATCAAGGAGTTCCACTGGGGATCTATCCATTTAAAATTGTGATCCACGATCCACCATTATGGGGATGCCATCTGGATTTGATGGCACATGAGGAGTTAAAAAGAGATAGAGAGAGAGTGGGCATGAGAAAAAGAGCATCTTGAATGAAAGATGAAATCAATGGAGACTTCCATTGAAGCTAAATGCAGAAGAGTGGAATCTATGCCTATTTTGGAGTTTGGATGGTCAAGATAGTCTTAAATCTTAAGGCCAAAATGGCTCATTGGTGAAAATTATTCATGCTTTTGGTGACATCCCAATACAGAGGTTTAGTTATTTGTTTTGTTTTACCTTTTAAGGATAGGGCCACTCCTGGAACCAAAATGCAAAAGTTGGAAAATATTTTTCAGGTACGATGGGCAATATTGTGCACGTACCAGTTCATGTTTGCGTATACTTATGTATCCATCCATATATGATGATCGAAATAAGGGTCATGTAGGCATACTAAGACCTGTCTATTGCCTAGGCAGTTGCCCAGACTCCCAGTGGGGGATGCACTTAACAATGAATAAGAAAGTCAAGTCCACAGTATAAGCTGCAGAAATTCTTTTAGAAGTTGCACAAAAGATTCACAGATGTTATGGAGACAAGGTCAACAAAATCCTCCAAAGGGTCATAACTAACAGAAGTGATATTCAAATTGGCAATTACCTGAACAAGAAGGCGAAGAATCTCAAATAATATGGCCAAAAGCCATGACTCAAAATTATCAATAGCTGAAGCCATCCTCTGCAGAATGCTGGACCCTGTATTCATCTTTCCCTGCGTCCCCGGTTGTTCTTCCATGGTCAAAGGAGGCTCTTGTAAAGGTTCAGCTTCATCAATTGGTGCAGGATCTTCAGGTAACATAGGCTCCAGTAATTGTGCATGGACACCAAGGTTTATAATTAAATCAAAAGCACGGATCCTAGAAGCAACTCTCTGAGAGCTAAGCATAACCTGAAAAGCAAATAACAAAATGAGGATATCCATCTAAGCCTTCCCTCAAGGAAGTCATGAGTCAAAGTATGGCACCTCTAGCATGTAAAGAGTGAGTGGAGCAGCAATGCCAGGATCCATCACATACCTACAAAAGGAGAATATATTCATGTTAAATCCATTCTAATATACAACAAAACACAAAGGAGATAAAAAAAAAAAAAAGGTCAATACAGATGGTATGTTTGTCAGCTGTCATTAGCCTTGCATAAGCTTGCAAGTAGCAGGCTACATAGAGCTGACAACTTGTTGAAGAATGAATATTATGATTGTCCATCCAACTTTTCTTCAGAAGCTTTCCTTGTTAGCTAGTTTCAGTGGCAAATGGATCAGCATCAGAAAAACAGGTATATGTATGAATGTGCAACATAAGTGTTCGCTTTCCAGGAACAACAGCAGATGAGAATCATGGCCATAGGAGAAAACTAGGATAACAACTGCCTAGAAGGCTAGAAAAGTTCTACTTAAGAAAGGGTGTAAGGATTTATCAAAAAAAGGTGGAGGTGATATATGTAAGAGAGGTCGTGGTGGTAGTTAGAGGGAATCATGTCAAATTTATTGGTTTCCATAAAGAAAAAAGTTCTACTAGATTGAGACTTGTTGATTTTGACACAAGTTAAAAAGTTAATGAAAAAAATTATCAGGACTCTATTTTCATCACCTGCTCATTTCTAGGATGGATTAATTGGAAGTGTGTATGCAGATAAAAAAACAAAAAGATTAGCAATGAATGAGAATTAAGAGACAATAAAATACTGCATGGTTCAAGTCATTATAACACAAAACATGATGTTATGCATTCATTGGTGGCAATTCTTCCATAATAAGTGATCTACAAATTGACCAAAAAATATGAACATAGTTCTATTGATGCAAATTAAAATATCAGACAATCATGGTAGTCTGGAGATAAATATATTTTGGAATGGTAATAGTCAACAAGATAGTGGCTTTTACATAAGCACAACACCACAACATTGCTGTTACAAATCTCAGCTAGTTTAGTCACCATAATACTCGAATATCAGATATTAGGTGTAAAATTAAGAGGTTGGGTCATTTTAGGCTAAGTTTTTGGTATTCAGCTTGTTTTAGCTGTCTTAGGTTACTGTAGTGTTTATGGGGAATAATAGAGACTTGACATCACCATTATTGGTAGTTGCTTGATTGATGATGTCTATTACATCTTTACTAACATAACAACTATGGTCCAAGGATGGTAGTCATCCTCAGCTTAATTAACAGCCTTTATTTTGAAATGAGGGTTGCCAATGAATGTCCTATTCATGAAATTAGCGTATGTAAGCTGCCAGTGCAAGACTCCAGCGAGAACATGGACATTTGCAATTGTTATGCCAGAGAGAAACCAATGGTACTTAACATCTATCAGGTATCTCATCAAGAAGTTATGGCATACTTAAGGACAAGATTGTCTATAAATATGCCCTACAATCATGTGATTTTAAGACAGCAATGCTTATTTTAAGATCTTCTTGAGCTAGGCAAAAAACTCCTGCTCTGCTTCAGCAACCAGACATCCCTAACTTCTTTGAAGATGCAAGCCAATACATTAATGAAACACAATTTTATTAATACTATACAATCACGATAAGAGCTAGCTCTACAGCATTTTCGGACAGAAGCTTCTTTCATTTAATAAGACGAACCTCGAAAAAAGGCTTACAGCTTGTTACCTTTCTATCGTATATCAAGGTTTGCCCATGAATATTTTAAGACCTTCTTCCTCTGATGAAAGATAAGCTCAGAAATTAATAAGGTGCACTTATCTCAGCTTCTATAGTACAGGGTATCAGACTCTACAAAAAGAAGGTTGTTATTGGCGTAAAAAACAAGGAATTGACCTAACTCTTGTTCCAAAGATGGGGCCAAGAACGACTACATGTTGTATACAGCATTCATGTGCCTTTACGGGAACCACTCTTTACCAATTCTCTTGGCAATGCAAGCATATCACTGGTTCTAGAATCTACCCACAACACACAATCTTTAGCAAGAGGTATTTAGAGTACAAACAGAACCTAGTACCTTTCAGCAATCTTGTTATCAATATAAAAAATTTCATCCATCAGTCAAGTTCAATATCAAGCTAACAATTTTAAAGACAAGTGGAGAATTTATAAGAACTGTTGTGGATGCTTAATAAAGGAGATGAAAATCAAGGTGCTTTCATCAGTAGAGCACACACACACTTATAACAGAGAGATGCTAAGGCATCCGTTGAATGATTGATGACTATATGTCATGTAATATGATCTCACATTAATGTGCACATCTTAAGTTCAGATGTCAAAATTTTATAATATTACAGGAATTTTTTAAAATAATAAAAGAAGTGTATCTGTAACATGAAGATAAGATTACAGTTGAGAATCTCAAAAGAATTAGAAAATGTTCTCGCATTTTATAGAAAATAAGCAAATAGCCATTTTAAGAAGTTACAACAAATTTCAAAGAAAACCACATGAAAATGTTGTGATGCATTCAAGAATTGTCAAATAGTTATTGAATCTTACAACCATATATGACCAATCTACTGCAAACAAAATGTCTTAGGTGTTTTAATCAGACAATCATACCATCAGCAACAGTGTAGATGATCTAGAATGAGCATCATTATTTTAGACAAAACACTCAGAGTCAACTACTATATGATAATATGCAACATAGTTGTACAATGGAGATTTTCTGTGCAAACAGATTCTTCAGTACTGCATTAGCTAAGTGGAACTTGGCAAAAATATATAAACAAGTCAAACATTAATTCATCTAGCAAGCCACTAGATCTATTTGAGCATACATGTCAACAACAAGTTTGATGAGCACACTGACTGCAACATCTGTGGCAGGCTGCCCACTCTGCTTGGTTAATCGCAATGAGGCATTCAACTGATTCACATGTGCTGAAGAGGACTCAGAGCAAACTTCAGCTATGACTTCACAAATTTCAGCAGGATTCAGCCTTAAAGGTTGCTGCTCACTGGTACATGTTAAGTCAATAATAAGAGATGGCCAGAAATTAAGCACATCACAGTTTACAAATATAAGATGTCAGTTTGCCACACATAAAGAGAGAGAGAGAGAGACAAAGAAACAAACAAAGAAAGCAAGAAAGAAAGAAAGAAAGACAAACAGATAGATAGATAGATAGATAGATAGAGAGAGAGAGAGAGAGAGAGAGAGAGAGAGAGAGAGCCTGAAAACCTATATGGAGGTGCATATATTTGATATTTATCAAGATATTTAATTGATGCAGCAGAGCTTCTCCATCCAATAACAAGTTATTTAGTTGATGTATCAGCATTACATCTTTTAGTGATTGACTAAGATTACTAGAGTAAGAGAACAGTCATGGTAATATCCAAATACTAAGTTAATATCAAAAACCCACTAAACCCAAGTTTTCAGTTGACAGCATCAATTCCTTATTACAACCCACCATCTTCCTGTGCTGATTCCAGAAATGAACTGGTTACTTTGTGCTGCCTACCAGGTAACATAGCAAAGAGATGGAAATCTCATTTCAACCTTCCTCCATGAGGAGATCATGTTTCATTTAGTGCTGCAGATTGCCCAACCTTAGCCAAGGGAAGACAAAAGGTGTCAAACAAGTCCAACCAGAAACTGAAATAGCACTTATTTTTGTATTCAGTATCCATCTGCATGTGGTATGGTTGCCGAGTGTGAGAACTTCCCTCTTACAAGTTTGAAACATGAAATGTTTCAGTCATTGTAATTCAACTATAGTTATTGAACTCCACACTGGAGGGGCACCAGGTGTGGTTTAGGTCCTCTGGGAAGTAGAAATTTAGTTTCCTCTATGGGCCAGTGGTTGTGACTAAGGGGAGCACCTCAACCACCCCAGATGCTTCATGCTTTAAAATCACTTATGAGAAGTTAGGTTACCATGCATAAAAGGTTTGATCATGATTCATGAATGAAGGGACTTTAGCCTTGATGTCGTGGCCTTTAATATAACTGTATAAACATATTTCAACAAGTTGATCAGCCAATAATCCTTAATACACTCGGTGCCCTTAGAGAAGCTTTCCTCTTGTACTACTTCTTATTCTTTTCTTAACTCAAGCCATTGCAATGATTCATGCAGCTTATAATCTTCCCCAGTTCAATATAAATCTAATTTTACTTATATATGGTCATTAATTTCAATAGATCTAGTGTGTCCTTTCGATGCTCAATGCCCTATGCAGAAATCATGGTAAAAAATGCTCCAATTTATTGAATTTTTCTCAATTGCTACTGAAAATTCTTGTGAAAATTTATTTCAGGTCATAGCAAAAGTCCCTTTTGATGTTCTAGAAACTTTTGAATGAAGATAGATCCACAAAAAACTAAAAAATATCTTAAGCTTTGTTGAAATGTTGATCAATTGCCCATGTACTGAGCTGCATTGATCTTCCTAATATTTTCTTTTATTTTCTTCTCCTACAAACAAATATCTTTTTTTCTTTTGCAACATATAAGCTTCTGTCCCCCCCCCCCCCCCCACCGGGCCACAAAACAAAATGAAAAAAAAAAAAAAAAATCAGAATCCCAACTTTGTTACTATCGAAACAATCATGATGGCACAAAAGTACCACATCCAAATGCATGCAAATAGAGAACCTAGTTACTTGATTATTATTATTATTGTAAAAGGAAATGTGTGAGACTGGAGAGAGTTTTGGTTTAATACCTGTAGTGTCTATACTGAAAAAGAGGGCGGGCTCGTGGATGGAATGTGCTTGCTGGTATTTTCATCCTAAAGGAAAGTAAAATATTAGTTACATGCACGAGTTCTCAAATGACCAACTATTTACACAAATAATTTTTAAGTTGACAAAAATCAAGAAATTAAACTATGCACTCCCATTCAGCAGGACAGAACAGCAATTCTTAGCATGGAAGTGTGTTCTGAAGGTCTTTTTTCCAAAGAAAATTAAAATCATAATATCACATAAATTGTCTGACAGAATTGTGAACATGCACAAAATTGTCCTTATGAAAGGAAAACAAACGCAAAAGTAATATGAAAACAGGTGAATAACCTTGAAGAATCAGGGTTAGCACATTTTAGTGAGGACCACAAGGCCAGGTGCTGGGCCTCTGTATGAGAAAAAGTTATTGGGATGCTAAACCTGACCCTGATCATTCACAATTAGTCAACTCTCTTCATGTTGATTTAAGCATTGCTCTTGCAAGAATCCTATGAATATTTTGAACATTAAAATTTTTGTCACGACCCCGGGTAACATTCTTCCAAAATGTTTAGGTTATATTTTACCACCATCAAATCAAATAGCACATCTAAGATCAGTAATCTTGATGCGCACATGATAGCCCAAGCAATTTTAAGTTTGCAACTGCAAATGAGTTGCAATCTTGGCAATAATAGGTGCAAGTATGCAAGCCACAACAAAGTGAAGGAGACAATAAGAAACCAGAAATTAAACAGACACTTTATGGTGCTAGTAAAGGATAACATACCAAACTTGATGAGGTTCTGGTTTCATGCGTTTTGATGCAGTTATTGCTTTTAGATGGCTATGGGCTGATACAACATTAGTAGCTCCAGTAGCTGTTGAAAGTTGCAACAGGTCAATATCAGGTAAATCTTGTGTTACAGAGTAGTTCCATGGCTTTTCCTTCATTTTTGCCTCCATGTCCCCCACTAGAAGAGCTGCAGCACCAACTTCTAGGAAACCATGCATACGGACGTCTTGGGGCCTCATAAGACCATCACTGGGTCAAAAGACATTCTTGTGAGTTTCTCACAGTTTACCAAATTTATACTAGTCAAACAAAACTGAACTTTTAGAGATACCAAAACATTCTCATACGATGTTACTTCACACAAATGTGTTTGATGATAAGGAGAACTTGTGAGTTACCTTTCACTTGTGAAAGATGACATTTGGCGTTCTCTGTCCCCCAGCCATCGCCATTTGAGGAGGTCGAAGAATATGTACTTACTGTTCTCACCTCCATCAACTTTTTCTAGACTTGATAATCCTGAAGCAGATTGACCAGAACCTTCTCTTGACTCAAGAGAGTCCCTATTGCTAATAACTTCTGGGCTTAGTTGAGAAGTAAATGATCTACTTAACAAAGATGAAAGAATTGGAAGAGATTGCTTTGTAGAAGTTGAGGCACCAGATTGCACTGGTGGTTGGAACGACAGCTTAGGAATATGCCGCGCCACCAGAGAATGAACATAATGTAAGGACTTTACTAGTGAAGCGGATGCAAAATTGGCCACTAGCAGAGAAGGGACTACAGCATTTGATGCTACTACTGATATTCCAGAATGTTGCCTTAATGATTTGGACCACAATGATACTCTTCGATTGGTCATAGATTCACACTCGGCAATTGAGTTTGCACAGAAAAGATCAATCTGCCTCAAAGTTTGCTCCTTTGGTACATACCTATTAGAGAGAATTCAGGACAATAACCCTGGTTACATATATTGCTTGTGCATTAGCAATAAAATAATATCAATTGCATATCATCAAATGCCAAACAACAACATAATTAACTTACCGAAGAAGATATCGTTTTAATATTGCCACACACCTTGGAACTACTGCAGGGCTGGTCCAAGAAAACAAGTATTAGAAAAAGATGATGAATAGTTGACTTACGCTTTCGCTAGTGATTAAAATGGAAACATGCAGTTTCATGCCTACAAAACAAGAAGTTCAAACTTCTGCCAGAATAAAAATAAGGGCTGAATGAAATTTTGTTCGATCTCTTGATCTGAAGAATGTTTTAATTCTCTTTTGTATTTTCCTTTGATGGGCATGACAGGAACAACCCTCCGACTTAAACATGCAAATAGTCTCATATCTCAATTTCAAAGCATATTATTCCTGATAGGTCCAAATAAAATAGATTTCACACTAAAACAGTTAGATCTCAAGCGCACATAGCAATAAGAACTCTTTAAACAAACATATTATATATCAATAATTCTAGAAGAGAATCAAAACATTTACATTGCACAAAATATGAGATTAACAAATGTAATACTGTGCAAACACTTCAGGAAGTCAAAATACAAAACATTGTTGTCAAACTGTTTCCACATAAAATTGATTTCACATGCTGACAAGCATGGATTTCATTTGGTGCAAACATGGTGAATACATGTGAAGGGCCTTCCATCAAACACTGACAAGAGAAAAAAGAACCTGAACAATTTCAGAACAGGTCAAACATGAGATCTAATCAGCAACAAAATGAGTGTATTAAATTGATGAAGAATCATTTTGTTATAGATTTAGCATTACATTATCAGTCTCTCTTTCCTGCTGCTTTTCATGAGAAGATACATCATGAAAGCTCTTTGTTCCCATTTCAAGATATTCCTAGAGATACACTTCACAAAAAGATCCAGCCATTATCTTTATCTATTTTAATATATACTTTATCCTCATATTCTTGAATAGAATTAAGTGATGATGTAGATATTCATGTTCTTATTTTCCAAAAGACAAACATTTTGCTCTTAAGTATCAATGCAGTTGCTAACAATGAGGATTTTATTAGAAGTAACACAATAGAAAAAATAGATAATAGATTTCCAGGCACATAAAAGAATGTTTCTTCAGCATTAACATATGGAACTATCTTGTGAACAGTGATTTGAGAAAGAAACAGAGATCAGCTTGAGAGTACAAAGACCATGCTTGGAACCAATAAGATAAAACACTGTGAAAAAAAAGGCAAAAAGGAAAATCCTATATACAGAAGTACCTGCGATCTCTCTCTGCAAGTGCATGTTCTACAAGTACACTGTAAGCCATATCAGTGGTTGATGGGGAAGCTATATAATCCTGCCAACATTTAATCACTTTGATATGAAACACAATGAAAAATTTATATATCTTTCCTCACAGAGCTAACAAATTAGTTCATTGATGAAATGAGGAGGCAAATCTAAATTGATGTGATGAAGCTTGTGGAACAACAACAACAACAACACAACAACAGCAGCAGCAGCAACAATGAGGTAATTTAGAAGTAACAAATGTGGTGACTGAATGCATTTAACATATTTATCATTGACGAGATACTGGCATTGACAGCAGCACTTCAGAATGTTACAAGCTTACTGAAGGGACAATCAGCAACCAAATGGGGTGGCATTAGGCTAAAGTTATTGGGAGAGCTTTGATATCAGTTAGATGTCTAAATAATGAAAATCAGAAAAAGAATATTGTGGACAACTGGTGGTAGTGGGCATCTGCATGTGCAGACAGGTGGAAGGTAGGGGAAGAAAGATTGAAACAAACAATCCTTGACGTGAGGAAGAAAACAGTGACAGCAAGTTATAGCCTGCAGAGCTCCAAAGTTGTGCAAGATCATCATTACAACTTAGTCTTATTAGCATGGTGCAATATCAGTGTGGTGCTACAATGCTGGCAATATATCATTTGTGCCACATCTATTTATTCTAGAATATACCTAAAATCTTGAGGGAAGGATTGGTGACACTTAGTACATCTGTGACTCTATATCACGTCAATCATAAATGCCATGCTCTAGTTAAAAATATAATACAAGTATGTAAAAAAGCATAATGGTTATAGGGTAGGGTGTGAACATATTTAATCATCATTACGTAAGCATGCTATTAATTAAACATTGTCATGTTCAATTTACAAGCATCGACCATGGTTAAACAGTTTATTTAAGCAAATTGTAAATCTTATTTATTAGAGCTAATGAGCAGATTCCTAATCAATTGCACAATTAACATCTAAATGATATGATACTAGAATGGAATGATGCATGCAATGGAAAATGCCCGTGCATACCTTTAAAGTTGTTTAGGGTTCAAAGGCAGGCAACCTTGCTCAAAGCTACCAGTTTCCAACAAAAACCTCATTAAACATCGTAACAAGGTATACCTCAATACATATGTCGAGTCCAAGAAAACATATAGAGTGAAGGAAGTTATTTTAAAGTAACCAAGAGATGGTATTATCGAATCTAATTAACTTCGAGGGTCCATTAGAATCATAGGATAAAATTTCTCTTGGCAATTACTCTCCTTTACCTGAACAAATACGAACGAATGGCATTACCATGAACCCCACAATGTTGTGCAAAAATAGGTAGATTTGCTTTCTCAAAGGATTTACAACTAAAATATCACTAGGTACGAAGCATCACAAATCCGACTCCGACTATGTATGGTACTTTGCACATAGCCAGATCCAAACCTAGATGAAAGAGAAGAGTTATGGTAGGTTGACAGCCAACGTAAAACTATAGTCACATCTTATGAACATGAATCCTAAAGGAAAAACCATTGGGATGTTTCAAAAAATATGGCCCTAAACCGAGTAGACTGGAGGAAAAGGATTCATATAGCTGATCCCAACAAGTTTGGGATTAAGGCTTAATTGAGTCAAGCGTCATGCATCACAAATCACCTTTCTTGCCTAACATCGATAACATAATTACATGAACCCCATCTATTTGGAAAACCACCTAGTAAGGAAGCACATCAAGCCACTTAAGCTCTAACAATCAAATTATAAAACAACAAAACCTAGTTAAACAATTTATAATTCTTGGTCATTCCAAATTTGACACTCTCACATGAGTTCTACCACAAAATTTTGCAAAAATTGCTCATTTGTTACTGTTTATGTAAATTTGGGCCAATTTGTTATCTACAAACAGCCCAAGTTCTAATTTTTGGACAATTTGCTCCTGGGTCCTCCAAATACATTCTCCAACAATTCCAGATAAAAGATTTATGCATCCAGAACTCGAAAAACAAGTGCATTCTATATAAAAATTTGTGCATCCAACTTCACTTAAACATGCACCTTATGCATATCTGATGGAGCTAGGAGCAAAAGCATCTAAAATTCCAAAACTAGGTTATTCTTGCCAAGATATAAAAGCAGTCCAATTATGCAAAGAGGAAAATAAATGGTCCATTTGTACAAAACTCCTTTCTTCCATCATTTAATATCGAAACAAATAATAATTAAAAAAAATAAAAGGACTTGACTTTAGGTGTATTCAGATCAGAAAAAAGGCTAGAAGAGGTTTTAAAAAACTGAAATAAGAGAGAAATAACTATTTTGATCAAACATGTGTATTACTAGAATGACCTTTTGATTCCATTTTATATGATACTTCTGGATCTTCCAACAGTTGGAACAATCCCCCAAAAAAGAAAGAGATGGATTGTATTATACTTGGCATACTGTTTTTCTTTATAGAGTTATGGGTTATTATTATCACGTTTGACTCAGTGATTCAAGTCTCAGCAAGACAGAGGGCCAAGACAGCCGTTCCATCTCATCCCAGAGAGATTTTGGAACTAATCTCGACTGTCTCTTCTCATCTTATCTCAACCATAATACATCATAGTATTAATTTTAAATAGATCTAATTTATCATAAAAATATAACTTTTAACGTTCAAATATGTTTAAAAATCAAATAAAACACTAAAACATCACAAATAACTTTTTTTAAGAAAAAAAATATCACAAGCAAGTTTTGCAATGCCTGACCAGATCGGAGATTAGGACGGGATGGAATGTGGGGTGTCTTGTCCCATGAGAATGTCGGAACATGTCCCACGAGATTTAAAACCTTGGTTTGACTATTGTAATCTTCAATAAACCACTCTCAAGAGTCCATGTGAATGGATTTTTAAGACTAATGTCCTGCACTATTTTTTTTTTCAATTCTTGAGAACTAAAAGAAGCCTACAAATTGGAAGACTCACAACTATATTAGAGAGAGGCCACTTTAGAGCATACCCTTTAATGCCATATTTAACTCTTAAATACATGAAGGTGTATATATAAAAGGAGCATACTCTTTAATATCTATCTTTAAGTGGCATAACCCTACACTAAAAAAGGAAAGAATTGAAGACAATCTTTTTCAGTCTGAATGTGTAGGCCTATCCATCAGTTTTGTGCACCAGATCTCATTGAGAAGTAAAGTATTGCATATATAGGCTCACTAAGTATACTTTATACTTGATATTTCACAGCAGATCACTAGTGGAAAATGTGACAGGTGAAGTGTGATCAACTTGGTTTAAAAGAACAAGCAAATAATTGAAAAGATTCTCTTGCAAACTTGGTCAAAGCTATAATTGGTTTTCATCAATGCTCAAGAACACTGATTTCGCACAGAAGGTTACATCAATTTCACTTATAATGATAGAGACATTGTCAAAGGAAATTTAAGGTAAGAATCTTGATTAAATAATATAGTCATGTCAAGCGTCATGGATGAAGCATGAAAAGCTCCCTTTGATTTGAATTTAAACAGCAGTGGGAGAGAATGTAATATTATTGCTGGGCCATAAGCACGTAAAAACACAAGGCATCACATTAAGACAATGAGTCTAGGAAGTGAGGTGCAAAGTCAATAAAAGCACTAAAAATATGATTGATAACATTAATATGATTGAAAGGTTGAGATCACATCTACCAATGCTACTCTAGCTCCTACAAGAATGATTGACCAATAATGCGCGCAACGGATTTGCGCGCATGCACATAGAGAGAGAGAGAGAGAGAGAGAGAGAGAGAGAGAGAGAGAGAGAGCATAAAAGATCGAAGAAACGAACAATGGTGATTATAATTGGAGAAGTGACAATGCATGAAACTCATGAGATGCTCATGTAAAGTGACGAATTAGCTATAGGACATGGTGGAAGCACCAACATAAATAAAAAGTGGAACCTATAAAGGACTATTTTTTATGAGTTGCATGCCAAGTACACATGTGAGTTCACATGGTAAAATTACTAGCAACGACACATGGCAAATATGGCAAGCAGCATAAAGTCGATGTCATCTTGCAAAGGAAGCCTAACTACATGAAGAAATGGCACATAGCAAATACAGCAAGCAGCATACAGTTTACGTCAGCTTGAAATGGAACCATAAAAAGGCAAAGCAAATAATCAAACGCATATCTAGAACGGTAACCCCAATAATGATATGCTACAAACTTATAGGCTAGAAACACTAGCACAAAGGGCTGCTTAGCAACTTCAGCGAGTAGCAAGGAGGACTATCAAAATATTTATGAATTACAAATTTGACAACACATGCACATAATGACAAGAACTACAAGCAAGCAATATAGCCCTAAGAACGTCGGCTATGCAAAGGTAACATGGCGAGTTGGTTAGTTGAATCTAATAGCAAGAACTGACAAAATTAATTAGAAGAAGATCACAGTGTAGTGCTAGGGTTACCACGGTTTTAAATCCCATGGGGGGGGCTATCCCGATATTTTTCATGGAACAGGACATGCAGACATTATACCCCATCCCAACACTTGAGACTGGGATGGGGATGTGCTAGAACATGTCAATTGGGGCAATGGTAGGATGGTTCCATCTCAACATCTTGTAAGACATCACACCGAGACTTGAAACCATGAGAGTTACAAATGATCTAAGTTGCTCATGACCAGCTTGTTCAAGCTTGGTTTGAATATTACTCGAACAAATGTTAAAGCTTGGCTCTTAAACAAGCCAAGCTTGAGTACTAAAGGGTTACAAAAGTAAATAAAAGCCTGACTCGACTTTGTAAGAAGCTCATTCTAGCTTGCCTCTCATCAAGCTCGGCTCAAATTCCTTACAAGCCAAGCTAGAATACCTTCTATTAAGCTCAGCTTGAGCTTGATTAGGCCTTTCATATAGCAACCAAGCCTGAAAAGCCTACCACTCGGCTCGGCTCGGCTCAGCTCATTTGTGCACCCAGCTGCTACAAAAAGATGACATCCATTGCGACTGCAACTATAATAGTAGAAAGAACTCTTCATCTGAGACATGAGACAAGAAAAGAAACCTAAAGTCAAAGAAAGATGATCCATGAAGATCCCAACAAAATCGAAAAAACAAAAAGTTACTCAAAAGCACAGAACAAAGCAAGCTTGTCCAATAGCTATTCTCAGCCATGCTTTGTCCATTTCAACTAAACCTAAAATAGTTCTGTTTTCAGAGTTGCTTCTTTTATAGTTTTATGATTATGCATTCTTTGTCCTTGTTCTCTTTCAACCATCCCGGCCACTATTTTAGACGTTCCAGGCACCTTCCTGGTGCAATTGTGATTTTTTCCTCTTTACTAAATAATAATTCTTATAGTGTTTTGAATTAGTCACTGTCCACGGTCCAAGAAAATCAAGTACCGAAATATAAGATTATATAAAAGAACTAACGTGAAGATGCTGTGAAGAAGTAATTAAGAAAAAAAAAAACAATCCTCGTAGTGAATAAGATTTAAGGCTGACAATTGATGATTTCTTATAAAGTGTGATCCACAACTATGGTTAAAGTAGAGATTAGTGGCCAGTAAACCATCACAAAATCCTAAAATCATTGGATGACTGGAAACCTATCCAGCTTGCCTGCTATTAAATGTTTTAAAAATTAACAAAATTCCATCTGCTAATATAATCCTGGCAAAGTGAATAATCTCTCATCACAAATTATTAAGGAAAATAGAAGAAAGAATACAAATATGTCCAATCAACAGCTAAAAATTACAGTTCAAGACTGGTGATAGCTTCTCCTGTTAGGTTTACCTTAAGAGACCTCATTATCAATACCAAGAGGGTTAAAAAAAGAAAAAGAAAAAACAAAGACAAGAACAGAGAAAATAAGTAGAGACGAAAATTTTAAGCTACAGAGGGAGAAGAAACCCAGAAGAAAGAGCAAATAAACAACCATAGCTCCTAACTACATCCCAAGAATCAAATCCTAAGAGGCAAATCTGACAGCTTCCAGCCCAATTGCCCCAAATCAACCCCACCTTCAATACAAAAGAAGGACGCAGAACCGTCCACAATTAATCCTTGACAAAATTCAAATCCGAGATCAAAACGCCCAAGAACCAAAAACCAGGAAAGCAAGAGAGCAAGAGAGAGAAAACAAGATCAAGAAAGCTCACCCGGAGAGTACTGGCGGCCTCGGAGGCAACGGCGGAAGGGTTCCCGTGGAGATGGTTGGAAGTTGAGGGGGAGAGGCAGTCGGCGACAGCCCGCCGGAGCGGCTCTGGCGGCTTCTTGGCCATCGGCGAGGATCTCTGTTGCCGCCCGGACGGCGTCCCATAGAGCCTCGCGCTCGCCGAGCTCCGCGACGGGCTGTAGCTCAGCGCCCTCTTCGGCGCCCCCACCGGCTCTACCGCTGGCATTCTACCCCCTTCCTTTTCTCTCCTCTCACTACCCCGAGATCACTCGCTCTCGCCCTCTTTTATAATAATTCTCTCTCTCTCTAGTTATCTCTCTCTTCCTCTGTTTCTCCGCCGCTTGCTCCACATTTGAACGCGTCCTCTCTCTCCTCTTCTTGCTCTCGCTCTCTTCTCTCAGTCGAGGAAGAGCGATTTAGAAAATGGAAAAAAGCAAAAGATCGAGGGATTTGGGAGAGAGATTTGCCGGAGTTCCGAGAGAGGAAGAGAGAAGCGAAGCTTTCGCATCCTCGTTTCGACTTGCTGCGGCACCCGAGAAAGACCCTGGAACGGAATGCCGCGTGTCTCTCGAATGACGACTCGAGTGTTTGTTCGGTCAGACGTTTGGGTGACGTTACGAGTGGGTACTGGTCGAGAGTGTTATTAGCTGGCAATGCTCTCTGGGTCCCACCAGCTGGGCTTCTTTTTAAATTAATTAATTATCAGTTTCTAATTCTAAACAAACGATCTAGAGGGAGACTCACATGGAGTACATGCTAAAAAGAAGGGTGTACTTATCACTTCTCTGTTGGTTTGACCGCTTGATGTCGTTTGGAAACAAGTTTGTGGGCAAACAAAGGAAACAAAGGTGGGATTTTCTTCTTCTTATTTCCAACCTATAAAGGGCTTCTGAGAAACTACCATTATCGGTAGACTAATTTAGGATGCATACTATGGTCATGCAGCATTCATCATTGTCAAATGTTGTTGACTTGAACCACATATAAGAGTACAATTTCTTCTAAGGTGATTAGTTGTTCTATTTAATAAAAGACTGTGTTCTTATTGGGATGCAAGCATAATTATTATTTTTTTATGTCAAATTGTATTGGCTATTTCATTGCAATTTATAAATGACTTATATTATCATTCTATTTTATTATGTTAAATTATTAAAAAAAATTATCATAAAATGCATATAATTTTATTTTTACTCTTTTTTCATTATCTACCTTACGTGTGCATTTATATAAATCCATATCTATCTATTTTGTGTATGTATATTAAAGCATCAAGCCTGCAACAATATCTTTATAGTAATTGATTATCCTAAAATACTTTTGATAAAATAAGTTAAAAACTTGTTATTGAGAAAAGAAAATGATATCAATATAAAGTTCTAATGCAGTTCTTGAAATAAAGAAAATCTCAATCTTATGATCAAAATAGTAAAAAAATAAAAATAAAAATATAATTTAAAAAGAGTACAATTTCATTCATAGCATTTAAAATCATCCTATAATTTGTTTGTTTTGGTTTGGAACAATATCAAATTTATAATTATAAATTTTAGTAGATATCATCAAATTGGCTTTGGAGGTCCTTCTGCCATGTTACATAGATAATAAACCAACAGGAATAACAAACATCATATAAACAGATCATTTGATCTTAAGTTTTATACACTACGAGCTTGATTGTGCTAGATTGGATGGTGAACCGGGGTCTATAAACGATATTCAGTTAATAAAACCATATGGCTTGTGAAAGATATTATCTCAAAGTGATTCGCCTAGAGAACTGAAGGCAGGGTATTTTTCCCCTTAAAAAAACCTAAAAACAAAAGCCCTTTGGTGGACTAGGAGACCAAAAAGAACTGATGCCAAGCGGATGGTGGTTGACTTGGCGACCTTGCGTCCCTAGAGAGTGCCATCAGTCAGAGTCAGGGCCGTCAGGGTCAAAAGTGTTAGAACCTTTGTTTTATTTCTCCAGCGTTGATTTTTTTATTTTTATTTTTTTCAACGTTTCCCATTGCTTTATATTAGAAATACAGTATTTACAAGAATCAAGCATATCAAAGAGGAAATGAAGGATAAAAACAGGGGTCAAGTAAGAGCCCAGGGATTAGAGAAGAAGAACACCAAATAAAAAGAAGAGTACAGAAGTTCGGCAGCCATCTCAGCATCGCATTGTAGTGAAGATGTTATAGTGAAGGTGAGGAATGGGGGTACTACTAAAATAAGGATAATTATATGATAATTATTCTCACATAACAAGATAACTAACATCATATTATTGATAGAAATTAACATTAGGGGTGCTGCAAAGTCAAGGACCTTCTAATTCCCATTCCATAGGTTCAAGCTTAGGTTGGGTGGTGATGAAGCCTAGGATGGATGGATGGCCACCAGGTTCAATCTCAAGTGGCACAATTTGTACGAAGAATTCAATTCTTTTTCTTAAAATCTCGAAACTATTCATTCATGAGATAGCTTGAAATTACAATTAACAAATTTTATCACGAAAATAAAAGATACAAGGATAATGCACTGTATATTTATTGGATAAGTTATTAGATTTAATGCAATATTTTTGTCGCGCATTATAAGCTAGTTAGAATTTATTCCGAATCGAATCGTGGGCTTCATGCCATGACGAAACTTTACCACTATTTCATAAATAGTTCTTTTCTCATGCTCATCAACTTTTACTTTTTTTTTTCGTGCCCATCAACTTTCGCACATTCGAATCGACTTTAATATTATTTGTAACATCTCAAATCTACTTATTAATCCAATTAATTTGTTAGCGAATCAAAATTATATGATTAAAAAATTTAAATAAAAATTAATGAATATTAGGTAAATTTAAATTATAAATATATAATATATTTCTTTTAGATTGTTTTTGAGGTGTTACACAGATTCAGTTTCCCAAGGAAGAGCTCATCTCAACCACTCTAGTGTCACTTTCAATTCCAGTAAAAAATAAAGTATCACAAGCTTTGAAAAAACAACTCCCGTTCAAAGCAGCCAGTTGAACACGTAGAGAAGATAATTAAAGAATGTAAAAGTATATCTTTAGGATTACTCACCTTGAGGAAACTCAGAGGCTCAAATCCATTTTACAGTCCTTGCCGTCAACAACAAATGGTGGCATTAGAGCTTCGGCAAATATCTGATGACCCGACCATTCCATTAGCTCATCTAAAAGTTCCTGTAAGTGAATTGCTTCAACCCCTTTTGAATTTTATTTCTTATTTCTTTTTTTCTTTTTCTTTTTTTTTTTTTTTTTTTGTGGTGGGAGCAGTTTGCAAAGGCAACAAGGGACAGTATTCCATTAAAAAAAGGGATTATCTATGCAAATATCTCCAGCAAAGCTGAAGAAAGATCACAAGAGCGGCATACTAGGAAATAAAGTAACATCTAAACCTTTCAGATTAATTATAAACAATTGTTGCCCTCCTATACTCCCCCAAAAAAATCTTAGATAATTTTTATTCCATCAAAAATGAAACAGACTTATAAAATCAGATTTGATCATACAGCCTGGAGTCAACATTTCCCCTATGGATTGCATTTGTTTCTGCAATCACATAAAATTTTTTCTTAAATAACAGCAGAAAGCCTGCTCTGATTTTTTGATATTCCACTATATCTTTTCATGTGCAAAGGTCATATTTTGCACCATATCATAAATCAATGAACAGAAGCTCAACTTGGAAAGAAATTCACAAATCAATGAAGACAGTTTTCTCATATGTATATTTACATACACATGCAGACTTATACTGATGATCATGTATGATGTGGATTGGGTGAGGGGGGGGGGGGTGGGGGGGGTTGATCCAATATAAATAAGCAGCCAACTTTAATTAAAATGTATCAAAATATGCTCTTTTTTCCCCCTTTTTTTTTTTGTACAACTTGGATAGGGCCTAACACCATCTTCATAAAATCTCGGTTATTCTAATTAACAGCTTCTACATAGAAATAATGAAATCAGTTGATGTAATTAGTTGCAAATGGATTAAGCTGTAAATAAATTAAACTGATGTGGACCTATATTCCTGCACAGAAGTCATCCATGATGTTGGGCATTCAAGCCAGGAGCATTCACTTACCTAACCAGTAGCATATGAGGTCATATTCAGCAGCATGCACCAGCAGTCTGATACCATCATCAATCAGAGCAGGAATACCCACTTTCAAATTCTTCATCAGTCAGTAATAATGGATTCAAAAACAAGAGGACTACATGATACAAATATCTTGTCATCAACAACCAGAGCATCCTGCCCAGACTCTGGTTTAGGAATTTCTCCATGTTCAAGAAATCGTAACAAAGGCTTCCCTCATATTTTTTTCAAATATCATAACAGTGAAGAAAGGGCTAATATTAGAAATAAGAATATTGAGAAAAATGATAGCCAACAGACTATTTTAAAAAAGGAAGGCAATCACATTCACATCTCCAGCAGGTAGCTTAATGGAAGTAAAGATGGAGTTGCAAACAAAGTAAGAAGCAAGGCAAGTTATTACCTCTGTAGAACCTGTCAAATGACACTTTAATTTGGTCACAGCATTAGTTCATCTAAACACCAAAATTTTGATAATTCAATAGACATCACAAACTTAGGTAGCAGTCGAGTTACGTGGCTTGGCATCCAGAATGATCTATAACTTCATCAACAACATCCAAAAATGCCTAAATGACATGACACAAGGCAAAACTAAGTTACTTACACCCAGGAAATATAAAGTTATTCTATGCAGATATACATACATACATATATACGTTCACATATACACCCATTTCTGCATGCATAAACTATGCATACATGAGTTGAGAGTATGATTCTCTTTAAAAGGATACAGAATATGCCATTCTTCTCACTATGCTTGCACTTATAAATCAAAGATCCAACAGCTCAAGTGTACTTTATAAGCTTGACTTTGAGAAGGCATTTGATAGAATTAACTAGACATTCCTTAAAGAAGTGTTGGTGGCCTGAGGATTCCAGCCCTGATGGATTAATTGGATTTTTTCCTTACTCAAGTCGGCTTTTATTAGTGTAATAGTCAATAACTATCCTAGACGATGGATCAAGCATAGGTGGGAGCTTTGGCAAGGCAATCCGCTTTCTCCGAGGCTATTTATATTAATTATAGATGTTCTCACTAGATTACTAAAGCGTGGAGGTTAGGAAAGGTTGGTTAAAAGCATTAGGGATTCTTAATGTTTTGTGACATTAGAAGCTTGCATTTTGTGAATATCTTTACTATTATATACGGTGGAGAGAGAGAGTCTCATTATTACTAAAGCAATCCTTCTAGCTTCCAAAAATGTATCGGGGTTCAAGATCAACTTCCATAAAAGTTCAGTAATTTGTTCGAATGTTGATGGGGAGATAGCCCGGTTATTTGCCATATTGTTAAATTGCAAAATAGGGGAGCTACCATACACTTTATCTAGGGATTCTTCTACATGATAGGAGGTTATTAAAGCAATCCTGGCTATCTATCATTCACAGAGAAGATAGAAAAAAAGGCTTGCTTCATAAAAGGATACATTGTTATCGGTTGGTTGTAGAATATGTCTCATTAACTCGATTTTTATCGCTCGCTCATTTTACATCATGTTAGTGCTCTGGTTGCCAAAATGGGTAAGCCAAAAGATTAACAAGTTAAGATGAACTTTTCTATAGAAAGAAAAATGGTCAATTAGTGGCCTACATTGCTTGCTTAATTGGAAAATGGTCTGCTAAGAAAAGAGGAAAGGAGGACTGAGAATTAGAAATTTAAAATGCATAGACACGGCATTGTTAGCAAAATAGGCATGGAAGTACCTAAATAGAAATGCAGAAGAAAGCACCCCTTGAATTAAATCAATCTTGAAAGCTTACTACTCGAGGTACTATTTTATTATGCGGAGGAGGTGGGGGCTTTGAAAGATCTCTCCAATTTAGAGAGATACTTGCAGAGAGCTTGATGCCTTCTAAAATTACACGAACTTTAGATTGAGAAATAGAAGAAATATTAGATTTTGAGAGGTTAACTCGTTAATACTTTTTGCATTCTCAACCTGCTTTGAAGAGTTTTATAAAAGAACAAAAAAAAAAGAATTACTCAATAGCTTCAATATGGAGTTACAGAGCCGCCAAAATAGCAAATTCATATTTATGGTCCACTTATATAATTGGAGCACATATAATTACAGTAGCTCCAGAGTCTACTGATCTCTTCTTTCCTAGAACCTAGACGGATGTGCCAGTTTGAAAACCAAGCGAAGATCGCAAGTATTTTATTAACTCTTTTTATAAATTTATCAACCATTGTCGGGTGAAGTACTATTTTATGAAATAGTCATGGATAAAATAAGTAAATAATATATCTTTCTCAAGAGGAGAACAAATGAAAACTTTATTAATGCTATCATAAAAAGAGTGTTTACCATAAAGTTTTACTTCAATTTCATAAAGAGGATATATCTTGTTGATGTTTTTATAAGTTCTTTCTTCAATAAAATCCATGTCAAGCGCATAATCAGCATATGCACCATATTGAACTTCAGGATCAGTGAAATTATTACCAATGGCAAAACCTTATAAAAAATAGAGTGCACAAAGCAGATGAATTCTTAGATTTTTTTTTTTTTTTTTAATTTCTCAAGGGACTATGTATGCAAATGCTACAGTAATCATTTTATATTTTTTTGGAAAATAAATTATATATATATATATATATATATATATATTAGTAACAGTCAATAATCAGCCCCTGATGCCTAAGATAGTGAGATATGCTATCAAAATGATTTATGTATAGCTACACGTGATAATCTCTACATAACTTTCCCAAGTAACCTTTAGATTTAATTGAAGGCCCTGTTTCTCTTTGTTCCCTCTACGAACTCTCTCAAAGGCAGCAGCAATATAGTGTCCCGCATATGATTCTCCAGTTGTATAGGAGTCATCTTTCAAGTATTTTGGGTGCTCTTTCAGAAATGCCTACGGATGATTGATCAAAAAAAAAAAAAAAAAGAAAAAGGATCAGAGTAAATGTTTACAGACATTATAAGAAAACAAAAGTAATCCAAGTATCCAAACCTTATTTCAGTTGCAAAAAAATCATTTAGATCATCACTTATACCCTGTTCACTAAAGTGTTTTGGGTCCCGCAAGTCTGTACTATAACTAAAGCCGATTCCTGTGGGATGGTCGACAAAAATAAGGTTTTGATGCCTGAAGAAAAAATGGACATTAAAAAAAAAGTAAAGAAAATCTATGTTAGATAAATGACAGGAATATAAACAGCAGCACTTGAACCTTGGTTGCAACACACACATACAATGACATAGTTTGTCATAAATAGTTTTATCAGAGATGTAAATGTTAAAAAAAGGAAACAAAAGAGGCAGCTTTACTGAAAAATGTTATCTACTAGATTAATTACAGTAGGAAATAAAAGGTGGCACTAGGAACAGCTTTAAAGCTTACTCTGATAGGGTTGTAATAAATCTATTTATTGCTCATTTGAAAAGGAGATCTTTCTATGAAAGGAACATTATAAAGAATATATGTCTAAAATAGAATTAAACCAATATAGAGCACTATGTGTGAGATTAATCTTGCAATCAGCATTAAGGAACAAGAGATTCTATAAACAAATAACTTCTGCTTCTTTAATCAAGTAGGTGTGTAATGCCTTAAGCTTACCTCCGTTAGCGGGTCAAAACCACATGGCCAAAAAACTCGAGTGAAAGTTATTTGGTAGCAAGTGAACTTTCTTTGCCATTCAATGTGGCCATCTTCCTCTCTTATAATACGATCGAGCCGGATTGTTGGTATTACAAGGGTAACTTCACGCAATGACGGAACTTCACCACCGTCCCATGGGTAGCCTTTTTCTCATGCCCTCGTGTCCATCAACTTCCGCATACTCGGTTTGATTTTAATACCATTTGTAACGCTTCAAACCTACCTACTGGTTCAATTAACTTTATTAGCTAGCTGAAACTACGTGGCCTAAAAACTCGAGTGGATATTATTTGGTAACAGATGAACTTGAGTTATAAGTATATGATTTTTTTTTTTCATCGAATATGAAACTAAATTTGAGATATCATAGGGTGCTAATAATTCCTGCAGCTTTAGTTCCATAACATAACATTGTTTAAGCTATTCTTTTTCTCTGACTTCTCTCAAAATAGAGTAGCTGGTGTAAAACCACATTTGCACACATGTTAGAGTGGTTAGCCTAATGTTTCCAATGTAATGTTTTGGATACCTAAAAGAGAGTCGAATGACATTCATAGAGAATGTCATAGGGATACAATGTTGTAGCTCCATTCCCTTGTTTTAAGTGTACGACTTCTACTTTAATTCACATACAAATCTGCCATGCTTTTTCGAATAGACACGTTGACATTTCAGCCATGCTTTTTAAAATAAACACAAAAAATGTCAGTAATAAAAGCAAAATCTTTTTTTTTTTTGTTTTTTCTAAACAAAGATAGCAATTAATATGTCCTACTAATAGAACCACTACTTCTCCAACCTAATGCGTTTAAAGAAGTATGATTTATGCAATAGGGCAGATCAGAGATAGGAATAAGCATGGAAAGAAAACACAGATCATAATATCCCTGACGTAACAAATAACATAAGAATTTAAGCGATCACAAAATGGATATAGCATAGTACCTTGTCCCACCCATAGTTATTCCAGATGAGCGACATTTTTTCTGCAAGTTTAGATGGATCATTTTCATAGAGAAGGGCCAGCTCATTGCTGCATCCAGGACCTCTGGTCAGCCAAATAACAACTGGATCACCACTTTTTGCTTCAGGATTCAACGAAGAAATAGAACATCCTGCAAGCAGCAAGAAACTTCTTCAGAATCAGAATGATACTAATCTGTGCTAAAGATCTCAGAAGCAGAAATTAAACATATAGAAAATCATGTTATTCTCAGTTCTTTAAGCTTGGAAAAATTCCGAGCTCAGTTGAATGCAGATTTTGAGCATTATAAGCTATAAGCAAAGCTTATGGATCCTTTTGAGCTAGAATATGTCATTCCTAATATACCATTTATTGCAAGCCAATGCTGCTAACCACCAAAAATCCAAAGCATAGGGTTTTTGCTGGCAATCACTACTAACGAAAGCCTGACATGGTCACTTTCAGCACCTCATCACTAATATATATATATATGGAAGTTAACACAATATTTTTTTTAAAAAAGTAAATAGGGTAGATGAGACTTTTACAAAGATTACGAATTATAGCCACATTGAGAGTTAAGAACCATTATTTTTGGTACTTGAGAGCAAGGAAATGAACCTTAACACCCAAGCTTTAGATATCAACGTATAATCCAAAACATTTGAGGATTGCTACAACCAAGTCTTTGGGCGGAATTAAAAGGGACCATCATTAACATAGGAAGGCCAGTTAGAGCAACCAAGGATTGCTACAACCAAGTCTTGGGCGGAATTCTGAGGTGAGATTAGCACCTGGCGGCACACGAGGCGACGTCTCGAAGAGTAGTCTCACTTCCCTGCTGAGGTAGGTCCTCGTCGAGTAGGATTGGGCTCCGAGGGTACATCCGCCGAGGAGGAGGAGGAGGAGAAGGAAGAGAGGAGCACGCGCTAAACACAAGGAAATAGAGCGGTTGCATGATATTGGGTCACACGCTAGTCTTTGTTTTTGTCGAACAAGCAAAGCTGTTGCACTTGCATCGTTGCACTTGCACCGGTCTTTGTTTTTGTCGAGCAAGCAAAGCTGTACGCATTTCGCCTCCTTCGGTGTCCCGTGGACACGCGCGACTCCTTCAAAATTGATGCTTTCAATCAAATTGATGCTTTCAAGAGTTGCCAGCTTCGTTATACATATGATTTGTACATGCGCTAGAACTTAATTTTTTTTTTTCTTTGTTCCTTCTTGTGTGAAAATTGTCCCTTTTTTTGAATTTTTTTTTTTAAAAAAAATCACTACCATCTCCTGCAGAGTTTAGTTTGCAATTCTGAAAGCGTGTCATGACACGTATTTCGCATGATTCTTGGAATTAAAATGGTATATCTCGAGAGCATTAGCCTAAATAAGATTGTCTAATCAATCTTCTTCAATTCTTGAAAAAGCTAATTATTATAATATGCAAATCAATTCTTTGAAACAACGTGGCACAAGCGAGGCCTTGGCGCACGCAGAAGGCGACAAAACGGAGTTGGCGCTAAAGCGCCAACCAAGTACAAGGGACCAGATCCGTCGCCTCCTGCTCCATTATTGCCGGGCCCCACCCCCAATCAAATCCGCGTATTTTAATCCGGTCGAGAAAGAAACGCGGACCGCCCCGCCCACCGTCCCCCACCAAAAGCAATCCCCGTATTTTAATCCGGTCAAGAAAGAAACGCGAACTGCACCCTTATCACATGGACGCAGAAGTGGAGCAGGGCACGAGGTGACCCCCTCACATATCATATCGGTCGCCTTCACCTTCACACCTGCAACCCACGACAAATATTAAGTGGACGGGCCGGCAAGGTCTCCAGGTGATCTTAATAAACAAGACTCAAATCGGTTAATGATGGGTATATCGCATGCTTTGCGTTTACCGAAACCCAAAGCCCTGGCCTTTTCTCCAGAAAGACCTCTACAACAACCGACACGTGGGGACAATACAAAAAACTGAAGTAATCCTCGTTCGTTCGGTGAGGGTGGATGGGTACAGTACCGTTCATCGGTCACCACAGGAGCACAAGACAAGCATGATCTGACTTAAAGGCGAAGATAAATGATGACGATGATGATAATAGCAATCACAGGCAGAATTATCAGGATCCAAGGCATTTGAAGGGCAGAGAGAGAAGCGGCAACCCAATCTGAGAGGATAAAAGGCACCCCACCTTTTGACTTTTAAAAGTCAAGGTTAAAATTTCTGAAACCGAGTTCAAGAATCTACGGTCAGAAAAGCAGCAAGAGAAGTTCAGTGGTAAACTCAGGTTTCCATATGACCAAATAATTCCAGAAGCGGCATAGCAGCAAGTGAGAACATCCTGCTTGGTTATAAGATGCCGAGAACTTGAAAGCTATTCAAACTTGATAATGCTTCTTGACAATGATTATATATGCTCATGGGTAACAAAGATCAACCATAAAAAGCCTTCACATGCAACAAGAAATTAAATTAGCATTTTGCTATTATGACTATTATATGTTGAGTGCGCTGTACAGCAGAAGATGGGACCGTTTACAACCATCATTAGCCGAACAAGATACATTGAAGAAAATCTAGAAGATCCATGGAATTCAAAGCCCAGCTGAACTTTCTGAAAGTCATTCTTCCCTACCAACCCATAAGTGTTCTCCTTACCCTATCCACAATCAGACATCTAGCTCTGCTATCTATCAGTCGAAACTGTCCGGTTTCATCCAAGAGAAACTTGTAGACCTCCCATTGCCTGCCAGACGTGGTGTGTCTGCCGATCTCAGCCTGCAAATAAATTAGAACAACAATAATCCTTATGGGCTTTGAAATCCCCATTTCCGGACAATCAACAAAAACCAAACAAAGTTGCAATATCTTACTGAGAAAATGCAGATCCCAAGCTCTTTTAGAGCAACTGTGACATCATAAAATACACGAGGCCTTCCCTTTCCAGACAACTCAACCGGGTTAGCAACAAGGAGTTCGGTGTCAGGACCACGGTTGACAATCATCACTCGTAATGGATGGAGCATCTCCAACTTCAAATGGGAACACAAAGCTTCCTGCTTCTCAGGATCCAGAATCTTCTTTCCATCAGTTTGCTGGATAAAAACATCCACCTCACGGTAGCCTTTCTTATCAGACAGAAATCGCCCATAAGCTATCTGAAATAAAGGATGCAAGGAAATGTATCAGAAGCAAATTGACATGGCCATAGTGTGTGTGCAATTTAGATGTCATGGATAACTGTAATTGATCCATATGGCTAGAACACTGTGGCTTCCAATTTAATAATACTAACTTGATGATAACAATAATAGAACAGAACATTTCAAACTTTATAGCAGTGGTAAGCCCGAATGAGAAACTGCAGACAATGCAGACCTGAATGTCAAAGGACAAAGGAGCACTGCTGCAAGACCCAACCAAAGGAAAAAAAATCACAAGACTTAGCAAACAGGTAACAAAACAGCAAATCCCATTTAAACTTATCAGACAAGGCCTACGTACCCAGTATACAAAAGCAAAGAGCAATTTATTGGAAGATGAACTGTCAGACAAACACATTGGACTGACAAATATATATATATATATATATATATATATAGAGAGAGAGAGAGAGAGAGAGAGAGAGAGAGAGAGAGAGAGAGAGAGAGAGAGAGAGGGGTAGACTTGGCTACGTAACCTTTTGTAATGGTGAACATGGAAACAAACATTAAATTGACCAAGTCAGTACAATTTTCGGACACTCTCGTGAAGCAAGCACTTTTTTTTTTTTTGGGACTGAACATGAAGCAAGCACATTATAACATGGAGATCATAGTTTACAAGTGCCTCACAGGAAATGAACAATTTTGGAGTACCTGAATGTTGCTGTCCTTCAAGGTCCTCAAAATGTCATAAAGAAGGCCTTTCTGATCAACACAATGAATCTGGAGCAAAGTATGGGCAGGGCTCAACGAATTGTCAATGTTTACATTAGCCTTCTTCAACTTTTTCATATCTGGACTAAGTGACTCTGAGCAGACTTCATTATCTGAAAGCTTCGAGCTAAATAATTCTTCAGCAACTGCAGGCGGAAGGGAAGAAACTCCATGTTGAAAACCTTCAGCTAATTGGATCTCGCAGCTGATGCATGACTCTCCCAGAACAGCATTCAGTCTTTCACACATCTCATCCTCTCTCTTTTTAGTATGCAAGAGCTCCCTGAAGAACAATACAAGGAGTCAGATCACACACACACACACACACACACACACAAACAAACAAAAAAAGAGGAACTAGAACGATGATTAATTCCTATTTAAAGGTTCAAATCTTATTTCCACGAGACTATGTTTCACAAAAAACATTTGCAAGGTTCCAAGCAGGAGCCGAGGAACTATAAAACGAATATGCGAAAAATGAATCACAGCTAAAATAAGAGGAAGATTGACAAGCTAAAACCAATGGATCCACACTCACATGCCATCTGTAATGAAGAAGAGGTCCACGACTCTACCATCGGGGGTGGTTGAGACCTTAACTCTATGAATCAAAAACTCAAGTTCGCAAAGAACATTAGTAACATCTGCATCAAATTGCACAAATCCATCAGTACCTGCAGACACGAAGTGAACCGTCCAATCTAAAATGCTGCTAAAAATTTCAATTCAACTACCATGCAATAATCCTTTTCGATCCACGGAAAACAGCTTCAGAAGGTACACCTGAGAAGTTGTCGGCCGATTCCCCAAATCAAAGTAGAAGGGAATGGAGAAGGATGGGCACACAGATAGCAGCCTGTTCTTCAAGTTCGTCCATTGGATGTTAATGGAGGCAGAATATGGAACGACCCAGAGCACTAAGAAGCACCACCGCCCATCGGTCGAGACATCTTCACCATTATGGCATGAACAGCACAGATTAGAATTGCCAGACCGAAGTACACAGCCAAGATTAATGATTTGAATTTCATTTATAGAGAAAAATAAAACCAAAAAAAAAAAAACGAAATCAAGTTATATTCTGAACACAGACCTAAATCGGATATCAAATCCACTAAACCCCGACAAAAATAAATTCCAAGAATGTATACGAAGACTTAAATCGCAAGGCTAAAGATCTCCATTCATGAAGGCATTCGAAATAAAAAAGCAAGAAGAGAATCGAAGGAAAAACTTTTCATCAAAACTAAACCCTAAACAGCGTTGCCTAAGGAGCTTGAATCGGCTTTTTTTTTTTTTTTTAAGAAAAAAAAAAGGTCATTACGGACGAATCAGCAAGATGATTCCAGCAACGCCCCTCACCTCCTCGGGTGATGCAAAGGCCGAACTCGAGAATAATCCGGCAGAGATCGCAGCCGAGGCCGATCTGGTCCGGGCAACTGACGGTAATGACGCTCGGCTCTCCGGCCAGCTTTCCCAACTCTATCACCACCACGTCCTCGGACGGCACCCCCATCCCCACACAGTCCGATCCCGTTCCCACCGCCCCGAACTCCTCCACTACATCCAACACCTTCCGCGACGGGGGAATGGAATATTCCCCCTAGAGTCCCCTTCCGCCCACCGGGTAGAATTCTCTCCCTTTTCCTCCTAGAACCCCATTCGCCCTCCGGCCACCGTACCTGACTCCCTCGCTCGCCGCTCTAGGTTCATCGTATATACCGTAAACCAGTGTGGCGCCCGCCGCCTCATCGCCTAGGCCACGTCAGCATGGATTACGTCGCGAACGCTATCTGCGTGGCAAACAGCGACTCGTTTGTCGCAGGACCCCATTTTGAGAGAGAGCTTTCCGGTTCGCTAGCCGCCACGTTGGGATTTCGCGTTCGTTTGATGGCAATAAGGCGGTGGAAATGAAAATTTTATTGCTCGAACTCCGTTAGAGGAACACGGATCCTCCTCGGGATCAAATGGTCGTGAGTGAAGGTAACATTCTGGTAATCTGGGCCGTACGATGGATGACAAAATGGATCGATGGGTCACAGAGTAAATCTTGGTTTTGGATGCGCACCTCACGGAGCGATGGCAATGGAAATGGGAGAGCTCAGAGTTTAAATTTTGAGGAGATTAAATATGAATGCGATAGGTATGAAGACTTTATTTTTTTATTTGATGATGGGCCAGTCATGAGTCATAAGCGGCTGCTAATGGATAGGTATGAGGCTGAATGCACTGCAAAAGATTTCAACTCATCTTCAAAACTTAACCATTTTTTTAGAAGATAAGGCCACCATCGTATCCTTATTAAATAGATATTATCTAAATATGCCCCACTAATTATTTATTCTTTATTATTATTATTTGATTATACCCTTTTTAGTCTTTTTTATTAGCTAGAGACTACACGCTGCTTTAGCGGTTAAAGTATTTTTACAATGGAATTAGATTGAAAATTGATGATTATTTCTAGAAAGAGAATGGAAGGTTCCCGACAAGAAATTGGGACTGCGGGTTGGGGACGAAGGGAATAATCATTCTACGTTTAGCGATGGGGCCGAGATGGAGAGGGGAGGGGAGGATATGGTGAGGATGGCGATGGAAAATACGCCTTTTGATCTGAATCCATCCTGTCGCTGCGATTTCTAGCTCGATCCAGCTCGGTGTCTTTTTCCGAGCCAACTTATTCCTCATTATTTGGACCTTTCTGATTGAAATAGGTGGCTCGTGATGTCTGCTAGCGACGCTGGCGTGACGGGCCACCGTAATGGCCACGATCCATAGACAACGGCCAGCCACGGGATCTACGTGTCCGCGACCGCGAAGCATATTCATAAGCTTTTTAATCACGTCCAAATTCTCACATAATATAATAAGATTTAATCTTTGAGTGACGGATAAATTTTGTCCGGGTTCGCCGCTTGCCGGGGACGATCAACCTTGCATCCCCGTCGAAGTGTACAGCTTACGCTTCCTCGGATATCTTGATTAGGGCGATCATGACCGCTAGTTTTTTAGCCTTTAATTTACTGCTCAAACTCGTTTGCAGCAGTATTTCGGCTTGCATTAAAAATGGTGCTTCCCATCTTTTCTATGATTAATTAATATTATTTAGCCTTTTTTTAAAGATTATATATATAAATATATATATTGGTTTTGAGCAAATAGGACATTATTTCGTTACTAATTTATGCACACGTTTGGCATAAGTCGCGCCACGCCCTCCCTCGGTGGTTGAAGCTTTCCATCGGAGCTTCATTTAAAAGCAACGCCTGATCTGCAGGAAAAGTGCGGTATTTTTATAATTCTTAATTTTATTATATAGCACTCATGATTGATGCCGGATGATAACTTTAAGATAGATTAATAGAGATGTAATTAAGTAATCATTAATATTAAATTATTCATCAATATATATTATCTATATTCAAATGCAATCAATTTTAAATCAAAACATCTTTTTCATCTTGGGTTCATATAATTAATGTATTTTCAAGATGAAAAAAAAAAATGGTATAGTTTGAAAAAATTTAAATTCATGTGAATTAAAGAATGAAAAAAAATTTTAAGCTCGATAATATTTAAATAATATTAAATCTATTCTATAAGTTAAAATAATAATAATAATAATAATATGCCGGAAGGGACGTAACAGCCTAGACCACACCATTAGGCGGGTAATTGGTGGGGATGCTTACGGAGTTGAATAACATTATAACGATCATTGTATTCCACTTCTCGAGGCCTAGTCCAAGCCGAGAAGAATTGCAACCTTTAGGCTGGAGTTCTGAAGGTATTTATTTAGAACCGATAAAAAAAAAAAGAAGACCCAAAGTTGCCATCTTTTGGACTCATTCGCGTCGCGCGCGGATCTAGCTTCACCTGAAAAGCAGCGGGCAAGGCCAACTTTCGACGTTTCATTGTGCTGCTGCTCTAAAGTCCTGCATTAAATGATACAAGGGGTCTAATGTCGCACTCACCATATCAAACCGAACGGTACGACTCACTGATGGCCATTTTTTCCCTGCAACTGAGGGGATCGGCTCCTGACCTTTCGCAAGGGCAGAAAGACGCGGTTCTCTGGGTTGTCACCGTGAGTCATGGGGCTCAGAAAGCGACGAGGAAAAGTATTGGTGCTTTCTGGAGCATTGGAGGAGGGAGGGTACGTCGAAAGCACCATTTCCACCACCACACACACACACACACACACACAGAAGGGGGGATTTGGACGTTACCATGTCCTCATCTAACGAGTCATTTCACCGCAATCGTGTCAGCTCTTGGAGGCCAGGGGTCGTTTTCCAATTATTAACGGAGAGAATTTTCTTGGGAGTAAAGTATATCACGTTGTTTGGAATAGGTCGTTTTCCGGATAGTGCAAGCTTAATGAAAGACGAAGCTTCTGATATATCGCTCAGGGTTCGAACTTAAAAAAGTTTTGCATCCTGTTTTTTTATGTTATCATTCTTGTCATGCGATGTTGGAACTTGGAAATCGTATCATTGATAGATGGATGAGGCCCAGAAATTTTTTTTTTTAAGAAAAAAAAAAAAAAAAAAAAACGTGAGGCACGCTTGTTGAAATTTGATTGGATCACTCTCACTCGGGGGATGCGCCCATCCAAGTGCAATATTATGTCAGATTGATTCCAAAATTATTTTGGCTTTTGGAATATGTGCACAGGATGATTCAGATCTTGGACAAGGAAATCAATACACAGCAAGTTTGGAATCTATGCGGTATGACTTAACGTGGGAGGGGTTCTGATGCATATTTTGGAATCTCTCAGATAATTTCCAATCTACTGATGGATATTGCTCTAAGGAAAGTGGGAACAAACAATGTTATTGTCACATGCTTTATATTCAAGCATCTTGATCCTGTCTCCCTTGACAGAAGGACTCAAAGAATAAAGAATGATATGTTTTGCCTAACAAGAGAATTTACAGTATAGATAATTGAATCGCTATTTAGAGTATGACATTATTTTTGTGGAGCAATGGTAAACTAGCATCAGCCTGGACAAACCATCCTAACAATTTTAAGCTCAGAAAGTTTTGTCTACTGGATGTCTTTGCCATCTAAGCATGTGGCTCTTGAAACAAGACATGTTCTTAACTTTTCAGGATTAGTGATCTGAAATAATGTTAGTTTAGCATTTTTATTTTACTTTCTATGAATATAAAAAGAATATCTAGATATAAAAATCATGAATTATGTCATGGGCATCTAGAGTAGCATCCCGATCCAATCTAGGTCACAGAGTAATGGCTCTAATCAACAAACATACAAAAATTTGTCCCAATCTAAGCATCAAAGCCTTGATCTTTGCTACTTGCTGATGTGGTACACGATAAATCACTTATGGCAGATTGGTGGGACTCATGGTGGGAAGATTAAGAGCTTGTTTGAATTAGCTATTGAGGTATTTTTCAGTGGTTGTTTTCTAGCAGCTACGCAAGACAATTGTTAGTCAATAACTGTAGCCAACAGTTATCCCAAATAGGCTTTAAGTCTAACAAATAATATTATTGCTACAATTCAAAGATTTCTCATCAAATGTAAGATTAACAATAGAGCATAACCCATATTTAAAATGCTCAAAGAAAATATTAAATAATTTATGTTGAGTATAAATATAATATTAATCATTGAGAAATTATATGTGTCAAATTTAATTGAAAGTTTAGTTAGAGATGGGAAGACCAACTATAGAACTTGCAAAGCCAACCAGGGGGTTTGAATCCTACTAGTTAAAATTCTTAAACCCATGCAACAATTAGGCAACCCTTTGAATAAAGTCTTGCAATCAGAACTCATGCATCCAAGGAGCTAAAGACATATGGGTGAGGTTTAGATTCTTTCCACAGAGCGTGATTATAATATTATCTCTATATATTGTGCTCATTCTGAAATTAGGTAACTTTGATAAATATCATGTCCTCTAGATCATAGATTATCAATTGTTAATTAATTTCTGAACCAACACATATCGAGTTGACAATGTCTGCAGGAAGAGAGTAACATCTAACTATCCTACCTATGTCATATGTAATTTATTCTCAAAATGATTCATCCAATTTTAATTATACTTTAAAAAGGTGTGCACATGCAAAGATAAGCTGTAACCTCTGATATGAGAAGCTGCTCCATTTAAGTTTCTTTTTCCTTTTAATTCCTAGTTAATTACAAGTAAGCAAAATAACCAAATGAAACAATCCCTTAACATGGGTGTAAATGAACCAAACATGGCCTGAATCAAGGTTTGTGCTAAGCCTGACTCTAGATCAACTGATTTCATATTCAAGTTGAGCTCAATCTAGCTCATTTAATTACAAGCTGAGCTCTATTCTTAAGTAGCTTATTTAAGAATTCAAGGGAGAATTTAAGACTTTCATTTATATAATTTGGAGTAATAATCTTGATCATTCCTAATGTTATTATTATCATGCATTCTATTCTGCATAATATATATTAATATATAATAAATAATAATAAAATAATTTTATTATCATTATTTATATTATACAATAATTATCAAAAACCATATATTATATATAAACTATTTATATATTTGTATTCTCATCTAATTTGAGTCGAGCTCAAGTGAGCTAGTTCTGGCTCGATTTATTTCTTATCCAAGTAAGTCAAATTTAAGGAGCTATCTCATAAAGAACTTGCTCATTGGCTAGCCCTATCACTTAACTTAGTATATTAGATCATCCTATCCAATCTAGTTGGATTTGTTGGCCCTAGTTGCTATGATCTTAATTAAAAATAAGCAATGAATTAGGATAGATTAAGAACCGATGCCGGCCTTATTTGATAGAGTTAAATTGATTTGGTTTGAAGTGTTAATAGGGTCCATCTGAATCCAAAACTCTTGGAACCAACTTCCTTCAGATTAGTTCTTAGTCCCATATATTGGTTCTAAACATTCTAACCCAAAATCTAACTTATAATCAACCATCTTTTTAAATTTATCAAACAAATGTATACCTTAAGCTGCCGTGAGAGAGTTGGTATGATTTTAAATGATAAACCTAGCTTCACTGTGAGTCCCATTGTCTAGTAAACTATCACTGAAATTAACCTTGAGCAAGTGGTGAGAGGGGAGTGGTGTATTTTTTCTTGAAAAATCTAATTTTTTCACTGGTTTGTTTCAATAAAATAGAAAAAAAATGGAAAGCTATTTTCTAAATCTCTTAAAAATCTCTCCTTTTTCATGGAAAAAAAAAAATAATTAAGACCCATTTGGCACCATTGCCACTTTTCTTTTGGTTTTATTTTTTTTATAAAATAGTGAAATCTCATGCGTTGGAGATTGATGCCGAAGACCCACAATTCCTTGTTTCAATTATGTCCCATTTCAAAAGTAACAAAAATATGCTTCCAGAAGCTATACAGATTTTCAATAATAAATTTAGAAATGTTAAAACATTTTTTTTTCTTTTGAGATTTTTAAAATAAAAATAAAAAACAAAAGCAATACCAAATAGGCCTTTATCTTTCCTTTTCAATTTCTGTAAATTTCTTAGTCAGTATACTCTTTGTCAAAAAAAACCTTTCCTTTCAAGGCCGCTTTGTTTGCCACAGGCTATATAGCTACTAAATGGACTCTGGAGTTGTGTGATGTTTTGCTCTGACTTGTTACAAAAGAAAGTTGGACATTTAGAGCAGAGAGGTAGCATCTGCATTACTACAATGTAATATGTTCCAATGACATTATAGTTGATCCTCTTATTTCTTTTGATTTCCTAAGGAAATAAGATTTCCTAAGGACTCTGTTCATCTCTTCTGGGGCATTATTGTGAAATAACCAATTTAGCAGGGGAATGTGTTTTCATGATGCTCTCTCCTTTCTTTTTATTTCCTTCTCTTATTATGTATTACCGATATTGGTGTCAGACTATTAAGCACAACATGGCCTAGATAAGATGCATATGTCTGGCACTTGGCCAACTCCTTCAGAGTGAAAAGTTAGTATTAGTGAGCTCTAATCCAATTAGAGGAAAAAGAATGTGCCAGCAGATGAAAGAAAAGTACGAAATCAGATGGTCATAGCCTTCATGTGGCATGTTTGGAAAGAAACGAAAGATAGAATCTTTTTGTATCCTGATAAGATTCTAGTTTCTTTTAATTTGTGGGGAAACTTATGTCCTTATGTGTGAGCATAGCCCCACTCTCAAGTTTGTGTTAAACTATCTTCTATCCTTGACTCTTCTACCTTGTAATATCAATATAGATTAATAAAATTTGGTGGGGGAATCTCTTCTTCCCTCATTTTTCCCTCAAAAAAAAAAAAAAAAAAAAAAAAAAAGATGCATATATCTGCAAATAATACAGTAAAAAGGAACAAAATGTCATACAATAATACAGTATGGTGGGGAATCAGCAGTCATGTGACATACCCCTGCCTGTGGTTGGCCTGCTCTATCTGATTGCTGCTTATGATTCTGATTGGTTCTATCTGTGCAATTTACATATTTCTTTCTTTTTTTTTAAGATGTAGCTGAAGACATTAAGATCTACTATGCACATTAAGTTGCATTCGTTCGGGTGTTAGAAATTGAAAATAAAGCGCTAAGGCAAAAATCATGTGGTGGTTTAAATGTTTCAATTATTTTATCTTCCATAATGCCTTCCAATCCTTCATTTACACAGTGACCAAAAGCATTTCTTTTTCCAGGTGAATTCTCATGGCTTATTCTGTCGCTTGGATTCTCTTCTTTCAGCAATGAGGTTCGCTGATTTCTTCTTTATATATTTTGCATGATGTTAGGTTTGGTATGTCCGATGTACACTGTTTGAGCCTGAATATTCTGGAGTGAAATAAGGGCCTCTTAACAATGTGATCTTTTCAATTGATTTTGTAGCTTAAGTTCCTGATTTATAAACTGGGAATTTAGTTATGTTTCGTACATATGAAATGGTTTTGCTGTACATGGGCTTAGGATAAGTAGATCAAAATGCAGGTGCTTACTTCGCCTGAAAGTTAATAATGCCACCGAGATTCAAGCTCAATCAGCATATGATCCCCACTGAACAACCTGCCTCCCTTTCTGCATTCACTGAAAGCAATACAAAGTATATCCAGAGCCGCTGAAGGAAATGTTATAGGCCGGGAACTGAAAATCTCTACCGAGAAAGTAAATCAGGCAAGGGTATTAACAGCCTGAAAATGTTGCTCAAAGTAAATTCTGGAAGGATTTTGTTGGTTGAAGTTATTTCTTAAGAGAGAGATCTGTCTCTGCCACTGGTGGGAAGCCAAAATAGTAGCTGAGGCCTTTCGACGTTCCAGATACTCTTCAAGAGGAACTCCGCAACTGTTATTGCATGGTTAACAAGTGAATTTAGGAGTTCCATTTGTCATCCACATTAAAATTTTCATGCAATCATAACAGAATATTTGGCTCGCTTTGCATACAATTTGGAGAATCCTTGACTGTGAACTGAACATTTTTCTTCTCATCTAAACATCCTCACTGAAGCTGATGCCAGAGGGACTATATTTACGCAGCTATAACTTTCTCCCTGTCACCCTCTATAAAAAAATAAAAAAAAAAGAGAGAGAAAAAGAGAGAGAGAGAGAGAAAGGTTTCAATCATGCTGTATGATATGACCTTAGTGATCACTTGCCTCATCATGTTACTTGTGGTTTATTTTTTATTTTTTTAATAAAAAAAAGTGTTATTTGCGGCTTGTCTCTTATTTTCAGTAAAACGTGGGTGATCACCCCCTCCCTCACGGTGTGGAATTGTGACAAGTATAGTGTGGTGGACTCAATACATTCTGTTGCTATGTGGTGGAGCAAGGAGCTGCAGTGGCCATGACAGTGCTGCTCTTTTGTGTTTTGCATGATGCACAGGAGATCAATTTCCAACTGCATGGTTATTAATGGATGAGGGATGAGATCTATCAATCTGTAGTTCCATTGTTCAATGATGGGATAAGGCTGAAACTGTTGCACGCTCAAGTTAGGGATGGATTTCAGTCAGGGATTTATTGGGCGTATCCTCTCTCATTTGCCACTTTATCATCCAAGCTGAGCAAGAATTTGGTGGAACAACGGACCTGGGCCATCATGTAGATCCACATATTGGTCGCAGAAAGCAACTTTACTTTTGTTACTTTGAGATTCTATAAAGAATCAGGATTTCACCAAACTATGGCAGAAGGCAATAAAGAAGCTTTTGGCTTCTCCAAACTATGGCAGGAGGCTTTTGCAGACAAATAGGTATAAAAATCTTTAATCACTTTGCCATTCACATCACTATTGTATGCATAAGATAGTAAATAAATACAATGAAATATAACAATAGAAGCGCATGTATGCTTCATTTGTTGCAATTTTTTGAACACTAGAAGCGCATGTATGCTTCATTTGTTGCAATTTTTTGAACACTATTTTATCTGACAAAGGAAAGGTAGCTTTATATATTCTCAGTTGGGAAAATGAGGAACTACAGTCCTGCAGGCCTTCCATCTTTCCTTGGATCACTGACTGCAGTGAGCATTCCGTGGAAGACTCCAACATTATGTATTTCCACCTTCTCACCCACTCTGTGCTCAAGAACCGAGTCCCGTAGGTCATGTACCACGAGTTGGCACACTGCCCCTCCTGACATGCTTTCTAGGTGATGACCTCTCTGCTCCAAGAACACCTTTGCCTCCTCGTTGAACTCTATAGTCTCTCCATCGATCGCTGTCCAATTCTCGTAAAGCACCACGTTTGGTATCAGCTGCATGGTTAGAGATCATCCAGACATCGCTGGTGTTACTCCAAGGTTTTGAACTTCATGGTACTTTAACATTGCAATAAAATTGGTAGATAGAACTCTAAATTGGATCAAATGACAGTCCATCTCCTAACTTGACCTGACCCAAGTATCTACCTGGAGCCAAGAGCTTTGAGATGAAAGGTCTGCATTGGGTTGAAACCCCCCATATTTTCAACCTAAACACCTGCTGAAATGTTTCTTTTTTGTTCATAAATAATTATGGTTCCATCTACTGTTTAGAGAATGAAAAAGGCTAAGCAAGCCCTCTGGTTTCAAGTGCATGCATGAGAAGGACTCCAGGACAACGATATTAGATTTTTTTCCTTCGGGGAAAAAAATAGTGAGACCCATGAAATCGAATCGGGGAAGACCCAGAAAAGGACGGCGAGAGGCAATCCAGAGTCAAAACGAGAATTAATGTTTTACTTAAGGAGACGGTCTACTCTAAAAGCAAGCATAGCAAGACTTAAAATTACCTGGTGGTAAACCCTTGGACGTTGAACAGCTGCCAGAGGCTCCATTCCCAAGACAAAATGGTTCATGAAAACTTCAATCACTGCCGCAATTATTTTCATTCCACCGCTAGCCCCTACAACTCCTGCAAGCTGATTGTCCTACAAAGACATAAACACACTCCTCTTGTATTAGTAGGATAGACAGGAGCCGAACAGACTACTTCCAGAATAAAGATTCAGATAGCTTGATTGCAGATCTAAATAATATCTTAGGTTTAATAAATCAATTCTTTGGAAATCTTTCAATCTTGTTCTGTAACGTGTGCGCGCAATGGCTGTTAAAAAATCCCTGCTAGTGTTTAAATGGCTAATTTGCAGCCTTCCTTGTATCAAGGATGCAAGGAAAGCCAGTAGAATCCATCAAGTGCATAGCAAGACGAGCAACAATAACTTTTGTATCCTGAGAAAACAAACGGGATAGTTTGTGCAAAGAAAGACACGTCTTAGTAAGAAGCATTACATGACTTAGAGAAGAATGTGCAGATTAATTTAAAAGCCAAGTGGTAGGAGGCATTACCTTGAGGACAATAATAGGTGTCATGGAAGACAACGGTCTCTTGCCTGGTTCGATAAAGTTTGCCGGTGCTGGTGGAAGATGATCAGGGGTTAATTCTGTTGGTGTAGAGAAGTCAGCCATCTCATTATTCAACACAATTCCTGTTGATGGTGAGAGCACCCCTGCTCCAAAGTACCAATTGACAGTGCTTGTCATGGCAACCGCGTTACGCTCAGCATCCACAATGCCCAAATGACTAGTTCCATGGTCCCTTAGCTGACTCCATCTAATTGAAAAAGTTCTATATTAGAAATAATACTTGTGGTGGTTTTGGTATGCCTGACTACAATTGTTGATAGAAAGACTTAACCATCCAAGTGGATCAGAAATTGTGCCATTTTTACAATGAAGATGTTAGCAGACCCTGGAATTGGAAATGGGAGGACTTGAGCGGTTTGGGCCAATAAGGGAAGTCAAAAGATTGCATCGGCGGAGGAGGTGGGAGAAGGTTGGTGGAAGCTATGATCAGAGAGAGAGAGGGATGGAGGCCAAAGGTGACCCCAAAACTTGTCATGGGGGTACTTTGAAGCCATGTCTACGGATATGATTTTAATCAATACATTTGTTGTCGCATGCTAAGCTAGCTCTAGTCAAGCCTTTTCCACAGCTAATGAGGTGTTCAAGCCGCGCTATGACAATTGAATACAGGCAGCATGCAGCAAAAGGATAAGAAAAGCAGTACCTTGCCATGTAGTAGCTTGGGTTAAATGTTGTGTTGTCGAGTATCTTTTGCTGTAGTTTCTCAGCAAAGGAGGGTGACCGCATGTCAGAAACGTATTGCGTAATGTTGACAAAATCAGGGTCCCCAAGATTCATCCGCATGGCAAACATGAACTTGAGTGCTTCAATGAGACGATGGAGTCCAAGCAAGCCTTTCACAGCATCCAATGATTTGTAGCTATCTAGAATGTTCAGAACCTACTTAACAAGCAACAAAATTTCCTGATTAGATTATAAATAATAGAGTGATACATCTTGGTCAGAATACTTTCAATTTGTGCATGAATCAATAGGCAGACAAAATATCAGAGACACTCCCATCCAAGACACAACTGGGATAACGGCACGGCGACCTTATACCATCATTAAGCAACACATATAAGAGTTCATATCTTATGAAATAAACCAAAGAAATGGAAAGATAATAGGAATCTCTTGTAAACAAGGGAACGACAAAAACTCACCAGGGACATTCCCACAGTTCCACTGGATGGTGGGGGCATACCAAGGATGGTGTAACCCATAACATTTGCTGCCATTGCCTCCTTGACCTCAATTCTATACTTCCTCATATCCTCCATTGTTGCAATACCGCCAGCATTCCTCACATCCTCGATGAATTGCTCTCCAATGCTTCCATTGTAGAATGCTTGCGGTCCTTCAGTGGATAGCACTTCCAACGTGCGGGCGAGTGCAGGATTGTAGCAGGTGTCGTTGGTCTGCAGCAGCTTCCCATTAGGCGCCAGCACCGCTCGCAAGCCGGGGTCAGCCAATATGTCATCCTTGCTTGTCTCAATGGCTTTTGCTAGAAAAGGTACCACCTCAAACCCCTCTCTCGCGAGTTTTATAGATGGTTCGAAGAGTGCCTTCCACGGAAGTCTCCCATATTTCAGCCAAGCTGCATGGAGGCCAGCTATCTCTCCAGGGATTCCCATCGAGAGCGCACCCTTTTCCTTAGATGATGGGTTCTTCTCATACATGTTCTGTTTCAACAGCAGGGGAACTTGGGGATGTAACATGGCCGCTTCAAACATAGAACTTGTTGTTTGCTTCAAGATTATTAAAATAAATTCTAGAGTTGCAATCCGAATAAAAACATTTTTTTTTTTTTAAATTTTTTTTAAGATGATTGATAGTTGTTAAAATTTATTCTACCATAATTTGTGCTTGGACAAGGACTCAAGTTTGAATTCAGAAAAAAAAAAAAAAAAAAAAAAATGTTATCACTAATAATAAGAAAAGTAACTTAATCAAAATATTTTTATTTTTCTTTTTTTTAAAGAAATATATCAGAAAATTCTTCCTGAGTTAGGCCTAAAATAAAATTTTGAAGCTTGAGAGGACTCTCAAAAGAATAGGAATGGATCTAGCAGTATATGTTTGGATAACTGCAACATGTTTTTATCTCAAACATCGGCATGCATTGTATTTAATAAATCCTTCTTTATTTCTAAATATATTAAAATCATCGGTGCCTAAAATAGAACACATGGCTGTCATCATGAACAACATTATGCAATATAAAGTTTGTACTATATAAGATCCATGCTTCAATAGAAACAAGATAGTATGTGATTTGATGTGTAATGGATGGCCACATCTAACAATGGCTAATAATAGGTCCAATCTAATCAGGCTAATTTAGAATAAGCAATACCTGCTAAATTATACATTTGATGTGGTGGAGAATGTTTGGTCTTACACAGCTCCCATGTGGGCCGCTTGTAGGCATGAAGCCGGTCACGCTTAAGACATGAACACGCATCTTATGCGCATGATAATCCATGAAAATTTTTATCCCTTTCAAAATGGCCTTGATTTTTCACAATTTTAGGACTTTTAAATACTATAAAATCAACATCAAGCAAATGCAATTATATTCGTAAAAACGTTTGGGGACCCAAACTCGGTACCAAGAAAATGTTTCAGCGTCACGGGAGGATTGATGCTGTCAACCAGGGCTATGAATGGCTCCAATCCCTGCGTCTTTGTTGATACCAGGCTTGGACCGTGCGTGCAAATTAACGCAACGACATGTAAGCGAAGCAAAAGGTGTGAAGTTTTACAAATGCTAGCCTTATGGCCGTACGTTGCACCAGGTTGATGTTTAACCCCTCTTTCTTTTTTTCAAAAAAAATTAAATTTATTTTTTATCATCCATTATTTATAATATAATATAATATATGATATGCAACAACAGTCGATACATGAGGTAGTGAACCATTACAGTGTCTCACTATATTATAAAAATTAAATTTCACAACAGGGCGTCTATTAATTTATTTATTTATCATATGTTTTAAATATTAAGACAGCTGTTGCGAGGTATTAGAATGAATTGTTATTTCAAGTATTAAAATTATTTTACTTTTTTATATAACAAAATGGCATGACGTTATAAAAGATGAATTTGGTACAGAATTAAAAAAATAAAAATTAAATGGCAACCCAGAGCAGTTGGTAAATATAAAAATCTGGGCTGACAAGGAAAGCTCCCTTTTACGATGGGGCATCACTCCCAGTAGGCCCCAGCACTCCAAGCCCCTCTTTAGCTTTGATTTTAGGAGCAGTGGATTTGGAGAAGTAAAAAAAAAAAAAAAAAAAGTTTCTATAATAACAGCACCTTAAATGCCTTGAATGCTTAAATGGCTTAATTAATTAATTAATTAATTAATGCTCACCAACCAAAGGGCATCATGTGTGAGAGATATTTTTAGTGGAATAAATAGATATTCTTAAGAAAGACGCGACGAATAATGAGTTCGCTTAAAGGTTAAGCTAATAGCCACTGTTGTGATGAAATCTAATTTTTATAATATAATATATAATATTTTACGTTAAAAAAAAAAAAAAAAAGGGAACATATAGCGATGCACTGCATGCGTATGGTTCGATTCCATGTCCCTCTCTTTTCTCTTTCATTTTTTTATCATCATCGTCTGATGTTTAAATGCTGATCGAGTTAACGTTTCGACGGAATCCAACAGCACGAATGCAGCGCACTACACCTAGGCTCTGCGTTGAGATGACGCGATACAGTTGGCAGCCGTTCGATGCGTCGCACGAACACGATGCGTGCAAACTGCCCGCAATTATAAGATTCCTACTTTACCCTTCGATTAATGACGCCCTACACGCTACCCTACGTCCCTATCGAGCAATGACGTTGAAGTCTAGCGGCCGTCCAGCGTGAAGCAAAAGAAAGCTCGCACGCAACGGAGAGCAACAGCTAAAAAAAATAGGCGGAAAAAAACTTTTAAAAAAATCAAATCAGACGCACGCTAGACCTACAAAATTCGTGCTCGAACGAGACATCCGGGAAACACGACTCTTAAAGTCCGACGTGGTACACCCCTTCGCCGGTGGAACGTCGTGGTTCCGCCTCTCCGGCCCCGATGCTAAAATTTAGCCTCTATCGCCGTTAACTACCGAATCATTTAGGGGCAAAAAGAGCAGCTCATGGAAAAATAGAGTAGTGGGAGGCATAGTGTGCTACCTTGGACGCAGCGGAGGGAGCGGTCTCCCGGGAATCGAAGGCCTCGGCCTTGCCGGAATCCGAGGATCGCACGATCATGAAAGCCCCACCGCCGAGGCCGCTCGACACCGGGTGCACCACCCCAAGACACAGCGCCGACGCCACCGCCGCGTCCACCGCGTGCCCCCCGGCCCTCAGCGCCCCCACCCCGATATCCGAGCATCTCCCGTCGTCCGCCGCCACCACACCCACTTCCGATTGCACCACGTCCGGCCCGTCCGTGCTCCCCAACCGCTCCCGTCTCCCCTCGAACCTCACCACCACCCGATCCCCCCCAAATTCCTGGACCACCAGCAGGAGGAGAAGCCCCACAGCTGCCACGTGTGAGGGAAAAAGATCGCGTGAGAGATGAGAGATAAAAATATCGGAAAAAAAACGCGCGGGATGGGAGAGAGAGAGAGAGAGAGAGAGAGAAGGGGGAATTGTACAAAGTGGTGGTTACCGAGGAGAGCTGCGACGACGGCGATCCGCCGGGAGGAGGTAGTCCGGCGCGGCGCAGGATGGCCGAGGAGGGTGGATTCGATGTCATCGTGGGCCGCCATCGATAGGCGTGAGGGCGGAGAGATAGAAATGGGATTTCAACAAAAAAAACAAAAATGAGGAAAGGCGCAGATTCTGATCGGGATTCCGGGTTGATGATTTATAGGATGAAGGAATCCAGGAGAGGCGTTGGTGATGACGAGGTCCGGAGCTCAGTTCTTCAGTCTTATAGAAAACTATGGAAAAGCCATCGAGGCAGCGCTTGTTGGAGCGGAGACGCAACTGGCTGACCAATCCGAGAAGAAAGAAGGAAGGGCGCAGTGGTAAACATCCTGAAAAGCCTTGGCAATTCGTTTAGATATTTATTTATTTATTTTTGTCGTTGGTGGCGTTGTAGTTGTGGCGCCGTTGGGCTGTGGAGAGATATTATTATTAGGGGATCCCATGCGTTAATTAAAAGGGAGAAGTGCCCTTACTATTTCCGTCCCGTTTTGCACGTGACGTTGGTCCTTTTGCTTTTACCCTTTGGCAGTCGTTGCCCGGGACTTTTAAATTTCCAACTCTTTGGCGATTAAAATCTTCCATTCATTATAAAATTTGTTCTCACGTCATTCATTGTTTAAATTTTATCTTTTAAATTATCAGCTTTTTTAGCAACTAAAATCTTCCGTTCATTGTAAAATTTAAATTCATTGATAAGTGCTGATGTAATTAATAAAATAAATTAAAAAAAATATAAACTTGTCTTTTTAATTTTGTATCATTAAACCTAAATTTTAAAATAAAAAATTTATTCCATAGAAATTTTGATAGAGGCACCAAGAACAAAGGGTAATATTGTAATATTTATAATTTTTTTTTTAAAAAATAGATTGATCTTATTCAAAAGTCTATATAACTAATGAAACAATAATGATGAATTATTTTTTTTAAGACTTAAAATTTACTATTTATTATGTAAACATTATTAATGAGGTTGCTATCGCTATTAATGATGAAAATATTTATTTGATATAATTAAAGTCTATTATTTAATGTATAATAATTTTTTTTTATTGAAGCATTCTATTATTATAATGCATTACAATAGAATAGCGGATATATATATATATATATATATAAAAGCATGGTATGCATGTTTAACAAATATGAAATTAAACCCACTTTTTAGGCTGATTTATGAAAACGTAGAAAAAAAATAAAAAGGCATGACACCTGGGCGATTGGTAAACTACTAACGAGTGGATGGAAATTGCAAATATTTGCAAGAATAATTTAGTTTTATCTAAAATTAAAAGCTTGAAAATATTATGTTCTTTTTTTTATTTTATTTGGATAAGTTAAAAAAATAAAAAAATTGAAAATGAAAGAGAGAAAAGAAAAGAAAAGAAGCCGGAGCCCTGATGTTTGCGTGACGATGACAAAGGAGATATTTTATCCCCAGCTGCGGACAAAAGCCCCGCCCAACCACTACATCGCTGTCTTTTCTTGTAAGCACGAAAAGGAGCCATCAAAGGGCCCAGATCCCGAGAAGAAGGGATCCAAAGAAAAGACTTTCCAAAGGTCAATTGTTGCGCAGGAAAATGTCTGCGGTAAAAATTTGACCTCCGTTAATCGCAAGGCTCGCAACAGTCAAAGAATTTTAACCACCATTTGATTCCAAGTAGCATGTATGATTCATCATTCCACTGCTCCCAACACCTTACCTCATTGCTCAGGTCATAGCTCCCAATGGTCAATCACGTAATCTATACCTCCAACACAAAACCAAATGCAGTTGCTCAACACAACCATAATCTTTCTGAAGAAATTCATCTTGATTACGATGTAAAGTTCAGCATGGATCAAAACAACCGAAAATCTTGACTAGAATTTGATTTCAATTAGCGTGTGCAATTCATCATTCTAACCCTTTGCCTCCTTGCTCATGTCATAACCACCAAAACTCTCAAGATTGGATGATCAATCACGTCGTTTACGTCTCAAATATTGAAACAGCTTTGTTTGCTCACACAACTACAAACTTGTTTGAAGAAACATCATGATGATCAGCATGCAAAATTTGTCATCTAATTAATTGCTCCAACCTCCTACCTCATTCTACCACCTTAGATCTCTCGCATAAGATGGTCAAACATATGCTATCTACACTTTAATATTCAATCTCATAACTTTTGTTGTGAAACAATAATTCATAACACTTGGCATGCACAACTCATCATTCTATTGCTCTAATCTTCACTTATTGGTGAAGTCACAATTCCAAATTCTCTCATTCAAGAAAATCAATCTCACACACACACACACACATATATATATATATATATATATATAAGTTGAACTTAGTTTCATTCGAATATAGCTAAATATAAAATTCGATCATCCTTTTCATTCTTAGATCCACAAAAGGAAAAAAATTATAAAGTTGGTCCTTCAATTATTTTTGATTTGATGCTAAAGTGACCTTCTAACAAATAAACTAATTTATTGTAAATTGCACTAATTCTCTTTTCACATACCATGCTAAAAAGGTAATTAAATATATAATATAGTGGTAAGATATAATATTGATCATGATAAAACAACCATAAAATACATGCAACATTTTATTTCAAATTATTCGAAAACAATGGAGTTTGGAGAAAACCAGTAAAGATATATTTTAGCGCCAGTGCCCTAACATATGGAAATGTTTATTGAGAAAATGTTTCCCTTGATGTTAGATAATTATTTTGAAAATTCTGCATCCCTTCTCCTTTAAAAAAAAAAAAAAAGAAAGTGAAAGAAGAATATATGAAATGACACTTTTAAAATGATTTATCTATTTTCTTATTTTTTTTCTTCTTACATTTAATATTAATGTAATGATTGCGAACGCTATTATTCTATTTCCTACATATATTTGTTTATGATATCCAGAAACAAAGGCAGAGCCATATTTTTGTGAAGGTGAGCAATTACCCCTCTCCTCAGTTTTCAATAATTTCTTGAAAGTTTTATCAATTTTTAAATCCTTCATACAAGTTATCCTTCTCATAAAAAAAATTTAAAGGATAATTATAAAATTATAAAATTAATTTGTAAAAGTAAAAAATTATTAAGGTTAAGTTAAAACATCACGCATCCAAAATTTTTACTACTTTTTCTCAAATCAAAAGAATGAAGAAGAACTGCAGGAAAAGCCCATATTTATAAACTTCAAAGTTCGATTCTTCATTATAACTAAAGAGTGACTTATCCTTCAATACAACCTTGTTGCGAGATTGAGAACTTCCCCTTGATTCAGTACTTGCAATACATAGACCGATAGACACTTAACAAATACTTATTATGAAGAAACCCAACCAGCATGCTCTTGCGAAAAATGCAGACTGAATGCAGTCGATCTATAGTTAGAATTCCATGGGGCTTAGCTGTCTTGCTTTTTGGGTACACCAAGACGCTGACGGAAATCCTCTTCCATGAGTGGCAAACCCTCGCGTAACGTTACCTTGGGCTCCCAGCCGAGAAGTTCCTCGGCCTTCGTGATATCAGGCTTCCTCTGACGTGGATCATCAGGCGTGTTCTCCACAATTTTTACTTGCACTGTTGGGTCGATCAACTGAAATCAAAACCAAGGTTTCAGTAAGTTGCAACACTCTTTTTAACACTTCTCATTAGATTATAAAGTAATCGTTTAAAGGCATTTGATTCTTTTTCTTCACCACCTCAATCCAGCATGGGTTCTGGTTTAAACCAGGAGTTATTTTATAACAAGGGTCAGTCAGAATCAGGTTAAAAACTCAACCATGCTGAGGCCTTTTATTATAAACCCCAGAATAGGAGAACCTTGGTTGTTGTCATCTAATCACTGCATACTAATGTACATTGCAGTACCAAGGCCTGATCAACTTTATACACACAGATGGTGCATCAGATGTCCGGCATGAAACCAACGGTCCCAAACTTGTTGTCTGGCTAATTATGTGAAATAAGGTGCACATCTTCAGCAGAAGTAAACAAGAATAGCAAAGGATTTTGAGTATAAGCTGACCTCCTTCACAGTTTCTGCAAGCTCCATCATTGTAAATTCACCTACAACGTTTGAAGTTAATTATAATTATTGAAGTAAATTGCCTCAATAAAAATATAATTATTGCAGTTAAAAAGAAGTTATGACACAAACATAAGAAGGAAGAGCTAAAAAACAGGAACCACAAACAAAACAAGGCACCTGTAAACTAAGGAAAAATTGAAGAAAATTTTAGCATTACCTGGGTTTCCTATGTTGATTGGACCAGTGTGCTCTCCTTCCATCAGGCGAATAAGGCCATCAACCTTCAGGATTAAATAAATCAAATAATCAAACAACCACATCATACATGACACACTGAAATTTCGTAGAAAAAGAGCATGTACCATGTCAGAAACAAAACAGAAACTCCGAGTTTGTGTTCCTGGTGCTTGAACTGTTAAGGGTTCACCTCTGCATGATATCAGAGAAATAATTAAGCAAAGATTACAATAGACAGAGAAGACGAGCAAAAAGTGATGAGAGGTAGTTAAACAGGAAGTTCAAATGCATACAAAAGGCCTTTAAAATTCTTTCAGAAAATAAAAGGCCTTTAGAAGTATTACCGGAGTGCTTGAGCGATGAAATTACTCACTACGCGACCATCATCAATGTTCATGCGTGGACCATATGTATTGAAAATTCTAGCAATTCGAATTTCTGTTACAGAAGAACAATCGAAAGAGAAAATTCTTGAGTAGAAGCATAAGGATTCACAATAAACAGAGCTCTGAGAAAAAACTATTATAACATAGACAAAAAGTTCAGCCGACAAAATGGTACATGACCTATGCCATGCTGCCTATGATAATCGAACATCAAAGTCTCTGCCACGCGCTTCCCCTCATCATAGCAACTCCTTACTCCTACAATCAATCAATAAATTCAAAAAAAATCAGAAAATACCTAGAAGAAAGTTAACAATAATGCTAAAAGAATGCTAAAAATTCCAACTACACTGAAGATGTCAAGGTAATAATAAAGATATAAACAGGGAAAAAGAAAAGAAACTATCAGCTTAAAAACAATGATAACATCCAGAATTCTAAAACTAATGCTAACTATTGAGTATGGAACAAAAATAATCCACCTTGCAATAATAATCAATACAAATTAGTTCAAAAGGTAGAATCCCAAAGAATGAACTAGCAATGTGCCCAAATAAAATAAATGTGGAAGTTGTGCCATGATGTCAAAAACACAGGGTCTATTAACTATCCCCTAATTAAAAAATCCTTTCAGCACAACATAGCACAAAGACCTAAAAAGATTAATTATTTTTCAACCTACTAGATAGCTAAAAGTGAGAAACAGGAAATGAATTTACAAGATGATCATATTTATAAGATATAGCAGTGTGCCTGTGTTCCCACAGGTTTAGTTGAGAATGACATGAAACACAAGAAGATCTCAGGGGAAACTGAGTGGTTAAGAAAAAAGGATCACTACCAGTAACATTTACAATAACAAATTCTGAATTGGTTACAAGAAGAATTCAACATACCAATTGGGTTAACATTGCCCCAATACTCTTCCTTCTGGGGATGCTCAAGTGGATCACCATAAACCTCAGAGGTTGATGTGAGTAAGATCCTGCAAAACAGAGTGAATGAAGGATTTAAATGTCAACTCTAACAGAAATCAAATTAAGCACCATAAGTAAGTTGAGATCTTACCTTGCTCCAACTCTCTTTGCAAGCCCCAACATGTTTAAGGTGCCGATAACATTTGTCTTTATGGTCTATTGACATATCATATTTCAAGCTATCACTTTCAAGTTCAATAAGCATGACTCATAAACAAACAAGTTTCAATCTCACTAATACACATCTAAGATAAAGGAAGGCAGAACTGAAGAAGATTGTTTCTTTCATAAAATATTTTCTAGAGTTTGATTAAAAAACATGCTCTATTTTTTTGAATATATATTTCCTTTTCTGTGTCTCACTAGATAATGCCCTAGAAAGAGCCTAAAGGGATGTATACTTTGAAAAAGAAGGATCCATTCTCTGTTAGGTTACGTATAACAAAAGGGTAACTGGTTGCAAAATAATGGAAGTGCATCAGAAAGGAGATTCACACGCAAAGACACAACAATGATATAGAAGTTGGCGTTCACAAAGTCCCCCCCCAACAAAGATACGAATGAGAAGGCTTCTGATTCTATGATAGATGTTAAGAGCAGAAGGATGATGAATGATGCACTTCAGGAGATAAAATTCAGCAAATAAGAATGTGCAGAAAATTCAACATCAGAGTTTTTAGTAATGATGAAGCGAAACTGGGCTCACAAGTTGGGCTTCTGAACACACGCATATCGCATTTTACTATCTGGCTTACACACACACATATCGCATTTTATTATCTGGCTTATACACACACATATCGCATTTTATTATCTGGCTTTCCCGAGCTTCTACTACTGGAAGTTGTTTCCTATATTTATTTCATCAATTAGTGAAAAATCCTAATTAAGTCAAAAATTCTAAGATTTCAATAATTCTATGAAAACTGAAAATTGGCCCAGTGGCTGCTGACATTCTTCAATAGAAAATAGGCTTACATCTGATGGTAATACAGTAGCAGTATGAAACATATGACAGATTTACAAACATGTTAAATCGATAGATTCTTGACTTATCCTAAGAGAATCATAATCATGCATAAACATTACTATAATGGTGCAGAAATACTAATTGGAAAAAATAACATCGGAGGCTGCACACCTTTACAGGATTGTATTTGTAGAAAATTGGAGAAGCAGGGCAAGCAAGATGATAGATCTGATCAACCTCCACGAGCAATGGCTCCGTGACATCTAAAAGGATGACAAAATGTATTTAGCAACATGTAACAGACATTAGACATGTTCACAGATGCACTGAAATTTATTTAAATTGATGAACTAAGTTGGACTAGAGGATGTCCTAAGAAGTCACAAAATGGTCTCACCTTCAAAACAAGGCAAGGTTCTGAAATTATGGAATTCTAGAAATTCTTCGAACATCATTAAGTCATTTTTCTTTTGTTTTTTTAAAAAAAGAGAATCTCATAGGAGAATTAAAAAAAGTGTAGCAATAACAATAAATTTATAAAGATACCAGTGCAAGCATAGATATTTTCAGATTTAGGCACATGAAATTACCATGTCTGATAAGCTCAAATCTTGGGTGCCCAATCCATTTTTTGAGGTTGTCTTTTGAACCTGTAAAATAGTTATCCACAACGACAACCTAAACACAATAAACAAAAAAGAATACATAAGCAAATTATCAAGTGAAACAGGAGAATTTGCAAATTTTCAAGTAAAACATGAGAATTTGTACATAAGGCTTCAGATAGAACAGATTGATCAGCTGGAAAGAAACTGTACCACTGCACACTTGGAGGGAAAAAAAAACTTCTTTAAGAATCATAGATAATGCATTAAGTAACGTATGACCTTACCAGCAGCAAAATTTAATGTAGCTGTATTTTTCTTCCTGTTATGGTTATCAATTAGAGATAAATCATTGCTGATTAGTCTGCAGTTTTCAAACAAAAATTATCACTTCTCCTCATGAAGATGTAGTGGGATGATGCAAGTAGCCCCCAGCGTTAGAAAAAAGTGAGAAAATAACGGAGCTCTGAGTCATAGAATCATTAGTTAAATATTTATGCATCATGGACTGAATGAAACTATCATATCATGCGAGAGAGGATACGCTGGAGGATCAGATACATTCTAGGTATTTTGACTGCCATGTTATCTTCATACCAGGAGAATTGTATTCATGCAGAAGATTAATAAAGTGGTTTTGAGAAGATTGTGTTTTCGAAATTAATAGCCACCACCAAAGATATTAACATCACGTACAGATGCTATCCGGAAAAGAAAATACCTCGTGTTTCTCATTTTCCATCAACTTGTCAACCAAATGAGAGCCAATAAATCCGGCACCCCCGGTAACCAAGATCCGAAGATTAGCCTGTGAATTGTTAACATGACGGCGAGTTAACATGCATGCGGTCAATAACAACACTTCCAATCAAGTGTATGATCACTAATGAGGCCCAACGAACTTCATTTTGAACTTCATCTTTAGAGAAGGTAATAGACCACCAATGCCTCAAACGGACACATGAACATAAATCTCTTCCACGAAAAATCTAAAATCCTTGCGACCACAAATTTGCAACAATAAACAATTTATCTTAAAGTAAAATAACCTGAAAGAATTTGGAAAATCGCAGTGGAGAAGGGGTCGGAGGCGGCCGTGTGATGGTGTGCTGATCTCCATTGGCAGACTCCTTCGCCATCGCTCCGATCTCCGCTCAAACAACTGGTCTGCAGTACTCGTTCCCAAACCCTAATCTCATCAGATTTCACTGAGCAAACTAATTTTATAAACAGAAATAATTAAAACCCAATATGAACGTGTCAGTTTTTTTTCCATCCAGACATAAACAGAATTTGAATCCCCGACCAAAAAAAAAAAAAAGCAAGCGTATCGTCAAGAACAAAAACAGAAATTCTAACCAAGAAATTTAGAAAAAATCGCCTGCCTTCTCGTCCCAACGAAATTAGATTCGTATTTCGGCAAATTAAACGGGTGAAGAACCCTATAGATCTAGGACCTTTAAATAATACAGAGCAGGTGAGCCGGCTACCCCCACCTACCGACGCAACGATCTAAACCTAAAATCCGGTAGATTATAAAAAACGCTTGAAATGGAAGCAAAGCCGATGGAGAGCGATACCTCAACGATTACGGGATCTCGAATCAGATCCGAAATTACAGCTTTCAAGAGGTCGATCTCGAAGATAATAGCAGTTTATGTCGGAAGAACGGATCTGCGGCAACGACTCCTTGAATTGATGGATAACAATAAGGAGATAATAGAAGTTTATGTTAGAAGAACGGATCTGTGGAATTGATGGATAACAATAGAGACCGTTGGGATGAAGATAGGAGGATTTGGCGATTTGGTTGGCAGAGAGGAATCGGCGGCTTCGGTTTTTGCAAGCTCTCCCTCCGCCTCATCCTCCCGGAATGCCGCTGCTGAGCTGGAGCTAGGTAAGCCGGTTGACTAACGCAGCGCGTAACCGGCTTCAAAAGTATGAGGTAAATTCTTAAGGGCCCAGTGCTTGTACCGCGAGTTGAAACCCGTGCTACGTGTTATCAGGATACAGGGAGTCGCACTAGGACCCACGATTTATTTCGTGGGTCCCGCGATCCTGTCCAATAATCTCATCCACTTTTGGGGCCATAATGTTACTGGAGGTATTATCCATAGCGCATAGCGACGATTTAATGGAGCGAGGACCTTCTAGCGCATAGCGACGGCATAGCGACGACCAAGGAGACCAAGACGCGAAGTTAGGAGCGGTGGCGGGACCCACGTGGAAACTGGAGATTAGCCCCACCATAAAGTTGCCTGATGGACGGAGAGGAGCACTAGAGCAACTCTTTGTTTTTTTTTTTTTTTAACTTTGGAAGCACCAGAGCAGCTTAAATACATCGCTCGTCAGAGCCGCTCAATGGACGCATCATAGGAGTTGGATGGAGATTACTCAACTTTTGTTTATTATAAATAATTAATAATTTTATAATATTTATAAAATTAATTGGATTAAATTATTGATATATGATCCATATTTATTGGACTTACGTATGTATATCTTTCTATTGAATAATATAGTTGGTAGTTTGTGTGACTTTAAAGTAGCCCATAACGAAGGAACTTTGTAGTTGCTAACTCTTTTCCTTCCAACTTGCTTCCCACACTAACCCTCTGCACGTGTCCCCTTCCTTCTTCTCTTTCACAAGCAATTCTCTTTGCGAAGCTTAGGGAAGGAGAAGGTGGCAGGTCCGTTGAGGATACAATCAAGGAATATAAAGATATTCTTATTCTAATTCCTTCTTGCATAAAGATATTCTTATTCTAATTCCTTCTTAGTGGTAGTATAAACTAAGAAAAGGTGCTTCACACATTGGCATTCATGGAAACAAACATTTACGTCAATCCAGCAATCTGCCGTGCAGCATATTTGCTCTACTCCTAAAGACAGCCTTCTACAAGTAAAAATAAATCCTCCAAGCTCACGTCAAAGTCATTGACAAGTAGGGCCCGGTTCCTCCTTTTTAATGGATGAATAATCTTAGATTAGAAAAGATGGAGAGCACTACAGCCTCGGATAATGACTAAAAGGACTTTATGACCATAAATATATGCATTAAGACTTTGGTAAGTGATGAACTCGGCTCAGTACCACATCAACGAGTGATTTTGTTGGGTTACTTAAAAAATAAAAAATAAAAAAAAAATACACAATCATTTTCGTTGATACAAATCAGTAGTTTCCATTTTCATGTGTCACAGTAGCAAGTAGGGAAGAGTCACATGATCTTTTTTCACTAGAGTGCCTGGCCTCTTTTATGCAAGCTTCAATGAAGGGAGAAGGAGTTGGGGAGTAAAAAAAGCGATTTTCTTGACCATTTGACTTTAACTAGCCAGATTTTAAGATGCTTGCTTGTAAGTAATATTTTACACTAGTGAAAGAAAATAAATAAATTGTAGACTTAAGTGTGGTTAATTAGTTGAAACTCATACGATCTTTTTCTGTGTCTTTCTTCTTTGATTTTTTTTTTTCAACTGACTAAAGTTCTACTTAAGTCTAATTACAAAAAAGTAGAAGAAAAAAAAAGAGGAATTAAATAATTCTTACCTAATAAACTACATCTAAGTTCTATTCATAAACAAATTAATAGATGCAATGGTCCTTGCCTTCCTAAGAAAGTTCCTTTATCATAGCTTAGTTTATATGCTCATGACTTCTGTTCTCTCTCATAAACACCTATTCTTTCATAAATATAATTTAGAGAAATAGTCTACTACCATCAAGATAGCCCTAAATCCATGCTCCATTTTATATTACCAACAAACCAAGCAAGTACAACATAGCTTCTTATATCTTTTTTGAAGAAAAAAATAGCCTTCATATCATCTCTCATTTTTAAAATAATGGTAGGTTGTTTCTAACAATATTAGAGTCCTTCTTTGATTAGGGGGTTCTACACACGATACTATTTGAGTAGCTCCTAACTTAGGTTATCCTACTTTAATAGTAAGATCCTATTCCTTTTAGTACTTGTTTAGTTGGGGAAAAAATAAGTGAAAATTTTTTTTCATCCTTATTTTCTAATGTTGGATTGAAAAGTGGGAGAAAAATGGATGGTGAGGTCTACACATATTTTTTTCTATCCCACTAGAAAATTTTTCTATAAAGAAGGTGATATTTTAACTTTTTCGATTTAATGAAAAATTTGCTAGCACTAAAAGTTTAAAATTATTCTTTTGACTTTGTTTTATTTCTTTTTCTATTATATTTATATTTGATTAGTATAACATATATAATATCATATCATATCATATAATATAATATATTATATTATACCATTATTATAATATATAAACTAATATTATATTATATTATATTATATTATAAAAGATAAATTATAATATGATATAGTATAATATAATATAACATAATAATATTATATGATATATCTTATAATACTATATTATAAATAAAATATTACTAATATAGTATAATTTAATATTATTACATTGATATTATATTATATTAATTCCTATGTAATATTTATTTTAGGGGTATTATAGTCAAATTGATTTTTTTTAATGTAAAATTATCCCAAAAAAACACATGAAAATATTTTTAAAGCTATAATTTCCTATACAAATTTTCTATTAACCAAACATAGTAAAAGTTTATTTTTTTCCTATAAAACTTTCCTAGGAAAATGAATTTAAGGAAAAACATTTTCTATTAAAATTTTTCTCAGAAAATATTTTCTATTAAAACTTTTTTCAGAAAAATACCAAACAAGCAGTTGATGTAAAGAAATCTATTTTGAACTGAGATCCATTAGTCAACTTTAGCAATTCCTCAGCCATAGGATCTTTCATCATGCCAAACCTAATAAGACCCAGAATTTATTTTTTTGGTTGATTACAATTAATTTTGCTTTCTTACTGAAGGTATTTGCGGCCAATATTTTATATGTAGGTCAAATTTAGTTAGAAAACCTTGCCAGCGAGCTTGCTTTAGAGAAAGCTTCTTTCAGATTTGAAAATAACAAGTAGCTACATTATCAATCCGGACCAACACTTTTAAACTCAGTAAATAGTGCCTTCAAATTCTTAGGCAGAATACCATGGTAGTTATCTCCATCTTTTGATGGCATATTGTCATTCAAGTATCATTTAATTTTCAGCTTTTGTAAGTGATATGATGGCCCTCCTATGCCAACACCTTGCCAATGGCATAGCCTGATGCATCAGTGTAGACTTCAAATGACTTGAAGAAGTGTGATAAGAAAAATATAAGTCCTCCATCATAGCTTCTTTCTTAAACTCTGCAAACGCCTTCTCGTACGTGAGGGTGCACCGCTATGGCTGATTCCTTTCCAATAGTTTAATGGGTGGTGCAGCAGTGGCTGAATAGCTCTTAGAACCATCAATAGTAGTTCACTAGGCCAAGAGATGACTGCAACTCTATCACAATTATGGGAGTCTCCCACTCAACAATGGCTTGGATTTTCTGCTTGTCCATCCAAAAGGTTTGATGGCTGATCTAATAGCCTAATAAGCACACCTTCCTTTTTGCAAAGGATCACTTCTCCTCTTTGATATACAGTTAGTTTTTGGCTGGCTTTTCCTTAGCACTCGACAAACTACTCTCGAATACTCCATATGCCTCTCTATGGTGTGATTATACACCACAATATAATCAAGGTAGACCATGATGAATTGATCCAAATCATCTAGAAAGTTGCTAGAGCTTTGATTAATCCAAATGACATCATAAGAAACTAAAACGAACCTCGCCTTATAACACAGGTTGTTTTAGCCTTATCTCCTCTGACAATTTGGACCAGATGGTAGACTGCAAATCAAGCTTGGTGAAGATTCATGAATATCAATCATAGCTTAGGAGCTTTGGCCATTGATGTTCACCTCAATATACAAGAGTTCCTTATCTAGGGACTCATTGCCGCTAGCTTGCTTCTTCATAGCATTGACCACCCACATTGCTCTCATTTTAAGCTCTTTTTGCTCCTCGCCCTCCTCAATGCAGACTTTGCTAACGGTGCAAGTCGCACCCTTGGTCCTTTTTCTTGGAGCAATCTCTAAGTCCAATGGTTTCCATTACATACATAACAAATGAGCCTTTCTTAGAGGATTCCCTCTTGTATCCCCCGCCTTTGCCCTTGTCGGGCCCTGGTGCCTTTGGCTTGGCGACAACTGCAACAGCACCATTAAGGTCTTGAACTCTCTGACACTGCTACTCTTAAGGCATCCCAAGGTTGTGAGCTAAGAAGTAGGAGAGCTTTGTGAGCTAAGAAGTAGGAGAGCTCCTCAATTATATTAGTAATGCCCGACATTAGCTAGTGAACTGCTTCACATACTCCTCGATGGATCCTGTAAACTTGAGATGTCATAGGTTCTTGCATAAGAACTCTACATTCTCAAGAAAGAACTGGGCCTTGATCTTCCGCTTCAAGCCCTCCCACAAGTTGATGGTGCAAAGCCCCCTTCTATCTCTAAGCTCCAACGTCTCCACCAAAGCATGACACCATCAAAGAGGTACATGAAGCTGGTCCAGACCTCCTTTTCCTCATCCTAAATCTTTGATGCCTCAAAATAAGGCTTAATGTTTCAAAAGTAGTGCTCCACTTTGGCATCTCGAGCACCCCGAACCTCTTCAGCTGGTGCTTCCCTCGTCATAGATCCCACATTGGTAACAGCTATTCAAGGAGAGAGACTATTGCTCAACTCCTCCATCCCTTCATCATGAGCCACAATCTTCCCCTGTTGCCTTTGTGGTGGTGTAGAATTCTTCAACTAAGCTCGGAAAGTACCAAAAGCAATACAGTTATTCTCCTCTACCCCAAGATACAGCATGATTCTCTAAGAATCAATCTCTTCCTCTGCTTCACAAACACGATGGACCAACTATTTTACAAATTCTTCTCAGGTGTCAGGCAACTCCAAGAGTTCCCCAGGTTCCGAGTCTTGCTTTCTTCTTCTTTTCCTTTGGCATATCAACCTTCTTCTCCTTTTTACCTCAAATGTTGACATGCTTATGTACCCCTTTGTCTCAACGACCATGGTATCAACCTTCTTCTCCTTTCACCTCAAATGTTGACATGCTCATGTACCCCTTTGTCTCAACGACCATGGTACCAACCATCATGGACCCGTGAGACAGGCCATCTCTTCAACCTGTTCGGCACCCGACTACTTTCACACAGCCAAGTAAGCCTTTTTAATCAAACCTGATCATCTTCGCCCAACCAAACCTTTACACACTAAGACGATGAGTTGGTGAAAGGGAGTGAACCAAGTTTTAAAACAATTTTTTTATTAAAATAAGGATTGTAGGTCTCTTGAGAGTCTCTCAACTCTCTCTCTCTCTCTCTCTCTCTAAAAATCCGCTCCACTCCTTTCTTGCCTTTGCTACCAAATGGAACCCCTACTTATATAGGGGTCATTGGGTATAGCACGGTGTTAATGATTCCAGAACGATGATAAGATCATCCTGTTTCGTATCGATACAGTATCATTATGAAATTAGGATCGCTGTATAGGGGATGATTCTAATCCCATCTAAGGGATGGAATTGTTGGATCATCATGATAATAGTGATCTCTACCAAAAAATTGAAACAACTTTGTTTCCATATTTATCAATCTCCCTCCAAATATTGTTATAATATAATATATTATATTATTTATAATATATAAATATCACATAATAATATATTATTATATATTATAATATCAATATATAATTAAAATATTAATAATATATAATTATATAATATTAGTTATTGTTATAATATATAATTTATTATCATTAATATTATATCAATATTATTGCATATATTAACTATATATTATATATTATAATATTAAAAATAAATTATATTAATATTACTATATTAATGTTACTATCATTATATTATTATAATATATAATATTAATATAGTAATTAATATTATATTATTTTATATATTTATATAATAACAACAAGAAAGTCTTAACTCTAAACTAGTTGGAATCGACTACGTAAATCTTTTTTTTCTATTCAGCTCTATTCTGAATTATATTTTTGGTTAGATATAAAAATTCTAAGTCTTTATTTATCACTTTCTCTCATGTAATTTTTAATTTATCTTTAACTTTTTTTTTTCTTTTTATATGTATCAAAACTCTCTTTCGCACAAGTGCACTCTATTGATTCATAGTCATAGAGTATGATTATAATTTTATACTGATCGTCAATCTATAGAAACTCTCCTCCTCTATTCAAACTTGAAACCAACTATTTATGAAAACTTTATACATAAATAAAGTTATTATCTATATTTATAATATATAATAATATATATATATATAATATTATTATATATTATATATTATTACAATATTAATTATTATAATATACTATTATAAATTTTATATTATATTATATAATTTATACATAATATATTATATAATATAAAAAATATATTATGCAAACAAGTTTTTAAGAATAGTATTGTATGCATGATGACCTTTCATCCTCATATTATATCAAATATAGTGATCTACATCTTTAATTATCTAAATATTTCAAAATAACTCATATCAAACTGGATAAAATATTCAAAATATTTCATATCAAACAAAAAAAAGCTAGATGATTATATTGCTTGTAATCCTGTGACTGATGATACTAATACTAGTGATTAACCAAACGGCCTTATATATAGAAAGTAGTAACAAACTAGGCTAGCTAAATTTATGCCAAATTTATACAATAAAAACTCTAAAACTAATTACTAGAAACCTTGAAAAGACTTCATACATTCCCAGATCCATCTAAGAAAGGCGTGACAACCAGCCAGGTAAAGATTCCCACCTTGGGTGATAAGTAAACAGAAACTGTTTACAAATGCGCCACCTCTTTCTAAAAGCTCGCGCCCTCACCACTGAAACAAAAACAACGTTGAACGACACCGTTGTATAAGCCCCACAACTCACGATTTGATATAGACGTTCTCGCACGCATACACACATAAAAAAAAAAAAAGAAAAAAAAAAAAAGATTTAATACCTCTCCCAGCTCTGAATCTTCAATCGTCCACGCAACCATAACATTCTTATTTCGTGCTACACGTCTTCCATGTTCAGCAATACCGACCGTATGCTCTCTTCCTATTGATAAACTACCACAAGTAACATGACTACCCAAATGCGGCTCATATAAACCATCGTAGTTACAGAATACAGAGAAAACTAACTATTTAACAACATATTTGTATATCAAGATACAACTTCATCCATGGAACAAAACAACTTCTTGAACCATTACCTTGTGCGGGCAATTTAACTGCATCCCTGAATAGTTCAAATCTTCAGGTTCAGCATTAAAAGCTGGAGGAATATTTACCCTCTTAAACTGTTGACTATAGCGCAAATACAACAGCAAAGACAGGACCATGCCCTAACAAGAGGCTTGCTACCACAAATTAATTAAAAACTCTACTTTGCGCAAAAAGTAGAACTTAGTGAGCCCGCTCATCTCACCTTCAAATGCACCAGTTGTAGCAGTACAAAGCATGACAGGTGAAGGGATGCCATAGCACGGACAACGCTCTTACCAGCTCAAGCATCAACCAGATTTCTTCCATTCTTGCAATTTTTCTCGTGTAGGTTCATACCAGGATATAAAACAACTACACGTCATCAAGGTAAGCTCTAGAATATGTCAGGGTGAAACCGGCCAGGAATGGAACTGGATTCCTGTGCCCTCTGAAGATGAACCTTCAATGCATAATTGTTCAGCTGCACCAAAATAATAACATTTCAATGTCCCAGTCGATACCAAGCACACTGAACATCATCCTAGAGCAATGTGAAACTAGCATGAAGCACTGTTTTCATCTAACGTCATCAAGTTGAAAATCAAATCCTGGTAGAAAAGCTTTGAAAGAGCATGTCATGTCGGATGGGTGGTGATAATGTCAGTTCCCAAGGTCTTAACATCAAATGAAGAGCTTCTAATGTGGCAGGGGTTGTCATGCTGTAAGAAAGATGGTCAAAGTCTTACAGGTGTCTTTCCATCACCATCATCCCTCTTAAACCATGCATGCGTGTCATCAGGCCAGATTCAACATAATACTAGGTGGAGAAAACTGAGAGTTGCTTTTGCTTACCTCCAATGTCCGGATTTGCTCTTGGTACTGACTAATAATGTGCTTCAATTGCTGCACCTCCTTTAGTTTCTCTTCATGCTCTGTATTGCGCTCATGCTGAATAGCAACAGCTCTCTTCAGAATCTGGCTGTCTCTCAACAAACACTGCAATTGCTCTTTAAGAGAAGCAATCTCCTGCTGTTCCGTGTCAGAGTCAAAAAGAGAGAACACCATTTATCAAAAATAGAAAAGATGGGGGGATTGCTTTCCGGAAACTAAAATGGCTCTTTAGAACATCTACCTGCACTGATGCAGTAGTTTGTGCAACAACATTTCTTTCAAAAGCTTCCAAGATTTTCATTGCACGGCCTCGGACATCATCCCAATTTGAGGCATTCATCATTTCTCGTACAAATATATCAACCCACGAAGGCACATCTTGGGGAACATGAGGCACAGAAGCTAAACTATCATTCTGAGAAACTTCAACCTTCGGCTCGGATGTCTGAGAATTACTACCACCTGAGAAAAGTAGTCAGACAAAAGGCCTAAAAGAAAGTCGTACATTTGCTTGGAGGATATAACTCAGATGCAAATGTATGTAGTATACTACATGTAAATCCATGTACCAACCTTCAGCAACATTTTCATTTGCTTGGAGAATTGAGTTAAGCCGTGCCGATTCAATTCTTGCAGAATCATCACCAAGGGACAGTGCATGGAGACTCTTGATGGCATCATCAATTTTGTGATCATGAGTCTTTAAAACAGTTTCCACAACCTGTGCAGCAATTGCAATAGAAAATTCACATAGTTGATGGTCAAAAAAAAGATTTAAAAGGAATCATGAAAAATCTAGATTCTGATGCATTCCACATTTGCAAGAAACAAAATCTGTATTAGATTTAATTACATGATGCCTTTTACTTGACAAAACAGTATTGGCATAAGGCAAATTACACCTGAGTCAAAATTGTGCCCTTAAAAGTGGCTAATTTCATATAACAAACATACATTTATGATGTTGGGATATATACATACATAAGAGGTACATTTATGATTTGATAACATGATTTTGCAGTGAAGGTGCTGGAAAGACTTGAATATCGGTAATATGCCATATATAACCAGAATTACCATATCGTGCACAACTATGAAGTTTTTAGGTGACCTGGAAGCCACTGAGTAAAGGAGCATATTCCCCTCTTAATGGACACATCCTCTATGGTCTACAAATGTCCGAAACATTATTCAAATAGCAGTTGATTTAGTACAAGAAGGAGAATGTACTCAACAATCAAGGGAAATATCACACTAGTCCTCCAACCCGATCTACAATGTCATCAAGAGCAAGATAATGAACTGCTAATTTTGAAGGTCAACAATATGTGACAACATGCAACCATGTTTGATGTGATGATCGCAAATAACAACATCAACATAATAAGACACATGAAAAATCTTGCGAGATATCAAGCCACAAATGTGTGTCAGTGAGAATCAAACTCGGACGAAATTCATAAACTACTTTGAATTAAAATAAGATCCTGAGATTAGTTTGCAGCCAGAAAATGTCTCCAGTGCATTGCAACATCACTTTTAGGAATGAAACAATATAAAGGATTTCGAGACTTCCATCATAATACTCAGTAACAAATAATCTCTTATGCCAAGTAACAATATTGAGATCAATCGCAAGCGAAAATGAAACATCAAGCTCATCCATTCACGAAGCCCATTCTCTCCAACAGCTTTCGGTGAATTCTGCCGCATAGACTTCGTACTTTATTATCTAAACAAAAACTCTTTAAGTCTTTTTACAAATTATCACAGCAATTTGGCCATGATCAGGAATAAAAATTGAATTTAAAAAGGCTCCGTGATCGGTCCAATGTATTTATATTAATCAAGAAACAAGAGTGAAGGAAAAGGTTTAAGAAATTAGCCGCTATATCGATAAAAAAATCAAGCAAAGCCGATAGATGGATAAATCCAGGATGTACCAAGATAAGCAAAGAAAGAGGGCAAGAAAGGATGTTTACCTCCCGATCCATGGATGGGAACATGCGGAGGAGGATGGAGACCTTGTCGTCCGATCCGAGGGCGAAATCGGGGGAGCGGATGGGAGATCCGTAGCGCGAGCAGCGAGATCTCTTAGCCGATGGGGCCGGCGACGGAGATCCGAAGATTTCCTCCAACCCTAGGCGCTTCCCGCAGATGCCTGCAGACATGGCAACCAAACCCTAGCCCGACGCAGAACACCAGGGTTTTGATCGACAGCGGCAAATCCCCCGCTCGTCCACCAACTCCTTTCCCCACCTTTATCGCCCTCTTTTCTCTCCCTCCACACAACCCCCTCTCCGGGTTCTGGTTTTGTTCGCTCCGAGATGAAATGCGCGGCGTTCATCTCCCTGTCTCCACCATTACATTTATATAGAATCTTCCCCTGAGCCGGTCAGCCGTCGATATTTTATTCGACTAAGCGTCGCGTTTTCCAGTTTTACTACACCGAACATGATGTGGCGATGTTTCGACGGTTTGATTAGAGATAGACGGTGAGGCTTTTTCTATTTTCCAGAGGAGCATTCTCTAGCAACGCGTGATCGTCAGAGGACGACGACCGCAGCTCGATGGAGAAATCTATTAAATACCATGCCTGATGTGGACGCGTGTCGGCAGCCTTTGATCACGACCATCCGCCTGCGCTGCACTTTCGGCTATTCCAAACGAATGGATGTGATTAAAAAGCCATTGGCGATATAAGCACTGGATTTTATCCCTCAGGTCAGGTGGCTCGCTGAGACCTCCGAAATTTTATGGTCTTGTATGCTAAAAATAAATCTACAAATACACCTAGACAAAAGATAGGTCGGCAAAAATATTGGATCGAAAATAATTTATCCAGCCTTAACCTAAGATAATTTTCCTTAAAATTTTAAATAAAAAAAAAAAAAATCAAACTCAGAAAGGTGAGCTTGGCTCTTTGATATTAAACCAAGCACGACAAAAAGTATAGCCTTGATGACCAAATTAAATCAAGACTAGATACAAGTACCTGGCATACCTGCTAGCATGTAACCATAGTTATCAAATTTGGACCAAATCAGTTGGTGCAATCGATAAACCGAACCTTTGATCAGTTCGATTTTTTGAATGAACCAATTATGTAATTGATTTTATGAAAATTGGATGAGCTAATCAATTTTTTCATTAATCTAATGACCGATATGAATTGATAAAACTGGATCGATCTTTTTATGTCCTTTAAAATTATTTTTTAATTAATATAATTTAAAATTTTGATTATAATATTTTTTTATTTTTAAAATATTAAAAATATCTATCATTTGATTTTATTTTAAAGAACATAATTATTTTATTAGCATCTGATTTTAGTTCATTATGTGCATAATTGATGTGCTAAAAAGTTGAACTTTATGACCAATGTAGTAAAAAGGTTCTCCAATGTATGCCTTCTTCCAACCCTTTTCCCTTGACCAGCAAAATGATTCAATTTTCGTGATTTGGTGCCTTGATGAGTACCAGCACAAGTTTTACCTTTATCCAGTGAGAAATGTTTGATGGGTGTTTGAATTCTACACTGGAGTTTAGAGTTTCCGGAGTTTGATTTGGTGTTCCTGTATTTTTTCTGTTGCAAAAAGTTATAAACACATAACCTCCATCAATATTTAAAGCTTGCAGTGGCGTGACAGGGAAATTGTAGTCTCAAAATTATATGTAAAGAAAAATTTGTTCCTTTCTTTATGTAGTTCGTTTTGAAATCTGCAGGAAACCTTTTTAATGATAAACATATATGATCAACAGCAGGATAGGGCAATTGCAATCACCTACCTCCTCCTGTGATCTGATAATAATATATAAAGAAAAATATTGGGGAAATCTTTTAATGATCACCATGATCAGTAGTGCAGAGTGGTAAGATGAGTCAAGGTGGAAGATGAAATTGATGAAACATAGACAGGTAGCCCAAGACTGGAGCAAATAGCTAAGATTCTTTTGGGAGGAGACTGCCGGCTAGTAAAATGTATTTTGTGAACTTGTGCTATCTGATAGCGCCTTATATAACATTATAACTCAGAGTTTATTTTTTTAATCAGAATTTCAGTAGACTTAAGAGTTGCTGCCTTGTATACTTCCTACCTCACAGAGTTTGTTTGCGCGTTGCTGTAAATATATAAGAAAATCTAAGGGCAGTACTTCATTTTATTGTGTAGATAGTTGGCATCTCTGATATGGGGTTCTTGGCATCTTTAAGCGTCGCTGACAAGCATGCAAATGGTTATAATCATTTATCTAATAAATTGGCATAGAAATTTTTGTTATCTATTTGGCACCATACAATCTCTTACCTCTTGCTGAATGAACTGGTACAACCGGACAAACCATGGTTATCTTTACAGGTCTTTGTAGAATCTGTTGGAGGTTGTAAGACTTCCAATTCATAAGCTTAGCAAGTAGGAATCCTCATCAATGTCCTCTAGGACCCTAGTCACATGCAGTTATGTTACAATCGGACTTCATTATTAAGGCTTACATCTTTGCATCACTAATCGGAACTAAGTAACCTTTTGGACCACGTAGAAGGTAATGCAAGGGCACATTTGATTTACGGTTAGTAGGAGATGACCGGCGTTGAAGTAGGTTCTAATAGAAGTTGTCAATGTTCAGAAGGTAATAAACCATGATCTTAGATCAGAACAATTGATGTCAACAGTTCGAGCTTAATGTCAAGAGGCTTTGTCACGCCTCAGACTCGATGGTGGATCCAGGAGTGGCAACCCGCCGCATGCTAGGCATGCAAGGCGTTCAGAATGTAACAAATAATGAAAAGAGGGATAATAACTACATATAATTTAAGGTCCAAAATATCCTTAATACAAGCCATATAATGTTTAGCAACATCCCAACATCACAAGATCATAATTAGGGTTACATGACAAAATGTGATCTGTTACACAGGTGAAAGCTACAAAATTACCTCAATAATTGCTTCTTCAATTTTGTGGCTCTGAAAAATATTGTGAGATTTGAATGAGCTCACACTCAGTAAGTAAGCCTACTATAGCATAGCATAGTGTTTAATAAATCAGGTTTTCATATATTCAAAAACATGCCAAACTTTCATAATTCAAATACATTTCATCATGTTATCAAAGTATGTATAATATATGCTCAATGTAATTTGAAAGCCAATGCTGTATAGTATTTCAAAAATGCATATCATCTGATTATCCAAGATATTCATTCTTTTATAAATATGCCAAAATCATATTCACTTGGTTGAAATCAATGGAAGACAGATACCATTTTCAAATTAAAATCCACTGTCATTAGCATTAATGTTCCGTCTTATTACAAATACGCCACGGTCACACACTATACCTACAAATACCCTTATAACAGGGTCAGAACACCACATAGATGTATCCTCCATATATATCTTCCCTGTGGAGGAAGGGTTCTGGTACCAGAATCATATCAAAAGTCATGACATATCATAGAACAGAGCACCCCATAGGCATATCCTCCACATATATCCCCTGTGAAGGTGGGTCCCGGAGTCAGAAATCATATCGTGTCATCATGTCATAACATAGTGGACCGTGGATGACATATTTTATATTCACAAAACTCCATTTCATGTCATATTTGCATGCTCACAGTTATTATTGCAAAAACATACTCCATATGCTTTTCATGTTTGCAATGGTTTGACATGTCAAAATATATGAATACTTACAAATAATTTTAATATACCCAACATGTCAAAATACATGAACACTTGCAAATAATTTTAATATACTAAATATTTTACAGAAATTAGCAATATCAAAATAACCATGTCAAATAATCATTTGCATGCATGGGGTATCATATACTTTGCAAAATTAGCAATTTCAAAAGCTACGTCACATAATCAATTGCATATATAGTGCACCAAATATTTTTTCAGAGCGTAGCAATTTCAACATAATCATATAAAATAGTCATTTGCATATATGGGATATCAAATTCATTTTTTTCACTTTTCAAATAATGCACATGTAAAACAATATAACATTTAAATCCATAATTTGCATACTTTAATAATTCATGAAAATCATGATAATTGGCTTACTTACCTCCTAACGCTATTCCAAAGATGTAAATCAGCTAATTGGGCTCTTGGGTACCTACAACATAATTTTTAAAATTTTTAATCTTCAAAATCAGGATGTCAAGATGACTCCTATACTCTACCCAATCTAATTCTGGGCCTAACTTAGGGCTTGAATATCTCCAAATATAGAAGCCCAAATGGAGAAATAAAAATTTTTCGACAAATTAGGATCCAAGCTGATCAAAACCTTATTTTTCTTTTATTGGGTCCGGCCTAATTTGGGGCCCAAAAATTAGGCCCAAACGGGCTCGCTGGGCTGGGCTGAACCCGGTCCCAGCCCGCTGCCTCTTCCTCTTTCTTCCTCTGGTTCACCCGAACCAGGGGAAGTTGCCGGTGGCCTAGGGCCGTCGCCGGCCCTTTCCCTGGCCGCCAGCCGACCGCCGACGATCGGCCCAATGCCGGCCGCCGCCAGCGGCCGCCGCCCCCTCTTCCTCTTCTTCTTCATCCTCTTCTTCTTCCCGACCGCCCCTCCTTGGGGCAGTGGCACGGTCGGCCCCGCCGGCCGACTGGACCCCCATCAAACACTGCCCCGGTGCCGGTGGGTGCCACCACTCGCGGCCCGGGCCCGGCGAGCCGACGAACATGCCGCCGAGCCCGAACCAAGGCAGGAGCCAGTTCAGCTCCCGCGGCTAGGGGAGGGCCATCCGGCGGCCCTCTCCCTCCTCTCCAGCCGCCCCGAGCGGCCGGCTTCCTTCCCCCACCGAAGCGAGCGGACTGGGTGGGGCGCCGCACGAGGCCGCCGGCCCCTTGGCACGACCGCGGCTACGACCCAATTAACTTCTAGCGGACCGAAACCACGTGGCCCAAAAACTCGAGCGGAAGTTAATGGATAGCAAGTAAACTTGAATTATAAGCACATCACCCATTTCTCTCCCATCCAATGTGGAACTAAATTTAGGGTCCCACAATCTCCCCACCTTATAATGCGACGCCCTCGTCGCATGCCACAACCTAGCCAGAATCCCCCGAGTCGGATCATTGGTGCTGCAAGGGTGGCTCCACGCCATGACGGGACTCCACCACCTCCCCATGAGTAGCCCTTTCCTCATGCCCACAAACTTCCGCACACTTGGGTCGACTCTAATACCATTTTGTAACGCCCCAAGCCCGCCTACGACCCTATTAACTTCTAGCGGACCGAAACCACGTGTCCCAAAAACTTGAGTGAAAGTTAATGGGTAGCAAGTGGACTTGAGTTATAAGCACATCACCCATTTCTCTCCCATCCAATGTGGGACTAAATTTGGGGTCTCACAATCTCCGGTCTCACAATCTCCCAACCTTATAATGCGACGTCCTCGTCGCATGCCACAACCTAGCCAGAATCCCTCGAGTCGGATCATTGGTGTTGCAAGGGTGTGGCTCCACGCCATGGCGGAACTCCTCCACCGTCCCATGGGTAGCCCTTTTCTCATGCCCACCAACTTCCGCACATTCGGGTCGGCTCTGATACCAGGATCATTGGTGTTACAAGGGTAGCTCCACGCCATGGCAGAACTCCACCACCGTCCCATGGGTAGCCCTTTCCTCATGCCCACTAACTTTCGCACATTCGGGTCGGCTCTGATACCATTTTGTAACGCCCCTAACCTACCTACGACCCAATTAACTTCTAGCGGGTCGAAACCACGTGGCCCAAAAGCTCGAGTGGAAGTTAATGGGTAGCAAGTGGACTTGAGTTATAAACACATCATCCATTTCTCTTCCATTCAATGTGGGACTAAATTTGAAGTCTCACAGACTTGTATAAGAGTAGGGTCAATATTCTAATCATCTCATTAAAACTAGTGTTAACATCACTTCAACAATGTAAACCACAGAGCATGTGGTGTTTAGAGGAATAAAATACAGTAGTGCAGTGGCATTATTTGAGATTTATTCCCCATGCCATTAGTCCATCCCGGTAAAGACGACTTTGAAGAAAGCAACTGAAGCAAAAAGTATAGCTTCTTATGCTAGCATGGGCATCTTTTATTTTTCTTCTTCATGAAAGAAAAAAAAAGAAAGCATACCCACGGTAGTAGATGCTACCATTTTTCATAGTTTCTATCAACAATTAGAGATAGTGACTTTCAAGAAAATGGATATATTTTAATTATCGATACAAGTTATAAAAAAAGATAGCAATCTTCTACTAGCATGGGCATATTTTGGTTTTTTCTTTTATCAGAAAGAGAAAAAAGAAAACATGCCCATGCTAATAGAAGTATTACTTTCTTTTATTTATTGCATTGATAATAAAAAATTATGGCTTTTAAGAAAGTGGACATATTCTAATTGTTAATATAAGACATAGAAAAAGATAGCTTTTTCTGCTAGCATGGGCATATTTTGTTCCTCACCTTTATTAGAAAAGGAAAAAAAAGAAAAACATATCCATGCTAATAGAAGCTATCTTCTACTATATTTTATATTAACAATTAAAGATGGTGACTTTCAAAAAAGTGTACATACTCTAATTATCGATGCAAGATATAGAAGAAGGTAGATTGTTTTATTAGCATAAACATGTTTTATTTTTCTTCTTGATTAGAAAAGAAAAAAGAAAACATACTCATGCTAACATAAGCGCTACCATCTTTTTTATTTTGTATTGATAATTAGAGATAGTGACTTTAAAGAAAGTGCACATTATCGATTGTCGATATAAGATGTAGAAGAAGATAATTGTCTTCTGCTAGTATGGGCATGTTTTATTTTTCTCTTTTATCAAAAATATATATATATATATAAGCCCATGCTAGCAGAAGCGCTACTTTCTCTTATATATTGCATCAACAATTAAAACAAATTATGGCTTTCAAAAAAATATACATTTTAATTGTTGATACAAGACATAAAAAAGGTAACTTCTTTTGCTAGCATGGGCATATTTTGTTTTTCTATTGTTGATACAAGACATAAAAAAGGTAACTTCTTTAGCTAGCATGGGCATATTTTGTTTTTCTTTATTAGAAAAGGTAAAAAAGGAAAGCATGCCCATGTTAACAGAAGCTACTTTCTTTTATATTTTGTACCAACAATTAGAGACAATTACTTTCAAGAAAGTGCTAGCATGGGCATATTTTATTTTTCTCCTTTATCAGAAAAAAGAAAACATACTCATGCTAATAAAAGTTGCCTTCTATATCTTGCATTCATAATTAAAGAATGTGCACCATATCTTTGACTTATTGCTTAAATAGCAAAAATTGTATTCTGAAAGGGTAAGAGACGGCATCCATCCAACTCTATCAAGGCATCGAACAGCTGATAGAGGGTGGTGCAAGCCAGACTGAAGCAACCACAATTAGACATCTAGACCCGTGACCTTCAGGAGTATAATCGATTCTCGAATTATGCAACCTTTCCTTTAAAGCACGTGATCCCCTTTCTTTTTAGCATAAGCAATCAGAAGTTACATATAGTAATTAATATGAAGATAATAATATAAATCTCTACTGATTATGAAATGCTACTCAGCAATACTTCATGTCTTTGAAAAAAGGAACTAGTGGGAACTAAAGAAACATTGATAAAGAGTAGGTTTTAATTCACACTCCCGAAACTTTGAATATGCTCAGTATTTCGTCACTAATAAATCATTGTTATCTCTTGAACTTAATTACAATAATTGATTACAATAAATTTTCAAAGAATGATGCATCAACTTTAGCAGGTTGACAATTAAGGAAAACTAGTGAGAGGTAAACTAGTGAAAAAGGATTGCCTTTCAATTATTCTAAATATATAAAAAGAACATTAGATAAGGTTCTATCGTTTGGGCACCCGGTTTTTTTCTTTATTTAAGAGTATTAGTTATAAAGCCTTCTAGACAAATATATAAAACGAAAGCTGAGAGAAAATTTCTTCAACTTCCATGTGATATATATTGGTGAAGAAAATAATATGAAGAAAGAAGAGAGAGTTTCTTTCTATTCCCATGTCATTTAGTGTGAGAGATGAAACATCTCGATAACATATTTAGCAAGTGTCAAACAGAACCTTGTTGCAGTTTATTATTTTCCTTTCTTTCCTAAGTAATGCAATACCACTTAAAAGTTAAAAAGAGAACGATAATTAATATCCTAAAAAAAATGGTTACAGCTTTAAAATATCACTGCCATTATTCCATGCATGTCCAAAGCACCCTTACATCCCTCGCACCTTATGGGAAAACCAGAGGTGATTTTATTATTTGCGAACCCGACTTTCATTGCACTATCAAAAGTACTATATCTTGAATTATTAGGTGATATTTTTTGGATAAAAGTGTAGGTTGTTGTTTAATAAAAAATAATAAAATGTTTTCTTTATTTAATTAGTATTAGTTATAAAGCCTTTTGGGAGAGGAAAAAATAGCTTTCCTGAAGCACTAAAGATGGGAGAGGAAGAAATAGAATATGAGCCTTTTTTCTTGCTTACATTAGTGAACACTAGAAGCTATTAAGACACGCTCGATGATGTGCTTAGGTTATGAAATTTGATTGGTTCAAATAATTTTATAACTATGTTTAATTGATTGAACTTATTTAGATATGAATTTTATATGCATGATGTATTGTGTAGGTCTACAAGTAGTTTCTATATCCAAGTAGTTTTGGGAAAGCTATTTCACACTTTTTATAAAAAGTATTAGTCTATTTTTAAAAGATATTTTAGATCTTCTCTCCTATATTTTTGGAAAATTGATTAAGACCATTATCCTAAAAAATATCTATTCTTCTTATTATAAAAGAAGTTTGTTTGGGAGTCATTTTAGGAAATTATTTTTTTAATTATAAAAGAAATCTATTCATTTTTTTTTTTGGATTTTTTTAAACTTTTTGCGAAAGCTATTCTAAAACTTTTTTTGGAATTTTTTAATTAAAAAAATCCATTCAAGATTTTCTTAAAAACAATTCAATTTTTTTAGAATAGTTGTTCCAGATTTTTTTTTTTAAATAATCTTTTTTATGGGAGGGGAAGTTATTAAGGATTTCTTTTATTATTTAAAAGAGAAAGCCATTTGTGATTTTTAATTTTTTTGATAGAAAAATTAAGTTAGGTAATAGAAAAATTATAAAAAATATAATTATCGAGTGATGGTTGAGTAAGCTATGCAACCATTGACATAATAAAGGAAATAGTAGGATCAAATGGTTGTTTCTGTTATAAGACCCCTAAATAGTAAGAGCACTTTTGTAAGATTTTTAAAACTTAGCTTTATGACACTATTAAGATTTCTTAATTAGAGATTTCTTCAATTTAAAAGATTTTCTTAATGTAGAGTGATCGAATCATTAAAGAAACTCCTAAGCCTTAATTATTTTATATTTTCTTAGTTATGAGTTATTTATATTTTAGGATTTCTTTATTTATGCATATAACTCATAACTAAGAAAATATCCAATAGCTATTCCTTAATAAAAGAATTCCTTCAAATTAAAAAAATTTTATAGATTAAAAAAATCTTTAAAATTAAAAAATTCTAAGAAGCACCTTTGGGGGTTGACATCCACGTGTCTTTTTTTCTATCTGACAGATGGAAAATTCAGGTTCATGTGGTAAGCTTGTGCACCAATGAAGGCAGCGCAGCAGGAGCAGCAAGAGGGCGAAGAAGAGGAACATCTTGCGAATGTTTCTCGAGTTCGATCTCACTTTTTAATGTCTGCGGCCATTGAGGTTAGCTGTAAACAGGAAACATTCAGTTGGATGACATGTCGACCAACCAATCAAATCAACGCTAACCATAATAATGAATCTGGAAACTGATAGGAGGCTTTTAGCACCCATGCACATGCACAGGATCGAACTTCGAAGAGATATTTTAGGCAATTTTCCTTATGATTTGAGGGTTTTAAGCAGTTCTCCCTCTCTCTCTCTCTCTCTCTCTCAAAAGGAAAGAAAAAAAAAAAAAAAAAGGCTTATACCAACACCAATACAGCAATCATTCCATTTTATATTTTTTGTTTCCATCCCATTAATATTTTAATTCATGAAATTTCATTATTTCTCATGACTGATCAAAATCTCTTTAATTTGTGCTTTTTTTAGAAGACGTTGCTTTGGAGTTAAAAGAGGTAAGGTTCCATCTGCAAGCGAAAGATTTTGATCCAAAGATAGCGAATGAACTTGAGGTATAAGCATTTCAAACATTTCTTTTTCATTCAATGTGGGACTATTTTTGGTGTATTACAATCTTCTTTCCTTATTAGGTGATATTCTCCTCACACACCACAAGCTAGCTAGAATTTATCTCGAGTGGGGCCGTTGGTATTGCAAGGATGGCTCTATGCTATGGTGAGACTCTACCACTGTTTCATTGGTAGTCTTTCCTTATGCCCATCAAATTTTGCACATCCGAGTCAATTCTAATACCATTTGTAACACCCAAGCCCACCTGCTTGCCTGCTAACAGATTAATTGGACTAACAGGCAGGTTTAGGGCATTACAATGAAAAATATGGAAAAGATGGGATGGCTCTAGGATCCGTGTAGATTTAAAGGTGAGAAAAGTGACTAGATCATGAATTTGACTACATTCGAATGTAGCTAAGTTTACCTCATATATATATATATATGGATGTATGTATGTGTATGTATGTATGTATATATATGTATGTATGTATCTGGTTATCTTTTTCATTCTTAAAACTATGTGAATTTAAGGATGAGAGAGGTGATCGGATCTAAGCTTGGCTATATTCAAATGTAGCCAAGTTTACCACCCTTTCTCTCTTTCTCTCTATATATAAAGGTAGACTCGACTACATTCGAATATAGTCAAGCCAAGATTCGGTCACTTCTCCCATCCTTAGATTCATACAGTTCATGAATCTCAAAGGTGAAAAAAGTGAAAAAGATGAGATGGCTCTAAAATTTGTGTAGATCCAACGGTGTGAAAGATGATCGAATCCTGCACTTGCTACATTCGAATGTAGCTAAATCTATCCAACTATATATAGAGAGAGAAGAGTAAACTTGACTGTATTTAAATGTAGTCAAGTTTAAATTCAGTCACCTCCTTAATTCTTGGATATGTAAAGTTTATAAATTTAAATTTAAAGAAGATGAAAAATATAATATAATTTTGAAATTCATGTAAACTCGATGTGAAAGAGATGATTGAATTCTTAACTTGATTATATTTAAATATAGTTAGATCAAACTATATATATATATTGTCATGCTCACATTTTGTGAACCGAACATACTAGATGTCTATGGCACTTTTCATTGCTCAGGCATTTGAACATTAAACTCTTCGTAGGTTTTTCTAAGTAGTGCTCGTTATTCTTGTAAATATCAAAAAATTTTCTTGGGGAGCGAGGCGGGGCGCATGGTGACCTATCACAATGTTCAACGTGAACTATTTGTCAACGTTCAAACTAACCGGCGTGAACTATATGTCAACGTTCAAACTAATCAGCTATCTCTTATCTGCCTCCGTGCAAGCCAGTTAGGTTGAGGGGAAATCACGGGAATGCGTAGACCTCGATCACCCAAGAAAGACAAATAAGAAGATTCTAACATGCGGATTTACCTAACAAAACTGGGCCATGAAGCCCATCATGAATCAACGCGGAGACAATGGGAGAGACGTCTATCCGCAGGTGGACTTCTATCACCTCATCCTTCTAGACAAGCTTAACGAGTCAGCCAGCATAAACAAATATATACATTTATATTATCCCCTCCACTCAATTGAACAGATCCAATCAAAGGTCAACGAAGACTGCAAATGGAGCACCCGCTCATCCCTTTTATCACGAGCAGAGGCCATGAGATCACACAGGCATCCAGCAATCCCTACCATCATGGCCTTGTCACGCCATCTCCTCCTCCTCTCCATCTTGCTTCCATTTTGCACCGCTGCCACCGACTCTATCGGTCAGTACTGTGCCGACAGCTTCAATGACGGCAAAATCCAGGCCAACATCGACCGCGTCCTCTCCGATCTTGTCGCGAAGGCCTCGGTCGGTGGCTTCGCGACGTCAAACTCCGGCGAAGGACGCGATATAATTTACGGCCTCGCGCAGTGCAGAGGAGATGTCAGCTCCGATGACTGCTCGACGTGCCTCGCAGCCGCGGCGAAGAAGCTCCCAACGGTCTGCCCGAGCCAAGCGGATGCGAGGATTTGGTATGACTACTGCTTCATGCGCTACGACGACAATAACTTCGTCGGCAAGGCCGACACCGGGTTTGCGATAATTTATCTCAACGTCCAGAATGCCACGGATCCTGAGGCTTTCGATAAGGAGGAGACGGCGCTGATGAATAGAGTGAAGGCGGAGGCGGTGGCGCCGGGCGGCCAGGGGTTCGCGACCGGTAAGACGAAGTTCACGCCGTACGTGACCATCTACGGGCTGGCGCAGTGTACGAAGGACCTGCAGTCGCTGATGTGCTCCCAGTGCTTGTCGTCGGCGCTGGCCAAGTTCCCGCAATACTGCCGGTTCCGGCAGGGTTGCCAGGTGCTTTATAGCAGCTGTATTGTACGCTACGAGATTTATCCCTTCTTTTTCCCGCTTGACTCGAGCTCGACTGCAGCCGGCCGCTACTCCAAGGCCATCTTGTTTCCGTAGTAGCCTCGTGTGCTTCAACCGTACTACTTCTGTAGTCAAATTGAATGAAGATATCGTACCTGGTGGTCCTGTTGACTTACTTTTGGAAGAAATAAAGAGCTTGTGATAGGATTTTCATGAGCCAAATACTTCGTTAATTTTTGCATGATTTTAACTTCGTAACATAATAAATATGGTGTATTGGCATTGCGATTTCTTGTTGTCGTTGTGTTTTATTTTGAAAAGAATAATATGCGTCTTTGCTTTGCTCACGATGCTAGAACGTTTCAACCGATCACCACTTAAAAAGTACTAATTTTATCTTTATTAAGATGTTCTTGTCATGCCTTCAAATCGGTGCCCGACTCAGCGTGATCGTCCGCATATCTTTAGAAAGGGTCTCTAAGAGCATGGAAGGTCTATTCATCTTCAACACCACGTAACTCAAGATAGTTCTTGTCTCTTTCTGTTTCTCCCTGTATATTCTTTATGTTTCTCTATTTCTCCCCCTTTTCCTCTCTGTACAATTACTCCCAGTATATTTCTAATATTAATAAATCGGGGGCTCCAAACTTCCGTCAAAAGAAAAGGTTATCAAGAAGGGATAAAGCAAGTAATGGAGAGCAATGAAGATGCTAAGCCTCAGCTGCAAGATGATGAACCAAAGAAAATAACATGATCTATCTTGACGAGGGGAAAATTTTGTGAAGTTATTCTTTATGCTATGTTGTTCACTAACTCCCATTACTCTTTCAATAGTCAAGAAAATAAAACAGCATCTAGCTAGCAAAGGACTCTGATCTTTTTCTTTGAGACTTCTCTAAGTTAGTTCCTTGTAAATTTTGGATTAGTTACTCTGCTACACGAGGCTAATATATCATGCTCAGCGTTAGTTAGCGAAATGATTCAGTTTTGGTGATTTGGTGACCTGATGAGCGCCAGCACAAGTTTTACTTTTGTCTGGTAAAAAATGTTTGAAGGATCTATGAATTCTGCACTGCAGTTTAGAGTTTCTAGAGTTCGATTTGGTGTTCCTTTTTTTTTTTTTTTTTTTTTTTTTTTTTTTTTTTTTTGCAAGAAGTTATAGTTGTTTACATACCTCCATCAATATATAAAGAAAAATATGTTTCTTTCTTTTGTAATTTTTTTTGAAATATGTGGGAAATCATTTATTGATCACATCTATGATCAGTGGTGCAAAATGATAAGATGAGTCATGGTGGGAGATGAATTTGACGAAACATAGATAGGTAGCCAAAGACTGGAGAAAATAGCTGAGATTCTATTGGGAGGAGACTGCCGGCTAGGTAAATGTATTTTGTGAACTTCTTGTGCTATAGGATAGTCTTATCCCAAGAAATTTTGTGACTTGTGATATTCTACATCTCGTGTGCATTAGTCTAGAGTTCAGCATTTACTTAACCTATGAAACAGTTCTTCTTTGACCGAGTACATTCCACAGCATATCACAAGACAACATGTTGAAAACATATTAACCACTCACTCCTCATCAGAAAAATCTCGAGCATAAGGCTGGACTAATCGCTGGGGATTTATAGTGGCCCAACCCGCCGGAACATATAATATTATAGCTCAGAGTTGATTTTTTTTTTTTTTTTTAATCAGATTTTTAGTTGACTTAGGGTTGCTGCCTTATATATTTCCTACCGCAAGGAGTTTGTTTGTACATTGCTGTAAATCTATAAGAAAATCTAAGGGTAGTGCTTTGTCAATTAGTTGACAGCCTTCATTTTATTTTGCAGATGATTGGCATCTCTAATATGGGGGGGTTTTAGGCATCTTTAAGCGTCACTAACTGGCATGTAAATGGTTATAAACATTCATCTGATAAATTGGCATAGAAATTTTTGTTACCTATTTGACACCTTACAATATCTTATCCTTCACCGAATGAACTGGTACAACTAGACGAACTATGGTCGTCTTTGCAGGTCTTTGTATAATCTGTTGGAGGTTATAAGATTTCTAATTCATAGGTTTGGCAAGTGGTGACCCTGATCAATGTCCTGTAGGACACCAGCAGCATGGGGTTATATCACAACCGGACTTCATTAAGGCTTACACCTTTGCATCTCTGATCAAAATTGAGTTGACCTTTTGGACGTCGGGGAAGGTGATGTAAGGGCACATTTGTTTTACAGCTAGTAGGAGGTGACCAATGCAGAAGTGGTTTCCAACCGAAGTCGTCAATGTTTAGAGGGTAATAGACCACAATCTCATCTCAGAGCAATTTATATCAACAGTTTCAGCTTAATGTCAAGTCAAAAAAGGCAGGTACAAGAGCAAGGTCAACATTCCAATCATCACATTAAAAGTAGTGTTAAGATCACGTCAACATGTAAACCACAGAGCATTGTTTTGTGATTAGAGGAATAAAATACAGTAGTGCAGTGGCATTGTTTGAGATTTATTCCTCATGTCATTGGTTCATCCAGGTGAAGGCAGCGACCTTGAAGAAAGCAGCAGATGCATCAAACATGTGCCCATACGTCAGTTGTGGATACAAGCTTTAGAAAAGCGTAGCTTCTTGTGCTAGCATGGGTATGATTTATTTTTCTCCCCTTGTCAAAGGAAAAAAAAGAAAGTATGCCTATGGTAGTAGAAGCTACCATTTTCTTTATTTTCTACCAACAATTAGAGATAATGACTTTCAAGAAAGTGCACATTCTAATTATCGATACAACATATAGAAGAAGATAGCAGTCTTCTGTTAGCATGGGCATGTTTTGTTTCTCTTTTTACTAATAAAAAGAGAAATAAAACATGCCCTAACTAACAGAAGCGCTACTTTCTCTTATATATTGCATCGACAATTAAAAATTATGGTTTCTAAGAAAGCACACATATTCTAATTATCGATACAAGACATAAAAAAAAGGTAGCTTTTTCTCCTAGTACGGTCATGTTTTATTCTTTTCCTTTATTAGAAGAAAAGAAAAGGAAAACATGCTCATGCTAACAGAAGCGCTACCTTCTTTTATATCTTGCATCGATCATTAGAGATAGGGGCTTTCAAAAAAGTGCACATATTCTAATTGTTGCTACAAAATATAGAATAAGCTAGCTCCTACTACTAGCATGGGCATGTTTTATTTTTCTCCTTTATCAATAAGAAAAAAAAATAAGCCCATGCTAGGAGAAGCTACCTTCTTCTACATCTTGCATCCACAATTAAAGAACGTGCATCATGTGTTTGACTTGTTGCTTAAAAGAGCAACAATTGCAATTTGAAAGGAGAGGAGAAGGCATGCGTCTTTGTCAAGGCACCGAGCAATAGATAAAGGATGCTACAAGTAAGACCGAAGCAGCCACCACTGGACAACTGGATGCATGCTCTTCAGGAGTATCATTGTTCCTCAAATTATGCAACCTTTCTTTTAGAGCATGCGATCCCCTTTCCCTGTAGCATGGGCAACCAAAAGTTACACTTAGAAATACGAAGATAACAATATGAATCTCTACTAATTATGAAATGCTACTCAGTAATACTTCATGTTCTCGAAAAGAGTTCAACCGATGAAAACTAAATAAACATTGATAAATAAGAGGTTTTAATTCACATTGCAAAATATACTCCGAAAACTTTGAATACGTAGAGCACCAACAAGTTCTAAGCTTTCGAACGAGTCAGTCAGAACTGAAAATTTGATAGCTTGAAAGCAAATTTAGAAATAAATACCTAATGAATCAAGGATAGAAGGTTGAGAATGCAAACTTATCCCTAGGGTTGCCATTAATATTGGATTCGGGTTTTCTTTGCAGGTCTTGCAAATAAATCCAACTAAAATAAGTGCCACAAAGCACACATGGCAAGTATCGCATTGCTTCGAATGTGATAATACTTCCTAGCAATGGACACGAAACTGAGAATAGACGGCAGCCACAAAAGAACATCCACAGCATTGTCAATGAAGTCAAATGTTCAGCAGCTCAAGTGGTTCATCCAAATTAGAATCAAATAACTTATAAAATATGATTTTTATCAAACAAATCTGTGCATGTCAAATTCTTTGCACAAACCTCTGCACTTATATGGAAGAAGCCAAGCACCTCGATGTCTTGATTAGCACAGTTTTATTCATTACAACCAGAAAGAATGATAGTACTCCATGAAATCCATATAGGGGAATGTATCTGCAAAACAGAATGCATAAAATAGCGATGATCAATCATTATTTTAAAGACCTACCGAGGAAGCTAGAGTGGGGCATGATAATGCCAAGACTAACTCAAATTGTATTTTGAACTCATAACACAATAATATCATTTTGTCCAAAATTATTCAACATCTTTGCATTATTACATATTAAAAAGACATTAGATAATTACTTAATTTTTTAAATTCAACTGAATCAATGATTTTATATGCATACTTCACAGATTTAACCAACAAAAAGTGTCTGTTTTTTGGGTGCAAAGGAAAACTGTGGGTTTGACAACAAAGAGATGGTGGTAGAAGAAGCTAGGCTATATAAAAGATATTCTACTTTTTTTGCCCAAGGCATTGCAATGGAAATAAGTCAAGAAAATTAGGATTTGAGAGGTGTCGCTCGGATTGTTACATTCAATGACCATATTTGAGTAGTACAAAACATCAAGCATTCGTGGGTCAAGGTGGCACCTAACACCATCATATGGCCACGAAGTAACACAATAATAAAGCTTCATAAACAAACCTTTCACGAGCATAAAAATAAGTTTTTAGATGGTTAGAGGCTGTGATAGTGAGCGATGGACCAAAAGAGATTATATATAAATATGCAAATGATGGCAGCACATTGAAGTATTAGATGAAATGATGTCAATGGTCGAAGAACCTTTTGTACAAACTGATAAAAGAAATAGAATAAACTATTATGCTGGCACATGATTGGATACAAAAATATAAGAGAACAAGCTAATTACAGAACAAAAGTTTGTGTTCTAATGAAATTAATAACACAAGTAAGAAAGTAGTCACAGAAATGTCTCTCTCCTTATTATACGTTAAAAAGCAACCATGGTGATAATTACCCCGATTAAGATGGTTATGTTTGCAAAGATAATGACTTCTAGGAATTCTCATATGGTGGAGCGTCAATCATATAGCATCATATGATAGTGAAGAATATAAACATATGAAACTTATCCTTATGGTCAATCAACTAAGGAACTAGCATCGGCAACTAAGAATCGAACATCGGTAGAAATAGCATCATTACTTGAAGAAACTCTCTAATTATGATGGAGAATATGCTTATTTATAATAGAGAAGCTATATTGAAATCTTTCCAAGACAAGCAATCCTTAAAGCAAGACAAATTGGAACTTTCATTAAAGTATAAAATTAAAAAGGACAAAAATTTGCACCATGATCAATGCTTTTTTTTTTTTTTTTTATTAGACACTTCCTTCTAGTAAAAACTTCTACTATGAGCAAATAAATCATATTATCAAGAAAAAGAACTATCACATGATGCCAATGAGCCAAATCTTACTAACATCAAATTCACACTTCTTCAAAATCAAAAAGAAAGAATATCATGAAGATTACCTCAAATATCGACCACAATCCACACAAAAGGGGAAGTACTGCATAGAATCAAAAATCAAATGGTTAGATAATTCATAACGGCAATTTTTCAAGAAAATAACCTAACATTCCAATAAAATTAGATAATTTAATGCATGTTATTGTTATTTCTGTAGATCAAATCAATAAAAGAAAAGAATCATACTTGGTGGGAATTAGAGCCAGGTAGTTCAAAGTTCAAAGCATAATTAGGGTTAGATAAGAAACATCACTCCAGATAGCCCTTTAGAGAGCCTAATGAATTGGCCTATAACCACCTCCTAATAAAGGATCAAAAAAGATCAAGAAACAAGGGCAGAATTAGAAAGAACTGAGGCAGATAAAAGAAGAGCAGAGAAGGCTTACAACATGGTGACCAATGGAGCTTCTTGAGTGGAAGAAATTGAGAGATCAATAGGAAGGGCTATGGTAAGCAAGCAAGATCTGGAGAGAGAGAGAGAGGGAAGAGCCATGGTGATCGATGGAGCTTCTCAAGTGGAAGAGACAGATCAAAAGGAGGGGCTATGGTGAGCGAACGAAAGAGCAACATGAAGCTTCTCAAGTGGAAAAGATCGAGAGCCAAGAGGTCCATAGGATAGGCCAAGCCGAGCGAGCAAGAGCAAGAGAGAGATCAGGAGAGAGAGGGAGAGCCATGGCAGTCGACGGAGCTTCTCAAGTGGAAGAGAGTGAAAGATCAGAAGGAAGGGCCATGACAAACGAGCAAGAGCAAGAGCAAGATCAAAAGGAAGGAAGAGTCATGGTGATCGATGGAGCCTCTTGAGTGGAAGAAAGTGAGAGATCGAAAAGAAGGGCTATTGCGAGCGACTGAGTGAGAGAGCGATGGAGATGGCAGAGCTTCTAAAGTGGAAGGGAGCAAAAGATCAGATGGAAAGGCTATGGCGAGGGATCGAGAGAGTGATCAAGAAAGAGATCGACAAAGCTTCTCAAGTAGAATAGAGGGAGAGATAGGAAAGAAGGATATGGAGATCGGGCGAGTAAAAGACGCAACCATAGTAATAGATAGAGCTTCTCCGATGGATGAAAGCAAGAGATTGAAAGGAAGGACATGGCGAACAAACGAGAGAGGGGTTGGGTGGAAGGAGAGGGGGGTATCATGGGTTTTTTTGTTAGCTTGGTGATAGCTTGACGAGGGGTAGTTGCTTTTATAAGCACCAAGTTCAATGGCTCGTAGCAAAACTGAATCAATTAAATATTTTGGAATACAGTCATCTTGTTATTGAATGAGCGATAATGCAGACCAAGATATTTTCTTTCTTTCTTGTTTTTCTCTCAACAAGAGGCTAAGATCGCCGAACAACTTACTCTGTGGGCGCACCAAGAAATCTCTCTCTTTATAAATATATATATCGCCGAATAACTTACTCTGTGGGCGCACCAAGAAATCTCTCTCTTTATAAATATATATATCACCGAACAACTTATTCTGTGGGCGCATCAAAAAATCTCTCTTTATATATATATATATAACGAAAGCTGAGAGAGTCTCTCCAGCTTCCATGTGTCATATTATGGTGAAGGAAATAAAGCAAAAAAAGAAAAGAGAGTTTTTTTTTTTTTTTTTGCATCTTTTCGTGTAAAAGATAAAGCAACTTGAAAGCATATTTAGTAGTTGTCAAAGTAACAAAAGCCTCTATTACAATCTACTATTTTTCTTCCTTTCGTAAGCACCACAGTACCTCTTGGAAGGTAGAAAGAAAACGATAATTAATACCCCTGCATCCCTCACACCTAATGTGAATACGAGAGGAGGTTCTGTCATTTGGGCACCCGACTTTGGTCACACTATCAAAAGTACCATATCTTGAATTATTCAGTGATGTTTTTTTGGGGTAAAAATATAGGTTGTTGTTTAATAAAAAAAAGTTTACTTTACTTAATTAGTATTAGTTATAAGCCTTCTCGACAAGTACGATGTATTTCTAAAAAAAATTGATAGCAATTAATTTATATTATTTATTAACATAGTATTGATAAGCACACTGTTCCTCTTTCCTAAACATAAATTACAGCATCAAAGTATTTTCTAATTTAATTAACTGTGCAATTAGTAATATTTTGTATTTGTTGATTATAAAATTTAATATACTTCTATATCAATAAGCTTACTTAACATTAAATTGTATCCATTGTATGTGATTTTTAGCTTGGGTAGCATTTGCGTTGATTGTTTCTATATTTACCAAATAAAATGTTGAAATGTGTTAATAGTCTATCCATATCCAAACTCATTTCCAGCACAAGAAATTAGAAATCTTCTCATGCTTCCATGTTACAGCCTCTTAGAATAGGTCTTGCTTCAAGGGTTATGTAAGGTAAGAGCATGTGAAAAAATAGATTTCCAAAAGCACTAAAGATGGGAGAGGAAGAAATAGAGTATGAGCCATTTTTTTCTCACATCAGTGAACACCGGAAGCTATTGGGCTTTGGGACAACTTCAATGATGTGCTTAGATTATGAAATTTGATTAGTTCAAATAATTTTGTAGTTATGTTTAGTTGATTCAACTTTTTTTTTTATATATAAATTTTGTATGCATCGCGCATTGCGTGGGTCTATGACTAGTATCTATGCAGATGCTTCCCCCCTTTGACTTTCTTCATCATAATTCATCTAACCCTCATAAATTTTAACTGATGGCTCCTATGGTAAAAAAGAAGAAAGATTTTTGCGTGATATCTTGTTATAGGATTATGTCTCTTTAAACGAGCTATAGAAAGACATACATTATTTTTATGTACTATAATATCAAAAAAATAACATCAGACTTTATAACATTAGGTGCCAATCTTTTTCAGTGTTGCAAGGGAGTGGGGATACAGCTTCTTGCTATCAGATTGCAGCACTAACTGTGGTTACTAATTGAAATATCAGTGTCACTTTATATCATTCTGATCTTTTATCACCACGATGCCAATCGATTGCCCCAATAGATGTAGCTTTATTGTCATTGTGATTGTGTGTACCAAAAACTGTTAACGATTGGAGTTACACCAACAAACATATAAGAAATTGTTGATTTCATCAGCCATCAAGAAAAAGAGCTTTCATTTCATCTTTTTTATTTTTGAAAGAATGTTTTTCCTCGTATTATATGGGTTTGAACCCCTCAAATTGCTGCAAGCGTCAGACCATGGTTTGTTCGCACATTCCTGTAGATCTATAAGAAAATCTAATTAAGGGTAGCACTTTGCATTGTTGGCTTGCTGACTTATAGCTTTTCAACTAGTTCAGAGCCTACATTTTATTTTGTAGATGATTGGCGTCTCTGATACGGGGTTCTTGCCATTTTTAAGCGCCACTGACTGGCACGTAAATGGTTATAATCATTCAACTTGTAAATTGGCATAGAAATTTTTGTTATCCACTTGACACCGTACAATCTCTTACCCCTTACTGAATGAACTGGTACAACTACACAAACTGTGGCCATCTTTGCAGGTCTTTGTATAATCTGTTAGAGGTTGTAAGATTTCTAATTCATAAGCTTGGCAGGTGGTAACCCTGATCAATATCCTGCGGGACACCAGTGGCATGGGGTTATATCACAACCGGACTTCATTAAGGCTTACACCTTTGCATCTCTAATCAAAATTGAGTAACCTTTTGGACGTCGAGGAATGTAAGGGCACATTTGGTTTACAGTTAGTAGGAGGTGACCAATGCGGAAGTGGTTTCCAACAGAAGTCGCCAATGTTCAGAGGGGTAATAGACCACAATCTCAAATCAGAGCAATTTATATCAACAGTTTCAGCTTAATGTCTAGTCAAAAAAGGCATGTAAAAGAGAGCAAGGTCAATATTCCAATCATCACATTAAAAGTAGTGTTAAAGATCACGTCAACATGTAAACCACAGAGCATTGTTTTGTGATTAGAGGAATAAAATACAGCAGTGCAGTGGCATTGTTTGAGATTTATTCCTCATGCCATTGGTTCATCCAGGTGAAGGCAGCGACCTTGAAGAAAGCAACAGATGCATCGAACATGTGCCCATACTTCAGTTGTCGATACAAGCTATAGAGAAGCCTAGCTTCTTGTGCAAGCATGGGCGTGATTTATTTTTCTCCCTTATCAAAAGATTAAAAAAAATAATAAAAAAAAGAGAGCATGCCCATGGCAATAGAAGCTACCATTTTTTATATAAATTTTCTATCAACAATTACTTTTTCTTTTCATTTTCATCAGATTTTTATTTATTTATTTTTTTGAATATTACAATACTATTTTAGGGTTTTACACTTGGCATCCTAATTAGGGCGCCTTTGGATACGCCATCCTTGTGACATCTCCACATGCGCGGGCAAGCGAAATATGAAGTTTAAAGAAAGTAAGGTAGTCGTGGTTCACCCAACTTGCTCTATTTCGTCTAAATTCTTTTAACAACTCATTTGGCAGTTTGCGATTACCTTCGAACATACGGCATTTCCACAAAGTCAACTTCCCACGAAGGAAATTATTCATATGATTTCTACTATATCATAGGAGCAGTGCAGTCCCACAACAATTAAATCATTGAACAACCCGCTCAAATCACCAAATATAAGAATGGTAAGACCCTTATGAACGATCATGACTTCATGTTTTCGCTGCATCCCTTCTCTTCCCACAGAAGATCGTATTGCTGCTGCCTCTGAATTTCCTTCCACACAAGATAGCATATTCAAAGCAACACTGTGGTCCAGCATCCCCTCTCAAGATAAACGGGTTTAGACCAGAAACATCAGAGAGGAGACTAATTAACATCACAGATAACAAAACTGCAAGGCCAAACAAAATTTGGTCTTCATTCTTTTATAACATCTTTCCCCCCCCCCCCCCCCTCTTTTTTGGTGATATGATGACATGGAATATAGAAATTTCAATAAGATGCGTACGGCCAACCTTCGAATTGTTTTCTGTGGCTAAACAATACCTTTTGAACAAGGGAGCTAGTTCATATAACTTGTGGAGCAGCCCATTGTAGACATTAAAGATCATACCAGACAGTTGACAGGTTTTGATCCCTGAACCAAGAAATCTCTAGGAGACAGATTTGCCTGTCTTTCTAGTTGAGATTTAAACATGAAAAATTACTGCAGATGGTTAAAAGTATGCGTATTACCTAATATCGTCAAATGCAAGAGTGTTAAAATGATTGCAAGGACATGCATGGAACCATCTGAGGGAGATAATATCTGGTTACATGGAGATAGAGGGGTTTCAATTAACATTCTGGAGCTGGTAAATGTCCCTTCCAAGCATATGCAATATGTACATCTCTTGCATTCCAGCTGTACCTAACCATATTACTAATCACTGATATTATGAACAGCCAAAAACACAAAAACCGTGCACCTTGAAAAGAAAAAAAAGGAATCACCCTAGCTACGTGTTCAGTGGGCTGCTGAACTCTTCTTCTGTGAGCGCGTTCTAGGGAGAAATCTGAGCCTCGGCGAGAACCGCAACGCAGGCTTCTTGGAAGAAGATGCTTCCTTTTTTGCAGCAGGGTAACTCTCACAGTCTTGCAAAATTTCAGCTGCAAAGAATCAAGAATCATGCAAGTATTGGACATTAGAAAAGGTCAGGGCACTAAAAAGAGTCAGTTATAGTAAACACCACAGAAATATGCCAACATAAAAAGATCAGAAATTTGTCATTCGTTTTGATCACCTCGATCTTCCTTAGTAGGTGCAGTGACACTGGATGCTCTGGTCCTCCTCTTCCTTCTCTCTAGTGTAAAATTGGTCTCGGTACCTACAGAAGAGGGAAACGATTTCTTCTTGTTGCACTCGCTGTTCTCAGGTGTGACAAGATCTTCTGCATTTTGAATCAGGTTGCTGCTTCCCAGCTCTTGCTTGATGTTTGCATCTGTCCTTATTTTCTGCTCCGCAGAACGCAATGACCTTGTGCTTATAAGACTTTTGAACTTCTCATTTGAGAACCCTTGCTCCATTTCAATGGCTGAATTTAGTATTTCTTTCTGTACAGCTGAACGAGTTAACCTTGTCGTCGCCATGTGGCCATTCAGCTTCCCATCTGTTACTGAAGTTTTCAAACGCTTCACCACGGTAGAGCTACCCAGTTGCTTGCCTGACTCTTTAGATGCTCCTGGTTTCTCTTGCGCACTTGAATCTGGAGATTCCTCGGAAACAGATTTGTTCATAGTATTCCTTCCAGTGGAAATAGGCGATCTGAATATATTTCTCTCTTCAACTGGTGCGTCACTGTCTGAATTTAGGGTAGAACTTAAAAGAACAGATGAATCATTCCTGCTTTTCGAATCAGATTTGAACAGCAAGCCTTCAACATCCAAAAAGTGCTCATTGATGTCCTTTGGCGGATCTTCTGAGGCCACATCCACTTGTCTTTTTTCTATTTGACAGATGGATAATTCAGGTTCATGCGGTAGTTCATGCACCAGTGAAGCCAGGGCAGCACGAGCAGCAAGAGGACTGAGAAGAGGCACATCTTCCAAATGTTTCTCGAGTTCAATCTCGAGTCGTTGTTTACACTGGCTCCTGGTAGATCTTCTGAAATCATCATGACAATTTATCAGAGATATTTGTGACGTCATGACTACTTTTCTCTGTCTGCGGCCATTGAGGTTAGCTGTAAACAGGAAACATTTAGTTGAATGACATGCCGACCAACCAATCAAAACAACAGTAACTATAATAATGAATCTAGAAACTGGTAGGTAGGAGGTTTTTAGTATACATACGCATGATCAAAGAGATATTTTGGGCAATGTGCTGGTATAATCTGTTGTGATACAAATAACAAAAATAACATAGCAGCATGTAGATAAGGATTATTTTATCAAGTTCTACTAATCGAGACAGGTGCCTTGCATGCTAGATGAGGCAAAATTATAAAAATCTGTGTTGTACGGCTACTGCAGCTTATGTGCTATGACAGGTGAATAAGTTGGCAATTTTCCTTCTGATTTGAGGGTTTTAAGAACAGCTCTCTCTCTCTCTCTCTCTCTCTCTCTCTCTCTCTATCACACAACAAAGAAAAAAAAAAGCTTATTCCTACCCCAATAACAGTCCTCACTCCATTTTATATTTTTTGTTTCCATCCCATTAACATTTTAATTCTGGAAATTTCATTATTTCTTATAACTGATTCAAATCACTAGCTGCAGATAGAACATTACCTCTTTTAACTTCTAAAAGAACATCTTTGGAGCCCTCTGATCCATCAGCCAATTTGCTTATCTCTTCTATTTGCCTTTCCAACAATCCATGGAGGTCAGTTGCACTGGTGGTTTCCTCAAAAAGATCAAGGAAAGATGGAACTTCCAAACCATTTCTACAAGTCAAAGCACTCAAGAATGCAGCAAACTTTGGGTGGCCATCGATGTCTTTATCAGAGAGTTTCATAACTGACTTAGATGGAACAGTCACAGTTTCCCCATTCAGCTTAGGATTAAGCCATTTGACTTCAAAAGTGCATCTGCAGTGCACTCGGTTTGAGTGTTTCACTCTGTTTGTCTGCATATGACATATCAAAAGTGAAATCAAATCTATATGGAGTAAGAATTAATATAATGAACAGATAGAAAGGCAATAGGAAGAGAAGGTGGACAATGACATATTCAACAGTCTAGGATGTGAAAATCTTTCTTTGGATCATGTCATCTGAATGGGCAAGAGTCCCCGCACAAAGAATACTAGCATTATGTTCCCTTGTAGAAACAATAGAGTTCAACTTAATCGAAATTTTAATAAAAATCAAGGCTGGTTCACCATGAAACAGCAATGGCTGATTACTAAACCCAAGTTTAGGATGTCTGAAAATACTGAATCTAACTTAATAAAATTATGAAAAAAAATTCATGACAGCTTTTCACATTTTAGATATCTTCTTTAAAATGTAAACAATGGAAATTAATGTGCCGAACCGTAAGTCAATCAACAAACCAGTAACTTGTACGAAACTGGTTAACAGTGGCTAATAGAACTGGAAACCCGGTTTCTCATTGATTCCTTCGGGCACTACCTCAAAGCTCTGGTTCTGTCTTGTAGATCCAAACATCCAAGGCTGAATAAAGCTTTAACATATAGAGGACAAATTAGTAGGAGAATGGTTGGTACTGGGAAGGCTTACTGTGCAGAGGAAGAACTACTAGGAGAATGGTTGGTACTAGAGCGAACCTTCCACCATTATTGTGTGCTGCAGTTAGTTTATTTTTCAACACAGCACTGCATGGTCTCATATTTTCCAGCTATACAGTCAGCTCCTACATCCAAGCAGCAGCCTCATGACACAACTCTTCATCATGATAAAATAAATGACTTCTTCCGATATCATCTTTGTGAATTTAACTTTACAAGAATGACATCTCATTTTCTATTTTTTGTCCTACATATGGAGAACAAATTCATGCATGAGAGCATCATACATACGCATTCACCTACTTTAATGTGCTTCCAGTACCACTTTATGAACTTGTAGAAATTACAAGATAATGTCTTAATTTCATTTTGGTCTGTCACACACGTGTCCAGTCAAATCCAAGCTTCGACTGACTGAACTATTAGTTTTCTGCTCAAATCCTAATATTTCTCTCCCAATTCCTGGGAAAAAAAAACTTAAACATAAGAATTTGCAGAATTCAGCACATTTCTCTGACATCAGGCTATCAATTCAGATGCAACTTGGGAATTTTAATGGTCAAAATGGAAGGGAACATGGCCAAAAGAGTCATTTTATTTTGGACAAAATGCTCAGGTGCCTCATAAGAAACATTACATTTCAGTTGAAGTCTAGAATAACGATTGGAAAATATAATATCCTAAATGATATTGGGCTAATATTTCACAATAGCAAACTAAAATGAGCACGCAAGATGGGAATTCCTCTCTTGACTAAGTAAAACAGGCTGTTTAACTTCATTCCCAAACAGAAAATGGGAATGTAAACAAACCAAAGAGTAACTCCCACAACATAAATGGAACATTTCACATGTTTCTTCCTTGTATTATTACTCGTAATCACATAGTTCTACAGGAACAAAAATATTTGGTGTAAAATAATTACCTTCTCTATAACAGCATCAAAGAACAAACTCCTAGTCTGATCCTTGTGCATGGCAAGAACACATTCTCCTTCTTTGATATGAGAACACTCACCATCTTGGAGAGGGGTGGAACGAAAGCGTAAACGTGCCAAGGCATCTTCTCTATTGGATATAATATCTTCTTCATTGCAACTTTCGAATTCCACGATAATAAAAGAAGTTGCATCATTGTAACTACACAGGTAATAGTCATGATTTAAAAATCTTGATAAAAGTCAGACAAACTACTAGAAATAACTCAAACCATTAAAAAAGAGAAACAGAACCATTTTACTCACTGATTACATGATACCTACATATGCATATGTGCATATGCAAGTCTACATGTGCATATGCATGTCTATAATCTGTTTAAAATCACAAATGTATTTGTTAGTTGCTTCAAGATTATGCATAGATATGATGTTGACATGTATGTTCTTAGGCATGCATAAATGTGTGAATGTATATATAAAGACCATCAAGTTAAGATGCATTTTAAATTCAGAACAACATTGTTCTACAATACTTTGGAACCATTAAAACTATGCAATTTAAAGAGGCAAAAAAGAAGTCAAAATTAGATTGAAAGTACAAGCAATTAAAGCCTTTATATATGCTCAAATTGAGTGTGGAATTAATCACAACTAGATGCAACTCATTAAAAAGCGAACAACTTCGCTTTATTATTAGTTTCATTCTTTGTACCCTCAATGGTGTATCAGATACCAAAATAACAAAACACACACAACTCTAAACTCAAAATTGTACAGCACTTGCAGCAGCTTTAATGAAACTTCTTTTAGTGATCTCACCTAGAGCCTCAAAAACTTCTTATACAAGAGAAATTGGACCCACATGAAACAAATTTTTAATAAGTGCATGTGGAAGTTTGTTTAATTTGGCACTTTGGCTTTTGAAGCTAATATGATTCCTTATATGAAGCCTTGCATTCTTTGGTGGCATGAACATAGATTGTGAAACCAATTAAGTAGCTCTCATGGCAAGCTTTTTTCTTGACCAAAATTGCTTTTTCCAGGAACTTGTACTAGTACAAGGAATTGGAATGATGTTTAGGGCCAATGGTGAGACAGTCCAAAACTTCATTGGACCATATGTTAATTCATGACCAAAATTTCATGTGGATAAGATGAACTAGTTTGTTGAGGTAATCTAACATTTCTCACGACATTTATTATTGCCAATGTTCAGTATTCTAACATGTCGTGCATGCACATTCCATTACTAGATGGTCAGAGTTCCCTACGTTAATGTACAAAAATATTCTAATACTATTTCACAGGGATACACATTATTATACCACTCCCCTTTGTTCCCAATAGAGTCAACAAAATAGCATGTCTTTTCTTGCATGAACGTTAAGGGGCATTTGGGGTAGGGTGATCCACTCAGGATCATCGGTGATCCATGGGACAGTGATGAGATCATTTTATTTGGTTGCAATGGAGTGATCCTATTGGAGTGACCTTAAACTAAAATCTATAAACCAAAATACCCCTTATTTATAATAAATATATTATAATAGTAACAACTTATATATAACATGATATATAAAATTAATATATTATATTATTATACTATAATATAATATAATACATTATATTATATTTATTGTATTATATTACTGATATATTCTAATTTATTAAATCATATTATATTATACTTTATATTATTTATTAAAATATACTATTATATTATAGTCTATTGTATGATAATATCATATATTATATTATTATAACAAAATATCAATATAATACTATTAAATTGTATTATATTACTAATATTTTATTTATATATTATATATGATTATACTATATTATAACATCTGATATATTTTAATATATAATATTATATTACATATGTTAGAGTAAAACCATAACATATAGTCAAATAAAATTATAGTCACATCTTATAAACAAAATCCAATAGAAAAAATCGATAAAATTAGGACAAAAATAGAATACAAATTTAGGATCATAAAGTTACTAAAAATGATCATTTTCGGTATTTAGGATCGATTATTCATAAGAAAAGAGAGATCGAGGATACAGAAGTGCAATTGCAATATTATATGATCATAAAGTATCTGCCAAGTTGAAAGAAAAGTTTTATAGGACAGTCATAAGATGATTTATACTTTATGACATGAAATATTGGGCAGTTAGAAAAATACACTTACATAAAATAAATGTGACGTAAATGATAATGTTAAGATAGATGTATGATAATATAAAAAATGATAAAATAAAAAATGAAACCATTCATAAAAAGGTAGAGATAACTTCAATCAAGTATAAATTAAAAGAAGGACGACTTAAATAGTTTGAACATATGCAACGTAAACCTAGAGATACATATGTATGGAAGAATGACTTGATATATATAAAGAAAAAAAGAGAGAGATAGAACAAAAATCATATGAAAAGAAGTAATAAAGAAAGAATCAAAATTTTTGCATCTTATAAAAAATATGATTCAAAAAAATAGAGTTAAATAAAGAAAAATGATTCATATAAATGAGCCCAACTAAATTGAGATTAAGGCTTTGTTTATATATATCCATGTGTGTGTTATAGTAATATAATATAAATATAATAAAAATAATTTTGATATTTTATGGTTAGTCATCTTAAATTTGCACTAAACATGGTGATGTTAAGATCACCTGCAATCAAGAATTATTGTGATATATCATACCAAGCATAGTGATTAGATCACTCAGGTTGATTCCAAAATGATCACCAAACCCCCCTCTAAGGTATTAGGTAGGCAAGGTGCCTTACCTCCGGGCAATGTTCCTTACCTTGACGTAAATAAAAGATCATAAAACCATTTCTCAAGCATGCAAATCAAGCGTGGATTACAAAAGGCACATTCTTGGTTTCAATACCAAAAACATTGACGTTGGACATGGAATTAATAAAAGAAAACACCAGTGCCTAATTGCATGACCAGAAAGATAGGAATCGAACTTAGCTGTTCTATTAGTGGCTCCCATTACGTAAATTTAGGTCCTAGCAACACAGTCCAACAATTGGCAGCACCTATTGGGGAAGATTTAATCTCTTTATGCGTGGAAATGTCACTAGACACCAATGTTCGAAAATTGCACAGCTAAATAAAGAGCATGATCACAACATTCGATCAAATCTATCATATGTGAAGTATAATCCATCAACATGGAAGCACTTCAGAGATGAACAAAGTTATTTGGAGTTCTAAATCACCCATCGGAAAATACGCTCGAAATAAAACCGAAATCTCAATGGCCAGTCCCGGAATTTCGAGATCAGGAAAGAGAAGACCTCAAGGAGACGCGGCAAGGGTGCCAAGAGCCGTCCTCCTTGCGCATCACCTCGAGCTCCATGGACTCTCCCGCGATCGCGGCCATGGGAGTTCTCAGCCCATCGAACCCTAGGCTTCCGGCTTCTCCCTCGAGAGAAGAGAGGAAGCAGCTCGGGCCTAACCTCGCCAATGGTGGAGGTCGGAGTGAGGGAGAGGTGGAGGAGAGAAAGAGAGAAAGAGAGAGAGAGAGAGAGGCCCAGGCCACTTTATGGATGCTTTCCAGGGCTGTCGTCCGGTGGTCCGGCAGGTCAATGTTACACTATAAGTTACCTTTTATCGCACCATCCGGATTGATGGAACGCAACCAATGTCGGGCCGATGGGTGAGGAGCAACCTTCTTATGTTAGGCCTCCGGCTTAGTGCCATCGAGCAATGAATGCATTCAGTACTTGTCTGACTCTGATCTTGGGTACGGGACTGCGGTACACCGCACAAAAATATACTCGACAAGCCCATGAGGAGAAATTACCGTCAGATATTGATCTTACGGCTCGAATCGAGTTATGTGCATGGGCTCGGTTGTATTGTCCGGAGCCATTTTGCTTTGCTCGTGTTGATTCGTTGACCATGGAACGGCCAGAATTTAGAACGACCTTTGAATTATCATTTGGAGCAAGATATCATCGGCATTGAGATTCGTGCTTAAAACTGCTACAAGATACCGCAATCGAGCTTCAATGTCAGGAATGGCATCCTGCTCCAGTGGAAACTCTCTTGTTCCAACGCATACCGAACGTAGATCACGCCTTTATTAGCTAGATCTAGATGCCCAAAATTAACAGCTATATTTCTCCTTTATACTGTAACAGCATTGTAATGGCCTGAATCTATGTATTAGATGATACAGCATCCAAAAATTGAATCCAAATCATGGCTACGAAGGTCGATGACAATAACATTCGCATCCAACTATGTCATGATTCAATTTAGGTGAAGGAGGTGAGAAAGAAAGTATTGTAACGCACCATGCCACTCCGGTCTCATTAGGAAATACAAATGCATGATTTCTTTCAATCCACTTCTTTTCAGGCCTTATGAATTAAATGAATTGGGACACTTCATTGTGAGATGGTGCAACCGACAAGAAATTATTGTATTTACTCTGATAGCCACCAAAAAAAAAAAAAAGTTCAAGCATACGAGGCTGCATTACTTAAAAACTAGTACTCAGGGAGAGAAAGAATGAAAAAAATCACAATGAAAAAAATAATAATAAAATTTAAAGATAAATTTTATAATGTTTTTGACTTTTTATAGAATATACTATAAATAATGAGAATTTTAAGAACATACGAGCATTATATAAAAGAATATGAGTGATGTTATAAGTAATATGAACTCAAAGAGCATATAGGCATTGTATAAAAAGACGAAGATGATATGTAATAGAATGAATAGTTGAGATTGAGACTGTGTTTCCTGAACAAATGATAAAAATGTATAGTAATTGAATTCAGAACTTGAAACCTTTTTTATTTTCGATGAACTAAAAGTATTTCATGAGTCAGAAAATAGGAGGCATTTGGTAATATAGTGATCCTAAATTATTGATGATTTTTAAGTTAAAATGATCTAAATTTTAGTGACCTCAAATCATACTATTAATGATTAAAAATTTTAGTGATTTAAAATCACTATATTTAGTATATCATAAAAATCTTAAATTATTAATTATAAAATACTAAAATTATTTTTAATTAATCAGATTTTTTTTTTCCTTCTTCTTATTCATCAGGGGACAGAGAAATGAAAGTTTAGAATTGTGATACCCTAAAGTTTAGTCACACATTGGATGGCAAAGAGATGTGGCATGTGCTTATAAGTCAAGTCCACTTACTACCCATTAATTTTCACTTAAGTTTTTGGACTATGTGATTTCGGCCCACTAATGAAGTTAGTTGGACTAGCAAGTGGGGCATTACAAATGGTATCAGAGCCGATCCAAATGTGCAGAAGTTTACGGTGATATATGCTTATAACTCAAGTCCACTTGCTACCCATTAACTTCCCCTTGAATTTTTGGACCACGTGATTTTGACCCACTAATGAAGTTAGTTGAACTAACAAGTGAGCTTGGGGTGTTACAAGAACTTCAATTAATAAAATTTTATTTTTTTTGTGTTAATAATGTTACATGCCTAACTTAATGAATGATCATTCATATTTCAATTTCTCAATGATCATAACTGCCTCAGTTCAAGCACGAAAACACCAAATCCAAGGCTTCACATGGTGCACCTGAATGATGCAGTCAAGAGATCACAGTGAAGCCATGCGGGCCCCCTCGGTCATCGCCATCACTACCTCCTCTGAACCATACCCTACCAAACATGGTCCTACTAATTTATCTTGCAAGTCCAGGATATACCTGTAAAGTTATAATTCATCTAGAACGCATATATATTGAAATAAGAAGGCACATTTATTACCTCTTTGAATCGCCTATGCCCAAATTAATAAGGCAGCATTGACAAACCTACCACCAAACGCTGTTATCTGCACCCAAGACATTGCCATCTTGCGGAAAGCCATTAATATCAACTGATCTCAGACCGAAGGCCAATCCAGGTTGAAATCGTGCTGCAAATGCAATGCTGGGGCATTCAGTCCTCAACCCAACATCAACCAACACAGCAGGCCATAAAAATCCAATCTTTCCAAACTATTAACAAGCCGCCGAAGGAGGGGGGGAAGTTCACCTGAGATCTCGGGACCTTCTTCAGCATCTTGGCCAGACCGGGCACAACCTCAGAAAAGGCATCCTCAGACCCAGCTGAAAGCCAGAGTACCGTGGAACCTCCACCTTGAACCCCAAAAAAAATTCCTACTAGGATTCAAATACGATGAGGACGACGAAGATGCCAGAGAGGACGAGGAAGAGCAAAAAGGGAACACCTTGGATGTGAAGCCAAAAGGGTTGTCTTGCGGTGGTCAAACAAATGGTACAAACGCACACCTGAGAGGACTCAGCACGGGGAGAGAACCATTGGACCAAGCGCGTCCATCTCCACACTCACGAGACCGTACATAAAAAGGTGAGCGGTACGCTGCTCGAAGGTGAAGAACAAGAGCAACTTAAAAGCTGAAGAGCAAATGAAAGAAAGAAGCAGTCTATTTGCTGGACGGTGGACAATAGGGAGACGTTGGGAGCCAGCATTAATCCCAGGGTTTCGAGTAGAAGATTCACCCATCGCTACAAGCATACACTCTTACAGATATAATAAGGAAGTGAGTTGTATGATATATATCGGAGATGGAAGGGAGAGCCGGCGATGATGTAAGAGGAGACGGGGAGGGCGGAAAAGAGAGCAGAGAGTGGGAGGAAGGCGAGCCACGCGAAGCCCAACCCCACCGACATGTACGACTGCAAGCCGAAGACGCCGCTCTCCTCCGCCACCTGATCGGCTGACGGCGGAATGCAAGCGAACGCCTAATCTTTTTAAGACGGGACCGAGAGACATGCAGGGAATGGCGTATCGGTATCGAAAATGGGAATAAAGTAGTGAACACCCGCCCGCCCGCCCGCCCACCTGGTCGTGAGTGAAGAGGGCGAGCCAGAGCTGCAACGACTCGGGAAGCAGGGTGGCGCCTTGCAGGATCTTCTAGATGGAAGCCCCCAAGGACTACACGGCCACGATCCCATTCGCCGCAACCACGAACCTTGGAGAATAAATGGACCTCAGCTTACATAGCATTCGAGAACGAAAGAGAGATAGAGAGAAGCAGAGGGCGAAGTAGTACTTTGCACCTGAAGAAGGGCCGGGGTAAGTAGCGAGGGGAGTTGGTGGACATAAAAGAGAGGCGGCGGCGAGGAGCAGAAGCAGGATAAGCGCGGTCAGCGGACGGATTTTGTGCTCTGGGGAGCCGTGAAATGGAAGTGTCGGCCCTGGTGGTGGTAGTGAGGTGCTCCATCGGCGGGAAAGGGGGTTTCGCCGTTCCGGAGGGGGAACGGCATCGCGGGAGGAAGAGGTAAAGGGGCGAAGTCATGAGAAAAGGGTAGGCCTTGAGGTGAGAAAAGAGGGCGGGCAGCGTGCATGAGCGACAAGAGTGAGTGATATACTCACGGTCAGGGGGTGAACTAAGGGGGTTGGGTGTGTTTCTGGATAAACGTAGGGGGGGAAGATATAGAAAGGAAGGAAGAAGGGAATGGATGACAAAGAAAAAGGTGGGTATTTGGTGTTGGAGATGCGGCGGCGGCGGCGGCTTGCTGCATGGGGTTTTATTCCTCTCCTCTAGCTCTTGTTGATTATAAAGTTCTCCCCAAGACCCAGCTGCCCGCTTTCTGCGGGTCTAGGTAAAGCCCACGGTTTTGGGATCGCATGCAAAGTTTAAAGAGATATGGAAATGAATTTGCCAGGCACTAGTGATAAAGACGCCGATTGATAAGTACATCGAACTCATATTTGCTCCTTCGAAGAGAATTAACTAGCTTGAGAATCCAATCAACTCGAATCGAGCGGCTTTATGAATTCAGCTTTTTTAGCAGACGTGGAAGCCAGTCGAATGACATGGCGTGCATGCCAGCCACGTCTCTCTGGCTCCTCGTCTCATCCGGCCCTCGATCGCTGAAAACCTGGTGTTTCTAAGAAATCTTCTCACTGGCGCTTGGCTACCTGCGATCCCATCCTAAACAGTAAAAAAGAGAGAGCAGCAGCAGCATATGGCTCCAAATCTAAGCCCTGCCTTTGCCTACACTGTCGTCTACGTCAAAGACGTCGCCAAGTCGGTGGCCTTCTACTCCAATGCCTTCGGCTACAGCGTCCGTCGCCTCGACGAGTCCAACAAGTCCATCCGCCTCTCTCTTTCTTCTCCCTGAATGTAATTAACCATTTTATGACTCTCTTACGTTCCATTGATTCTAATGGTGTTAAGTGTTTTCAGGTGGGGCGAGTTGGATAGCGGGCAGACGACGATCGCCTTCACGCCGGTGCACCAGAGGGAGACTGACAGCTTGACGGGAGCAGTCCAGACTCCAGCCGCGGGGCGGGAGAGGGGGTCCGTGGAGGTCTGCTTCTCTTACGCCGACGTAGATGCGGCCTACAAAAGGGCGGTGGAGAACGGAGCCATTCCGGTGAGCCCGCCCGAGGACAAAGTTTGGGGGCAGAAGGTCGGCTACGTTCGGGACATCGACGGCATCGTCGTGCGCCTGGGAAGCCACGTGGTGGAGCCGCGTCCATAAATTTTAGCCCACCGTTATGTACTCTCTTCTGATTACGTAATGCAAGCTATGGCCTTTTTGAGATTCGGCTACCTATCGCTAACTCGCTGAAGTAACCAATTTGCGCACCACTGGCGTTCACTAGTAATTTGTAAGGATATTAAATAATTAAATAAGTTTTGCGCAGATTTTTAATTGCGGCATCTCTCTTATTTTTTTTGGTTTAAAAATAATAATTTTTTAAAATTTATTCTTGAAAGGTACCATGGAAGGCGGTGGTAGGTTGTGCATGTATAATAATAGTTGCAGATAATAAAAATATGGTAATTATAGCATTAGTAATAATGATAATGATAATGAATGATGAAGTATAATGATTGATAATGATAGAAGATAGTGCATATACAGTGATAGTTGAAATGGTAAAAGATGAAAGTATGATAATTAAGTAGTGTATGTATAATGATAATGATGAAGGATGAAAATATGATAATTTGGTTGTGCATATATAGTGATAATTGTAGTAGTGAATGATTAAAGTACAATAATTATGGCACTAATGGTAACAGTGATGGTAATGAATGGTGAAGTATGATGATTGCGGCACTAGTGGTGATAATGATAGTAGTGGCCATGGCAATAATGATAATACATGATAAAGAATAGATGATGAAAGTATCGTAATAGGTAGTAGAGATATGATGGCAATAATGGTGCTGATGGATAATAATGGGTAATATCAATAATGCTGAATGGTGAAGATGCAAATGGTGATAATGTTAGTAAAGGGTAATGGTGGTAGTGAAGAAGGATAGTGGTGATATGATGGTAATGATTATGATAATGATTTGATGGGTGAAAAAGGATATTTGATGTAGGTAATAGTAGATGATAAAGATATGATGATAAAAAAAATGAAAAAATTATTATTTCATATTAAAAATTAAATAATAAAAAAAGTTTAAATATATTTTCTAAACCTATCATACATTTATTAAATAATTTTTTTATCTTCTATTTGAAAAAGTAGAAGATTTGAAGATAAAATTTCGTTTTTCCTTCTCAATAAAACCCCAATTTTCCCCTTCTGACTCGACAATCATGCCATACGCAAAGGTTTGGAATACAAAATGGCTGGCTGATAACAATTGTCTCGTAAAATGACTAGTTCCCACGCAATAAACTTTGCTATAGCTATCAAAATTAGATTGAATGTCAACTCGTTGAGAGATTAGATCAATGATTGATTCAGTGGTCAATTATGTAAGCCAATAATTGAATCGTATAAATAATTAAAATTAAAAAAATATAATGATAAATAAAAATAATTTTCAAGTAAAATTTAACTCAATTAATAGCTTTAAAATTTAAATATTTAAAAATAAGCTATTTAAACTATAATAAAATATAATATCTATATTAACATTTAAAATTAGTTTTTTTAATAAAATGAAATTCTCTAAAAGAAAAAAAAAAAAAAAAAGAAAGCTGAATTAGTTAGAGAGAGAATGAAAGATTTAAGTGTAAAAGACGGAAAAAAAAAAAAAAAGCTAAAAGATAATATTAATATTTAAACTAGATTAGTTAAAAAGTTTAAAGATTATGAAATATTAATCTATTTTTTATCCATTCAGATCATGTCATCAAGCCAACAGAAAAAACTAGTCAATCCATTGGTTTTTCACCGATCAATTACATAATTAATTTAATTAAAGAATTGAAACAATCAAGAATTCAATTCACCAATCTGACAAATCTCTAATAATTATGCTTCAAACAAAGGATTAAATGAAAAATAAAGTAAACAAATCCAATATTGAAATTTCAATAGAGAATCTCTTCATTAGCTCTTTAAGATTGGAAGGTTCAATTAATGAAAGGGATAGCTACAAATATACCTTAAAAAAAGATAATATTTAAATTAAAAAAAAAAAGAAGTAGAATGTGAAAAAGATGAGACAAGTGTGGTTCCTTGGATGTATGTCATGTAGTTCTTTGCTTATTAAATCATATATGCACCATCATCTCACTTAAAAAATAATTTTTTAGACCAAATAACATACGTCTTCTAAACTACGCTGACACTTACCACTTTTAAAGTAAAATAATAATACAAATGTCACTTATTTGATCAGAGAACCACGGGACGAACACCTTAAAAAATCACACCAAAGTTTTGTCCAATATAAAATGATATACATAAGCCATAATATTGAATGAAGTCCGAAGAATATTCTAGTGTTCTTAAAAGAGCATTAAGTTAAAAACAGAACCACATTTGCAGGCCCTAACCACAGTAACAAGGGCATGAAATTTCCAGTTGACTACTACAACAGGGTTGGCTTCATAATGGCGAAGCAATTTTTTGATCCATAAAAAGAACAAACGAAAAATGAGCAAGACCAGGCCCTGAATCAGGACATCTACAGGCACTCAAATTGTGCTAAATTAGTTAAATAACGAGTATTTTAATAACATCTATATCCTACTGTTTCTTTTAGGACAAAAACAAGTTGATAACAATGACAATGATGAACATCATAATTAAACAGGCATGAAGCTATGGCTCACACAACCAGCAAACTAAGGACCCTCCCCCTACATATAGTTTTCCAGCAAAACAGGCATGAAGCTATGGCTCGCACAGATCTCAATGAGACCTGCTTTTAAAGCTCTCAAAGCATTTCTTGCGATCTTCTAACAATGCGACTGACTTTCTTCTTGAATTCATCCCTTCTCTCTCTCCAATCCTTCTGCAATTGGCAATTAGGCAATGAACACTTCTGTTCAAAACTCACCAACAGATAGCAGGTATGCAGACCAAAAATTTGTATAAATATAAATAAGAATAACCAAATTCTTAACGCCATGTCATCAAGCATTCTACAATTTCAAGCCATCAAGAAAGGGTCATTAAAAAGTTGTATTTTAAAGATACCAAAGGGATAAACTACCAATATTATCGCAAGGAAGAGCTAGATCCATGGATTGAAGTATCTGTCCAACAGGTTTGTGCTCTAAGTCTCAACCCATGGATTGAAGTATCTGTCATGCCAGTTGGTGCCATAGAAAAGCGTACTCCCATCAAGTTACGGGTGTGGGATTCGATCATCCACCTCTACATCATGTGCACCACTCTATGCCAGTCCTTGTCAACCTGTGTCAAAGCTTGCAACATGCACCAACAAACTGATACACTATGACGTGAGCAAATTTTGCTTGCTCAGGCCCTGGGACAAGGCCAGCACAGCGCAATACGGCAGGACACAAGCCAGCCTGTGATTGGCATGGGCACAACATATTGTACAATAAGTCAGGCTGGATCCACAAGCATGTAGACAAAAGCTGACTACACCATGCGCACATTACTACAGTCATCTTGCATAATAGCATTCCACTTCTGAAACATGACTTAAAACCTTTTTTTCTATATGCCATTAGTAGAAAGGATGGAACTTAGGTGCAGGCTATCTAGTTTGTCCCTGTCTCCCTCCCACTTATCATCTCTCCTACTTACCATCAGATGAGGCTTAAGTAGAAGGTTAGGTGACTATGAAAAAAATGAGAGAGAGAGAGAGATAGAGATAAACTGGATGGACGCAGCTAAAAAACCACACCTTAGTTCCGTGCTAGAAAAAATTGGCCTCATAAAGTCTTTCTAACATATTTCCTCCTACTTGGGTGCTAGAAAAAATTGGCCCCATAAAGTCTTTCTAACATATTTCCTCCTACTTGATGTCAGCTCTCCGTAAAAAAGAACATCAACTCTTTTACAATATGTTTGGTTTGTACTTTCAGATTGCAATAATAGACACCAGCACAACAGCTGGCATGCATTCATTGTAAGCTAAAGGTACAGGGCTGTTGGGAGCTGGTGCCAACGTGCCATGTTGCACAAAAACCTTTTTTTTTTTTTTTTTTTTTTTTGCAAGGGAAACAAAATAATAAACAGGTATGGCTTTTGAATTCCTTTCTTTGATCTCAACGCAGATCTAAAATCCCTGGCATGTAACATTCATTAATTTATGATGATCAAAACTAATATGTGCTATACATGGTTAAATTCTTAAATTCTACTACATAAAAGGTTTGCTGAATCTGACACTAGTACTCAGACCTATGCACCAACATTTAGTTTCTAAGACTTGAGAGATCTAAACTGTACCCACTTAAAATAAAAATTTACCTAGATGCATTCAAGACCAAAATGTTTATGCACTTGATAACACTCACTTCATCACAAATAACGGTTCATTGATCCATATCCAACTCAATTTTTAGATCCAATAGGATGTTTCATGCAAAACAATCAAGAAAAACATAGACACTCAAAAACATTCTTCAAAGGCGACACATCATTATTAAAATCGAACCTTTACAAGTCAAGTAATTAAAAAAAACTATGATTATTTCGTTTTTTGAAAATCAGCCTTTAAAAAAATTTACCATCTATCCCAAGAACAGATATAATTTTTCCTGATAAAATCAAGGCGCATAAAGATACAAACACCTGTATCACTTACTACTACAATATATTTTTTTAACTTTTTTGTTTAAATTTGTTTAGATGGGCTTGCACTAAGTTCCACATTCCTGAAGTAAACTTGTTGGGATATAAATATCATAGAAGACAAAAGAAAATCAGGTTGCAGATAAGCAGCAATAGCAGTGGTTTACTTACAGCAGCTTCAATATTTGCCGGTGACTCATCATTAGGACTTGAAAGCATCGAAATGATACTTAAAACTATGCTCTCAACCTGCACATCAAACTAAGTTCATCACAATTTGTTCCAAGAGGGAAAAAAAAAATCTATGAATATGATTAATCGGAAAGGCAACATAAGTTTCAATGCAGAGTACAGAATAACTTCCATTTTAGGCTCTTTACCTGAGTAACTAAAGTAATAACATCAAAAGAGACAAACACTATGCACCAGCATATTTCAAATTAAACCAAATAAAAATTGTAAACGCAGCATGAAATTACTAACCAGGGGCCATCAAATGTTAGATGACACACTTTAGTGGTCCATCACTTTCCCTTGACTTGAAATATAATCTCATGTATTTTTCAATTTAATTGGTTCTGAACTCATGGTTGCATCCTACTAGCAAAATACATGAGCTTAAGTGTGAAAACAAACAAAGAAAATCTTACAATGAAATATCAGAATTCTAGCCTACAAGTTCAAGTTTCAGGAAAATCTATAGCATAGTCTATAGCAAGCATGAAGGAACTTCCATAAAATGTAGAATTTTACAGACATTAAGTCAAAGGGCCCTTCATATCACAGGGTGAGGAGTACAAAAGGTACCAATCATTCTTCATTTTTTCCTCTCTTTTCCAACAACTCCCCATTTTTACTGCACTGTACAGATATTATGTATAGCTTCATAACTAGTTCAATTTTCAACCTCTCATGTGAATGAATGTAATGGAGGAAAAGGATTCCTGCAGCCATCCCCAATTAGGTTGGGAATAAGGTTTAGTTGTCATCATCATCATGTTTATAAATAATTTCCGATTCATTGCTCATAAAGAGTTTTTAAGGGAAAGAAAAGCTTCACAATAGTTTTCATGTAATGGATGCAATATAAAAATTTAAATTTTGTCCTCAAAAAGCAAAATCTTTGAAGAACTGCCTTACAACTAAAATATATTTAAATCAGTAAGGACAAAGTTGTCCCTTTCTGCTTTATGGGAGAAAAATGCACGAGATATAAGTTCTAGGAAAACATTAAATGGGCTTTAAAAAGTTATCAAATTATACAATAAATAAATAAATAAATAAATAAATATAATAGAAACATAATACTAGGAGGGCAAAAAAAATGGGACAAAGGTATCAGAGTGCCTTAGTAGCTGGACAAGCACCATGAGCTAAAATTAAATATCTTTTGTGTAAATATAGAAAACTGCTTCACACATACATATAGACTCAGGGTAAACATTAATATGACGAAAAGCTAATTAAAAAAAAAAAAAAAAGAGAGATGTTGATGAAATGTTTAAGCAGCCCAACATTAGATCTAGGGCTCCTGCATTATGTATATGAGAAGGAATCATGGAACAATAAGATAAAACCAGTCCTTGTCAACACACAAGGTAATGAGTACAGAATTGTAAGATTATTATGAATATTTCTTACTATTTTTACACGGTCAATTCCTAGTTGGACATGCCTTTCTCATAATTGACACCTCAGGCATGTCATAGATTGTGTGCAATCATTGAAAAGCATCTATCATATTCGAAGAAGTTTAAGATTGAATAGCTAACTTCTGGAATTTTGTGCAATGTTTCGTAGCTAAAACATATTGTATCCAGGGACAAATCTATGAAAAAGTATTCATAACAGTCTCATGATAACAGATGATTTTTTTTATTTATAAAGGGGGAGAGGGCATGAGATGAGTTACCTTGAAAAGCAAGCAAACAGAGGCAGCATAATATTAAAAACATACCGTGTGCACCGGTGACCAACGCTCACTTGCAAGCTCATAGCCATTAGGGTCTTCTCCAGGAGCATGAAGAATTGATATGCAAACTCGACCATCAGGGTAAACTGTGAAACATGTGCCGATCAAAGAATTTTCAAACCTTCATTTTTTTTATAATAAAATAAGTTGGACAGAAAACACAAAGACAAGCTTACATAACTAACCATTTGGATGCCACATCTCTGATATAAATCTAACTGTTGGAGGGCTGTTAGGATAATTTGTTGGAAAGCTCATGATAGCATTGAAATAACCTCCTTCACTACAACACAAGGATTGGCCAATCAAGATCACTGAAAAGAAAATGGTGAAATGTATAGTGATCTCACAAAAACTTAAAGATGCTAATATTCTATATGCAACTAACCATAGACTACATAATCTTTGTTGAACCATATAAATAAGACAGCACGTTAGGAAGACCTGACAAATTGAAGATAACTTGGACACAGTTTTAACAAACACATTGCCATGACTAGCAGATTCTAAAAATACTCTAAACAGCCATATTCTGAGTTCAAGTTCTAAGGGGAAGATCTCAACATAGAATTGCAGATGTTAATATTTAAATTTGACGCTTTTCACTTGTGGATTTTGCATGATCCTGAAAGAATGACCAATAAATATGGAACAAGAATATAAATTGAAAAAGATGAATGCCAAATTTAGTAAATCACAATCAGTAGCCCGAACATGTTCGAATAAATCAAAAAGCTCTTCCACTAAATTCGATTCGAGAGAAGAGTAATCCTTTAAGCACTGGAACCACAAAAATCAGCCACACAAGCAAAGCACGGCAACGCAACCCACACGCATGGATTTCAGGAGAAGAAGGAATCTCAATACGGAAAGGAGCGTTTTACGGGCCAAAAACATTTTTCCTTCATATTTCCACGACTACACCATTTAAAGTCCAATCAATCGCATAAAAACCCTAGCTTTTGGGGGCCGGCAAGCCCTGGATTGCAGCAAACCCCAGAATCCTTGTTCTCCAAACAAACCCGGACCAGATGCCATCAGACATCAAGCTAAATCCATCGCATATACCATCCTAATTTATATCCACAATATTCGAGAACGCAGACAACAATGGATTCTAGTGACAAAACCAAGAAACCCAGTGACGCCGGAGGATGAAAAGAAAACAGATTCAAACCACCACCCCCCCCCCAAAAAAAAAAAAAAAAAAAAAGCAACGAGTTTACTCACTAGAGGGTGTCCGGAGGGCCGATGATAGTGACGCTCCACTCAAAGATGTTATTATCGTCGACGAGGCCAGCGGAGAATCCGTCTACCGGATTCTTGCTGAGATCTGGACCCAGAACAACGAAAAGAGAGTTAGCGACCGATCGATGCTGCTCCCCGATGGCCTACCACCCAAGAAACCGTCGGAAAACCCTAGAAATCGAAGCGGCGATGGAAGAAAAGGGATCGGATCCTCGTACCTCTGAGTTGCTTTTGGAGAAGGAGGCTTGCTTGGCTCGTCGAGGCCATGAAAGGGGGAGGGCGGCGGGGCGGGGCGGGGCGCAGCTACCTCTCGGGACCGGAAGGGAGTGGGAAGAAGAAGGGAACCAACCGTCGCACTCCGGGGCTATAAATAGACCTTGCAGCTCGTCCGCTTAAAAGAGACGGCGAGGGGTCGAGGAGGTCTATATGGTACAGGAACTCCTCCAATTTTACTGTTTCATAAGGTGGTAATTGTAAATATTCGCATATTTATAACCTTTTAACTTTGAATTGATCTCGGAACCGCTCGCCGACGTGGCAGCCAGTTACCCAATTTAGCTCGGACCGAGCGGTAACTCCTGCGCAAGGCGAATATAATATGGAGGTCCTTTTTGCATAACAAATCACCATTTGGGTCCTTTCTGTCCGTACTAAAGAATCGTTGGCCCCAAAAAATAATAATAATTTATTTCCTAACTTCTAACATAATAGAAAAAATTAATCAATTTCGAAGTGCAGACTCTCACGCATATATCTTCATAAAACCGAACTAGTTTGGTGCAAATCGGATGAATAGTTTTTGCTAACCATTTTATATGACTTTCCTAAATGAAATTTTATTTTAAGAGTAATTTAAGGGATTGGGCATACCTAATTATTTCTTTTAAGTAATTGTTAGAATTATTTTCTTCTCTACCTAATTTTGAAATTTAGAAGGTAAAAAAGTGTGTAGGTTAGATAAGCATTTATAGGAGGATATCCATATTATTCTATAAACATTATAACCACAAATAGTTTTAAAAATTTGTAATAAGTATTTTTTAATCAATAGTAATTATCTTTGTCAACACTAGCTTTTATTCGACATATATTTACTTTCAAAATACTCATCACAATATTTGCTTGCGGCACAAATAATAAGTCAAGACATGAACTGAAATCCCCAAACCAAACGCAGCGTAGATTGGTTTATGGTTAGAAGTCTTCAAAGACGTTGACGCTGTATATTGAGCATCATTTAAGTATACCGTGCATTAAACGACCTTTTGAGAATTGTAATTAACCTTGGTCAAAGCCAACAAAAATTTAAACCCAACTAATGTTTGAAATGGTAAAGTCGACCTTTTGAGAAAGTTGGAGTAGTTTGGTCCAGGGGGCTTTTCACAAGAATGTTTAATTTCAAAGTAAATGGGTTTATCAAGAAGGATTAATAAATATTTTAGCAAATATGGCGTGACATCGAAGGAGTCTTCGCATCGAATCATGATCTCAAACAAAATAAGAATAGCCCGCCCGCCGCAGATGGAAGATGCTGAGAATTTTAGTCGTACTTTTGACTTCCGGGACCACCAAAGGAAGATCCTGACCACCCGTTGAGCACTCGGGTCCGGTTCAGCGTGGACCGTTCTCATGGTCTGAAGCTTCTAAACCAGCCAAACCGATAGAAAACCCCCCGAGCGACTTCTGAACCGGCTGGACCTCAGCTCCGGCCGGTCATCCAAATTTCCGGTAACCCTGATACCAGACTTTTATACAGGTATTCGTTTGACAACTTAGAATTTGAATAGAAACGTAAACTAAAAGAAGACCAAAGATATTCTTAAAAAAGAAGAAAAAAAAAAAAGAAAAGACAAGAAAACAAACATAAAGGTTTGAAAACAAGGAAAAATGAAGATATCACTTTGAGATCAATCCCATCGCAATTTTAACCAGTGACCAGTGTTTGCAAAATCTATTACTAGGCTAGCAGAATGAAAAGGAAACAAGGAGAGATCAGCGCAAACAAGAGAAAGCCCACATCACATATTAACTTCAGTACAAGCTGAATCAAAAATATGAAAAAATTAATCTGTGCAAGTGCTTACATGCTTATCAGTTGCATGATCATGTAGATATGATGAGTCTCATCCACTTTAACCTTCAAAGAATAAGGCTATACTCTATTTCTCAGCCTAAACAAACACTGGCTTCACATATAAGATGATCAACCGTGCAGCACAGTACCTACAGCATCAGTCCAGTGTAATCAACAAGATAAGGTTGAGTTTTGCATGACTGAATCTATCAAGCTGATATTATATGGATATATAGCCATAATGAAAACTGCAGCATTTTTATGAAGGAGATTACCAACTGCAACATTATAAGGAGGAGCCAGGTCATACCATGATTCCTGGACTCCATGTCATTGATGTTGTTGGATCTTACCAAAGTTAAAATATTAAAAGTCCAGAGCAGATCAGGTGGTCACAACTGAGGGCGATGAGAATGCTAAAGCCACAAAAAAGAGACAAGGCACATTTCTTTTTCAAATTCAGACCTCAATTCCGATTTGCTAATCAATGAGCTTTAATGATACAATGCTACCATGATATTGTTACAATTTGATATTCTCAGGTGGTAACATGCAATCCACCTCTGATTGTATCTTTTAGACGTGGATACGAAGAATGTAGTAGATGACAACTTTTACATATCAACATTATGTTAATGAAATGGCTAAAAATTTTGTTCTGCCCCACTCTACTGCTCTGCTGCCAAGATTTTTGCACTTGTAGCCTCTGTTTTTTAGAGAATCCCAAAATAAAAATGGCCATGTACTTGCATTATGGTACTACTGCATGAGATGAACATCACTCAGCAGATGTTGCAAAAGAGTCATATGTGATCCTCTAAACTACTGCACCATGCGCTTTCGTTTTGATCTTTTACCCTTCCTTGGCCTGGTATAATCTGGAATTTGTTTGCCAGGAGAAGAATATGCCTCTTCTAAGACTTCTTTCTGCAATGAGGAGTGCATTTGTCAGATAAGTTGATACAGCATTATGTTTTGAAGGCTTCCCATTTTGCTAAAGCAAAACTACCCGAGAGTTCAACCAAGAAAAGTATATGGCAATGACAAAAATACTGCAAACAGCAATCAGAAATTCAACCTCTGTGGCAACAGTTACAGGACATGTCACAGAAGCACAACTAGATGTCAATAATTTAATCATATTCAGAAGCAAACACATGATTCGGTCCAAATTTTTGATAAGGGAAAGATAAAGTCACGGGTGTTTAAGGTTCAGAAGGAACAACTAAAGGACTTCTGGATATTTATTTACTATTTATGAAACTTACAATATCCTGTGCCAAAATAAAAAGAAAAGAAAAAAACAAACTTACAATACCAAATTTTAGTTCACTGTAGAAAGTGTTTTGAGAGGCCAACTCGAGCATTATCAGCACATCAAATAAGTCAATTTTGGATATAAACAAGTTAAATAACATTCCTGCCCAATAAAATCTTGAGTTCAAGTCCTTAAAGAAAAGTTACTTTCATAAATGTTTAAATGACTATCTACTTGTCATGGTATAATGGGATGAACCGGAAGAATTACTGAGAACTTTCTGAATTGGAAAACTTATTTTCTGTGATCATTGCTAGATACCATATTTTCTACTAAATTCCTCTCCATTACATGACCACTAGATTTTCTTTTTTTCCTTGTCTCCTAAAATTTTCTGCCCCTTTCCTTGTTAAATCTCACATGCCTGTCACATAAATCCACTGCATTCCATATAATATGCTACATTCAGAATTCATTGCTGATAAAAAAAATAAAAAATATAACCCCATCATTGCATTATTTGAAAAACCAACATTAGAACTTCATTAATTGCAATGGGTAAGAAGGTAAAATTGTCTAAGGCCCTGCAGAAACAGCCAAATGAAATATTAGATACATCAACACACCTTATCATTAGACTCTCCATCTGAAGTATCACCAGTATCAGATGCAGAAGCCATGACCTGCACCTCCTCAGCTGGCAGTGCTTTGTCGAGTTTTTTCTTTTTTTCTTCTTCTTTTAGTTGTTTAAACCTGTTTTCAATGTGTTTCAGTAAAGAGTTAGAATCTAACTAGAGAGTAAAGACTAACAATATTGTGGGAAGCTGAATAACAACCTTTCACCCATCCGTACTGGCTGAGAACTAGAACGTTTTGCTTGTCCAGCACTAATGATTCCACCTCCATCTTCCGAAACAGCAGGCTTTGCACCACCTAATTTCCGTAACCATACTTGTTGAGCAGTGCTGAGGACATTGTTCGTAAACCTAACCAAAACATAGAGTTAACTCTCAACCATGGCGTCATTGATGTAGCAAACTGGATTTTCAAGATTTCTGAAAATTGATCACAGAATTAAAGAATGTAACAGATATATAAATTAAAGGTAGCAGCATCAAAGACTGCAGATGCTTCTAATGAATATACAAACATGACAATGTATTGCAGCTGCCCTGATGCAACATACCTAGATAAATTGTTAACCTGTAGAAAATTACAAACATTGCACTGAATGCATCTTCCAAGTAGAAGGAAGATATATGACGAATTGTTTATAAAGTTCTGCATGACCGAGTGGCAATAATGCACCTGGACTGAACCTAACTAGCTTGTATTTTGACAATTACATCATACATACTACAATTTGGCTCCAAGGATCGTTTAATATGAAATGAGCAAGCCACTTTTTGGCACCTATTTTATATACTGTTCTACCAAAAAACACAGAACAGCTAGTAGGATGCATAAAAAAAGCATTACTGATGCACAACTAGAAAAGGAAATTCCAGCCAAGCCAGATTAGAACCCAATTCCTAGTAATGCAAACTGCAAGTCACATGACATCCAAATCGAGACATATAAAATATTTAAAATGCATAAAAGTCAAAATTCAAATGGTTTGGAATTTTTTTTGCATGGGTGTCAAATTATCACAAAAATGTGACCACTAGGATGCATTTCACTAGTTCATTGAATATGCCATCCTTACCCACGACGATAATTTCTAGGATGAGCTAGACTCATTGGTGCAAGTGCCCAAATGTAGCCCCAAATTTTAGATGCATATATGTTTTAATATAAAGAGAGTCGAGGTAAAAACATATGGGATGGGTTACAGCCCAAATTATATCAACTGAAATACACATAATGTCCTGTCCAAACCGAGAATTCAAATAACTTATCTTGATCCACAAAATTCAACCTGCCTATAAGCAAAAAACAAAATGACTTTTAAAGTTCCATTCCCATGTATTGAATGGTCACCACATAAGTAGTATTGGTAATAAGACATCTGACTTTATTTGCTTACATTTTATTAAAAAATAATAATAATCTTGATCTTTATCTGTTTTTAAGGTGTGTGGGTCATGATTGATATGGATTCTTTATTAGCATAGAGTGTGCCCTGACACCATAGGCATTGCTGATTTGGCTTCAACCTGCAGCACAGGTCAAACTGCTAAAATGTCTTATTCTTGGTTTGTAGGCATTTTATACTTTGCATATGATGAATTCTTATTTTACATGATCCAACAACTGTTTTGAACTAGCAAGTCTGCATGAGTGTGAACTGTGAAATTTCCTTAAACCAGTATAAGAATAACTTGACTACTGCAATACATGAGGAATTAATATGCAGCTCATAGCTTTCGTCGTGTACACTGATATGGATGCAAATCAAATTAACAAGTGGATGTTATCATTTCAAAAGTCTCTCTCTCTCTCTCTCTCTCTCTCTCTCTCTCTCTCTCTGCGCGCATGCACATGCATGCATGAATGCACATGCACTTTTGTAATCTGGAATGGCCTTACACCAGCACAGGAATAATTTGACTACTTTAATGTGCAAGAAATCACAACAGCATATGATTGTAATACAAATAAAATATACAGCTCATAGCCTTTGACACATTTGACAATATTGCTGCAAAAGGAATATGGTCAGAGAACATTGTCATTCCAAATCCCCATTATGCATACAAGCAGCATATATGTCATGATAAATGCTACCAAAACTATACTGCTGCAGTTTATAGCAAACTATACTAAACTACCTACCAATAAATTGACAGTCCTGATGGAACTGCTAAAGCAAAGTAACCAATCATAATAGGAAGGAATTTGAAAATGAGAAGCGAGTTCTTTGAGAACTACCTACCAATAAATTGACAGTCCTGATGGAACTGATAAAGCGAAGTAACCAATCATAATAGGAAGGAATTTGAAAATGAGAAGCGAGTTCTTTGAAGCCGGATCATCAGTCTGCCATTTGAAATCATAGAAACAACCGAGTCCACAGGCTTGAAGCATTCACCAAAAAAGAAATTCAAGGGGACAGGGCAAGAGAATGCAAAAGATAATTATTTACCTGAGGGGGCTTCATGATCTCCATGGAGACATACTGAGAAACAACAAGAAGTACAGGTAGAACTAGGTAAGCTGCTGTGTCTGACCAGCCCAAAGGTGGATGTCCATCCTGCACAAGGTACAAGTAACAATCACTAATGACATGTACCAGTTATAATATTCCTCCAGTTTGCTGGGTCTTCAGTACTGTCACAGTTCTACCATTAATAAATCAAACATTTTCACTTAATGATATCAAAACAATTTACTTTTTGAATAACACCAAAGCTTGCGACATTCTGTTCTTAATCTTTAAGAAGAAACAGTAATGAGGAGAATATTAGAGATAGTTGGAGATATTGTATTTATGAGTGCTAAGAAGTCATTGATGCACCAAGATTTACTAGGGAAAGAATCAAGTTCAAAGTGAGCTCAAAGTGAGGTACAGATCTTTTCTTCATAATGCATAAGCATTTTCAGAATATGCTGCCATGTTTTTCCTAGAAGAAAAAATAACCTTCATATGTTGGAATGCTCGTGAGATGTTTTGGAACACTTGCCAACAAATGATGATTTGCCTTGAGATCAACATGTGCTATATATCATATTGTTTGATTTTTTGACATGGCCAGAGGGAACACAATCATGGCCATAAGTTCAGCTGAGACCATGTCAAACATGAAACACCCCATTTGTTCTTAATGAGTGCCTTAATTTGAGCAAAAGGCACCAGTTGGATTCGCTTAAGGCCCTGTCTAGAAAGCAAGCAGCCTGACAACAATGATAAGCAAGCAAGCTCAACAGTCAACAAAGTAGAGACCCATGAAGGATGAGTAGATAACAGTCAATATTTATCCTTGTGGCAGGTCTCATCCGAAATGAGGAAAGCGAACATTCCATTAGTCCAAGATCAAGTTCGCTACATAGGTGAGAGATATGAGAAGTGATATATGATACGAATTAGGCCCATACTGATCACACAAAACCATAGGAAAGGGAGAGCAAAGAGTATGTTTCCCACATTTGTTATCCTCTTAAGCTGGTGCTTATTGCTGCACGAATCTCCAGGTTTTGGTTTGCCACTGAAAACACGATCTCAAAGAAATTTTGTTTGTTCTACACATTCAGTAATTCTCATTTAATTCTACATACATCTATTCCAGTATATATTGCATATTTGTCCCTGAATATATCCTGGACCAGTTACAAATATGCCACAATAATGTCAAAGGAAAATATAGAAGCGTATGTATGAAAAAAAAAGGGGTTCAGTTATTAATTAAAAAGATAAGGAATGCATATATAAGGCCTTAGCCAGTGATATTATAGAGTTGTGAAATAGTTTACTGCTTTGCAGAAATCTGACACCCCATGGGATGAGTTTTATGTTCTTCCAAGTGCTTCAAGAAAAAAGTTTATAGTGAAATTATCATCAACTGCAACAAACTCTAGGTATACTTGAACAGATATTCTCCAATCAAATGACACACTGCAAATATTGCTCCTTGAACAAACAAAGCCTGAGAAATATCACTGCCTAATGTAACATATATAGGCAGGAAGTTTAAGTTCTTTCCACAATGGTAAAGAAAACTTTGTTGTAAAAATAAAATCTATCATTTTGTATAAATCATGAAACATGAGGAAGAAGCATATGATAATAATGATAAAATCACAAAAATGTCAAAATATTTATCAAGACAGAAATATATCATACATGGGACTCCTTCATCCAAAGACCAAGGATAATTCAGTTACCACAAAAGGTATAAGCCAGGAAATGCCAGATCCACTTTGTCGAGCAGCAATTGTAGTTGGGCCCCCCAAAGAAGGAATCCAGAAAAATCCTTCGGTCAGCAACCCCTTCGATTACAAGAGTTGCTCAAGTCAGGAAGCAAGATATGGTTTAGAAAAACTGCTACTTTAGCAGGAAAGAACTATGATTAACCTCATTTGCTACATTCGATAGAGCTTGATAAAGTCCAATCCACACAGGTATGGTAGCCAAAGTTGGGAAACATCCTGTTGAAATACAGAGAATGAACAGAGAAAGGCTGAATTTTTTATGATTAGAGAGTCCTGAAATGAACATTTTAAAAGCTAAAGGATATGCCAAACAAAGTATTGATGCACTTTGCAATGAAATGGATAGCAAAAAAGGGTGGCCTGCTGCACAAGACTCCTACCACCACGAGGTCTGGAGAAAGTTAGATGTTCACAGCCTTGCCCCCACATATGGAGAGGCAATTTCTATATTTTGAATCCATAGCACCCAAGTCACTATGGAGCAACCTTACTATTATGCCAAGGTCTGCCCTCAAATAAAAAACGATAGTACTTAGGACAAAAAATCTGACATAAAATATAGGAATTATTGAAAGAAATACTTGTTACGACCGTCACAAGGTAATACGTAATAGAAGGTAAAATAAGTTATAGCAGGCAAGGAATGGATCTGTGCTAGAATTAGTTGGAAGTTACAGAGCATAATAATAATATGATCTATATGGATTGATTGCATACATCAAAAAAATTGCTTTTCAAGTTCATGTCCGCAATTAGAATGCTTTTGCACTTACAACATGGCAATTTTTACTTGCCACACAAACAGTTTCCTTTTGCTTAACTCAAAAGGTTTTTTTTTCAATCCTTACCTCTGTACGAGCATATCTTTCATTGTCAATGTCACAAGAGATATGATTAAGGGTTTTCAAATTCAAGGTGATTGTAATAGAAATTTATAGAGCAGATATTCTTAATCAAAAAGTTCACAAAAACCCATTGATCATTGCCATTCATGCTAAGATGAGACAACAGAAAAGCTAACTGTATTGTCTGTCTGTAAGTAGATGTCCAACAAAGAATATTTCATATGTTATTTCACTGCTACTTCAAAGTGTTATTTAGGCTGATCCATATCAGGGATTATATGAAGTTTCCAGATACCAAGCAGACTAGTGAATCTATACAGTATAATGCTACCTGAAGAGTGCGATCCAGCTGGAAAATAGATAAATATATACAAACCTGCCAATGGATTCACCCCAGCTTGCCTGTACAAACGGGCTGTCTCCAGTTGTATTCTTTCCTAATGAACACAGAAAAGCAACCATAATATATAAATTCTTATATTAAAAAAAAAAAAAAAAAGTGGCAGCAAATATAACAGCATATGAATCAAAGGATGTGGTAGAATAACTTAGAACAAGTATTACCCTAAAAAAAGTGGAAAAACAGATTCATGTTAGTTACCATAAGATACAGTAAGATTATGCTTTTTATTTTCTTTGTTTTTAAAAAGTGACCAAATTTGCTAAGAATTTAGAGTATACCTGATTGCCTTTATATCTCTCTTGAATAGCTTTGATCTTTGGCTGTAAATTTTGCATTGCTAGAGTTGATTCAACCTGCATTTTTTTTTTTGAAAAAAAAATGTGATAATAGTTATTTGCAAGATTATAACTTGTTACAGCTTGAGAAGTAGGATGTTATAAGATACAAGTTTGTAAAGGTGAACATAAAAGTATATATAGGTAAATTAGAAAAAGGAACCATAAGATCTGTGCAAGTGATACACATCATATCGAAGGTCCTTTGATCATGTTTTAGCTTGAACAAGCATAGGCAAAAATAGCAAAGCTACTACATCAAGAAGGTCACCCCATGTGCCCAGAATCCTCCGTAGTTAATGGAGTAATAGAAAAGACACGTAGGCACTAACAAAACAGTAATTAATGATCACAGTATAGCAGTATGATTATTCACCTGTTTCTTTGTCAATGGAAATGTTGCCACCTTAACGATAACAGTGAGCAAGATGATTGCAAAACCGTATACATATGGCACATGTACAGCTGCAAGGCCATCTTTTAGCACCTGAAACCAGCATAAACATATCATGTCAGCCTTTTATTTTATCCTACATATACAAATCAGTAACTTATCCTGCACATCTGCATCTTCACTGATCTCTGATGGACAACTAATTTGATTTAGCTTTAGCATTGTGAACATGATGCTTCGATGAAAAAACCAGAGAGAATGGCATGCATTTGTAGGTCAAACCTTCTACTGCAACATCAGCAATGATTAGCATGTTTAGGATGCAACTATGGCATGACAATGGCATACCTTCATGCTTGTGAAGCTTTCACATAGTCAGTGAACGTAATTTCCTATAAGATTACATATTTGGTACAAACATATTCAAATGCATGACCAGATACGGGCACTATGTTCCATATATGAGCACCAATTATTATCACATGCATACTAATGGAAATCTCAAAAGATGTGAAGACAGCTGTTACAGTTGATAATCAACAGCTACACTAATGAATCCTCACCCAATTTACAATAGAATCCTAGATAAATGCATGCACGCACGGAGTCCATGAGAATTGATGAACAAACATAAATAAAAGAATCATGATATCATAGAAAATCCATTTCTTTTCTTCCGTGCATCGACTAACAGATCCAAGACACGCTGATACGAATGGTGCTTACATGTACAACTATCGAAAGTTCATCTCTCCAAAAACACCCAAAAACAATTGAGAATTCAACAAACCATGATACACATGGGAGAGATATAATATGTTATAAGCTACGGCTAGTCAATATAAGAGTATATTGAAAAACAGAGTGAAATTCTTTCTTTCAAGTAAAATTGGAAGTCTCAAAAGCAACAGATTTTACAAGAAATCTCGGAATTTCGAAGGAGAACGAGAACGAGACACCTTAAGAACTACTTCCATGGCGTCCGAGATGAACCCGAACCATCCCCCGCTCTTTTGAGCCGCCGTGGTAGCAGCAGCACCCGTGGAAGAAGGATCAGTAGCCACGGCGGCATCGGCGAGCGTGTACAGGAGACCCTCCACTCTGGAAACAATTCCGGAGACATCGACGAAGGAGACGAGGCCGTGGGGCGGAGGAATCTCGTGGAGGCTGAGCCTGACCCTGGTGTCCGGTCGCCGGGGGCGGTAGAGGGGGAGGCCGGGCCGGCCATGGCGGGGGAGGGGAGGGAGGGGGGAAGCGAAGAAGGACGGGGGGGAGGAGATTAGCGTTTTCGCCATGGATTAGGGTTCTCGTGGATTGGAGGTGTTAGGGTTGCATACGGGGTTGGGGAAGGGATGAGCGAAGGGGAGGGATGGAGGGAGAGGGAGAGGGAGTGGAGGAAGAGGGATTTGATCTTTTAGATTTTTTATCCGTTGTTTTGTTTTAGATTTTTCTGATGCCGGGCGACGAGGGCTTCTGCGCTTCCGGTTCGGATGCGAATCCGCTACAAGTTTCGGATATTCCGTCCCTTACGAGGTAAAGACCGTTGGCAAAGTGGGCTTGTGAACCGCCGGACACGCTCGTATTAATAATTTATTCTCGTTTGCGCAAGCTGTTCGGATGTCGGATAAACGCGAATTCCTCCGACAAAGGGTGAGTGCCGTCAACTATATATAATTAATTGCGATTTATGTTGCGTAATTGACTTTTATCACCGACGCACTCACGCTGCATGACTCTTATCGCCAGTGTTTTTCATTAAAAAAAAATAATAATAAAGAGAGAAACAGCGCCCCAACCCTGAAGTTCACCGCCAAAGCCATCTGAACCATCGACGGAAAAGATTTAGACGGGGAAGGGAAGGTTTGCATGATTAGATAAAGTGGTTTGATAATTAGAATTTTTTTATTAAATTTTTAATGAAATAAATATATATATATATATATATATATATATATATTATTTTTGGGGTTATTTGATAGAGCTTTGCTACTACGAGAAGTAAAAGAGTATTTTATGAGAAGATCGTTTATTGATTAATGAATTTAATCGGCTAAATTTTTGGATAAGATAATTATCTTTAAGAAGTTTTTTTTAAGTTAAACGGTAAATTGCAAAGATTTTTAATGAATCAGCTTGAATGCTTGTCACATACAATACCTTTTTTCAGATTCACATGTTAAATTAATTTGATCCACATCAAATAAATAGATAAACATTGACTTAGTAGTCAATTTTTTTAAGGCCACTAACCTCTTGTTTTTATAAATATCTTCTTAAAAAATTGTTATACGTATTGATAATGTTCTTTTTAAAGTTAAATTCAATGATAAATTATACGAGTACCAAGTGATCAGCCTATGCATTATTACAGAATCAATTTATCAAATTATGATTAAATTAATATTTTTGATCATTTACTATAATTGATTGATGATTGATTTTTTTTTTTTTTTTTTTATGCAAGCAGTTAAGTACGAAGCTATAGATTTAGTAAAAAGATGAGTAACCAAGTATCATGCTGTGTGCTATTCTCGGACGAGCATCAAGTTTCCTTTTCCTGCATGCTATATGATCATCAGGATGGACGGCAGCTGCTCCTAAGATGATCGTGGAAGCAAGCATCAGAGGACACCAAACGCCTTTAGGGGAATCCTGGACGCTATACGATCAGATGTCCAGTCTCCAACTGCTGTGCGTTCCGAATTACACGTGTCGCTTCTGCATTGGTTGTTACGTGGGATTTTATAGCCCAAACCGGTGGTTGACTGCTTGGTGGAGCCCAGTTGGCAGGCCCGTCAATGGTTCTTCGTGGGCAACGAGTTGGCTAGCCACGTCATGTGGCGTCAAACAGACGCTGTTCGATGCAAAACATCGAAAAGTCTGCCAACCCGCGGGAAGTAACCGGTACTTCGCCGGAGGGTTCCGGAAACAACCAGTTCATGGCCGAAGCATCGAGCAACTTCCAACGGTCGAGAGAGCCCACCGGAGCCGTAGATCTAACGCAAATCTGACGGTCCAGATATTCCAACAGAAGGTTCGCGAAATAAAGACCTTCTGATCTCCACACTATAAAAGGACCCCGCGTCCCTCCCTCCCTCCTCTACCCAAGGATTCTGCTCGCGTGAAAGCATCGCATCTCTTAGGCGTTCACGAACTCACTTACTCTCGTCGATCGTTTCTTTCTTCTTCCTTTATTGTTCTAGTAGTAATCTCCCATGGCGAAAGGCGAGGGTCCGGCGATTGGCATCGATCTCGGCACGACCTACTCGTGCGTGGGGGTATGGCAGCACGATCGGGTGGAGATCATCGCGAATGACCAGGGGAACCGCACCACCCCCTCCTATGTGGCGTTCACCGACACCGAGCGTCTCATCGGCGATGCCGCCAAGAACCAGGTCGCCATGAACCCCACCAACACCGTCTTTGGTGAGTTCTTGTTTGAATTCGTTAGCCTTCATTTTTTTTAAAATTTTTTATTACACTGCTCTAATTTTTTTCCCCGAAAAGGTTTTTTTGGGGGGAAAAAAAAGCTTTTTCTGGGAACAAAGCTCTCTAGAGAATTTTTATTTTTTTATTTTTTATTTTTTCTAGACGTCAAGTGGATACTATCTGTATTTCTATAAAAGAAAAAAAAAGATCACAGTTTCCAAGCACCTAAAATTCTCTTCGTCTATGTTACATGACTCTCAAAATATAAAGAGATTGTGAAGTTATTAAAATAATTATTTATGAGAATGAAAAATTAAGAATTAAAATATTATGTAATCGTAAAATATTTATGAAATTGAAAGAAAAATTTTATAAAAGAATTATAAAATTATTTATGCTTATTTAAAGTAATATATAAAAATAATAAAAAATTTAAAATTTTTGCATATTCAAATATATATATATATATATATATATATATATATTATTGTTATTGTAACGGATAAATCTCCTGTAAAACTTGTTCTCTATAATTTCTTTTAAAATTTTCAATTTTTATGCACTAGTCTTTCTTCAATCTTTGAATTTGAAGTAAGAGGAACATTGTACTCACGATTATGTCCTGTTTGCTGCTGTAGATGCCAAACGTTTGATTGGCAGGCGGTTTAGCGATCCCTCCATCCAGGCTGACATGAAGCTATGGCCTTTCAAGGTCATCGCTGGCGCTGGCGACAAGCCGATGATCGTGGTCCAGTACAAGGGCGAGGAGAAGCACTTTGCCCCCGAGGAGATTTCCTCCATGGTCCTCACCAAGATGAAGGAGATCGCCGAGGCCTATCTCAGCACCACGGTAAAGAATGCCGTCGTCACCGTCCCTGCTTACTTCAATGACTCCCAGCGCCAGGCCACCAAGGATGCTGGAGTCATTGCAGGCCTCAACGTGACGCGAATCATTAACGAGCCCACTGCTGCCGCCATTGCCTACGGTCTCGACAAGAAGGCGAGCAGCTCGGGGGAGAAGAATGTTCTCATTTTCGACCTTGGTGGTGGCACCTTTGATGTCTCTCTGCTCACCATTGAAGAGGGTATCTTCGAAGTGAAGGCCACCGCTGGTGATACTCACCTTGGTGGCGAGGACTTCGACAACCGAATGGTGAACCACTTTGTTCAGGAGTTCAAGAGGAAGCACAAGAAGGACATTAGTGGCAATCCGAGGGCCTTGAGGAGGCTCAGGACAGCGTGCGAGAGGGCAAAGAGGACGCTTTCTTCCACTGCTCAGACCACTATTGAGATCGATTCCCTCTACGAAGGTATCGATTTCTATTCCACCATTACTCGTGCAAGATTCGAGGAGCTATGCATGGATTTGTTCAGGAAGTGCATGGAGCCTGTGGAGAAGTGTCTGAGGGATGCTAAGATGGACAAGAGCAGCATCCATGATGTTGTTCTTGTTGGAGGGTCTACCAGGATTCCCAAGGTGCAGCAGCTGTTGGTGGACTTCTTCAATGGGAAGGAGCTCTGCAAGAGCATCAATCCTGATGAGGCCGTCGCTTATGGTGCCGCTGTCCAAGCTGCAATCTTGAGTGGCGAGGGCAATAAGAAGGTGCAGGACCTGCTGCTGTTGGATGTCACCCCCCTCTCCCTTGGATTGGAGACTGCTGGAGGAGTGATGACTGTGCTGATTCCGAGGAACACTACCATCCCCACCAAGAAGGAGCAGGTCTTCTCCACCTACTCTGATAACCAGCCTGGTGTTTTGATTCAGGTCTATGAGGGTGAGAGGACGAGGACCAAGGACAACAACTTGCTGGGCAAATTCGAGCTCTCTGGAATCCCTCCCGCTCCGAGGGGTGTGCCCCAGATCAATGTCTGCTTCGATATCGACGCCAATGGCATAGTGAATGTTACTGCCGAGGACAAGACTACTGGGCACAAGAACAAGATCACGATCACGAATGACAAGGGCAGGCTCAGCAAGGAGGAGATTGAGAAGATGGTCCGCGAAGCAGAGAAGTACAAGGCTGAGGATGAGGAGCACAAGAAGAAGATCGATGCCAAGAATGCTCTGGAGAACTATGCCTATAGCATGAAGAACACCATCAAGGATGACAAGATTGCCTCGAAGCTGCCACCAGCTGACAAGAAGAAGATCGAGGATGCGATCGAGAAGGCTGTCCAGTGGCTGGACGGCAACCAGCTTGCTGAAGCTGATGAGTTTGAAGATAAGATGAAGGAGCTGGAGAGCCTCTGCAATCCTATCATTGCAAGGATGTACCAAGGTGCGGGGGCTGGCATGGCAGGAGGAGGTATGGATGAAGACGCTCCCGGTGGTGGTGCTAGTGGCGCTGGACCTAAGATTGAGGAGGTCGATTAAGGGGACTTGTGATGAAGAGATGTCGTAGTAATGGATTTCAGTGGCTTGTTAGGCCTTTTTTATTACTTGTGTAAAGACCATGCATCTCCATGGGAGAGGCTCTTGTCCTTTCAGTGATCTTATACGCCAAATGTCATAGGTCAAATAATAATTCTAGTTTTTCTTAAAGTTGTTTCCATTTTCTTTGGTTGGTTTCTTGCCAGAATAATGCACGCAGTGAGCTAAGCGCATAACTGGGGCTACTCTGTAGAGATGAATTTAGATTGTATTTCTCTTTTCTCATGGAGATCTGGTATAGAATTGTTGTCTGACATTTTTATTTTTGAGGGAAAGTTGTCTGGTATTTTTGTTGTGTGGTAGATACTGTTGATAGACATGAGACTTAAGAATGTGAAAACTAGTTGCAGAGTGTCCTTTCAAGTCTTCTCTGTTCTTGTTCAGGCCGATACTTACGGTTCCAAGGAACTGCTTCGCCTAAACATTTTGTCTACTCTCATCTTTGAAACTGTGGATGGTATTCTTGATTTGCCATGGGGTCTTTCCTGCGATCATAAGTATTTCTCTGAAAGATTTAAGCGTATGACAGCATAAGCTAACAAGAACAGATGAGCTTTTGTTGCTTGGCTACGCTAATATGAAGGGAGAAAGCGATCTTCTAAAGTTATTGCTGAGTTGAACAGGCTATATTGGACATGTAAGTTCATGACATCCTTGGCTTTAGTATTTTTGAGCGTTCTGGTCTCAGAGTTCTTTTTTTGGGATATCTATTTATGAGTATATATTTCAAACTGACAGTAAATTTTACATTATCATATAGAACAGGAGCTAGAAGTAATCAGAGGGACAGCAAGGAAACAGGAAAATATGATTTTTGACATAGTTAGTGATTTCAAGGTAATCACATGAAATAAGAAAAGAGTGTCTGGTATGTATGAGGACCTTTTTTATTTTATATGCCACCTCTCTTGCCATAATATGTAGTTGCTTCCCTTTGTTTTTTCCCCCTCACTTCCTTTTCGAGAATGTAGAACAAGTAGTTGCTAAACTTTAACGCTCTTTAGCAGGAAGAATTTATTTTGATTATCCTCAAGTCGTCATCTATCAATGTTGATTTCCGATTTCTATGCCTGCAAGCTTCCAGGCTATCATATATTCCAATGATGTTCGTGTTCTTCTTCATATTCCAAAAAAATGCTGATATGAACGGCTGTTGGTCATTTCCAAGTACCTGTGTAGTTGGATGTGCATGCCAAATTTTTTTGGAAGTAATATGACTTGCTGAATGCGGGTCGTCAGGAGATTAGTCATCCATATAAATCCTTGTCATCAGTTATTTTGCAAGTGGACAACAACAAGTGGTATTGCCAATGTTCGTAGAATAGTTTTACAGTAATCCATGTTTGGCTAATGAAAGTTTGAGTTCTTTGTTGCTTCTACTATTTGTTCTTCTTGAGCTCTTTATTTTGGTCCTACAAAAAGGATTCTGGATGTAATCTAGCATGGCTGGTAATACTCTTTGACAGCGTTCGTACTCCCCATGGAAAGAGTGATGCTGTCCACGCTCCATTGTAATAATCAGTATTGGAAATAAAATAAAATAAAATAAAGTAGACAAAAAGACATGCCACCATCCTGCTCCCAAGCAACAAGCTCCCAAAATCAATGCTATTGATAGATAAAAGATGGATGGCAAACTTGGTCTTAATTGAGTTGGTCACCCATCCTCATCTCCAGGCTCCAACAAGTCTCATGAACTGCTAGCCAACATGAGCACTTTGTTTGATGTAGCATAATAATATTTTATGAACCTTAAACACAGCTAGTGCCATGAACTGCTAGCCAACATGATCACTTTGTTTGATATGGCATAATAATATTTTACGGACCCTAAGCGTAGCTAATGCCATGAAATGCTAGCCAATGTGATCGCTTTATTTGGTATAAACATCTGATCAACGAGCATATAAAAAGAATAAAACTTAAATGCAATACTCTAAATATGAATGCTATTACATAATAGACTCATGTAACTAGAGATAGAAAGAATCATAGCATTCGGGATCAGTAAGCCTCTTTACTTTTCTTATTTTTCTTCAGCAGCTCTCTCTCTCTCTCTCTCTCTCTCTCTATTTGTTTTTTACTTTTCTTCATGATATGAGACAATTGGTAACTACCCCTTATATATCTCTTTTTCTTTTCTCCAACAGCCATCGTCTGAGATTTAGATGAAGGCCAACGTGACTACAGAGATAAGAAACTGTAGCACCCACACGCTACGCAAGGGACTGGTAGCCAACGACGAAGCTTTTCCATGGCCACCCACCTGGACGAGGGAGGAGACTACTGATAACGGAGTAGTAGACGGGACACCAAAAACACTACGCCACGGAATCGAACCCACGCCACTCGTCCAGAATGACATGATAGCCTACCATCCGAATGGATACACCATCGATAAGACTGCTTTAAATGACATGGTTGGCTCCATCCATCCCCACTTGTTTGATGGAAAATTCCTGATTAATATGACCACATTGAATCAGATAGTCTCCAAAAAGAACTGATAAGCAGAACTCATCTATGGCTAGAAAACTTATGACGAGAGTCCAGAAGCCATAATATTAAATAAGCTTATACTAATAGGATCTAGCGAGATTTAAATGGTGACTACTTCAGCTCTCGGAAAATACGGATCATGCAAGATGAATACAACAGCTAACACATCAAACATTACATTTGGAAGAGCATAATTTAATGTTCACAGGACAGTTTGGTATCTATTTATCTTAGGAGATGAGGATGAAAACATTATAACCAACCACTCTATCGAATATAAGCGAATATTGAATATCTAAATCTTCCAAGTACTTTTTCAATCTGGAAAGGCCACAGAAACGCGATCTCAAAATCAACAATGATAACATATGAAATTACAGTGGGACCAGACAAGAATAAAGAGGATATAAACAACAATATAGATCACAATGCAAAAATTAACAGGGCCAGAGCTAACAAAACTAGCAAAACTATAGTTTATACGTCACAGGGCTCCACATCTTGCGTGTGGGTCTATAAACATGTCGAAACAAACATCACCACCCAGAAAATATGCCAAGGAAATCCAAATCAATATTTTTTTTTTTTTAAAAAAGATATTTCTAATGAACTAACAGCTCCTCCCTGTCTAGATTGCTTGCAAGCTTATTTATAACTCAAAGCACCATACGGAAGTCTCTCCTCTTTCAAGTGAAGGCCTGACAGCTCAGATCTATCTATATTACATTCTCTTTGGAAAGGAACGCAGCAAGTTGCTTATTCTTTTTTAAGTAGGAACATGAAATGGCAAGTTCATTTTATCAAAAAATTCTAGTTGTTAGTCTCAATTTATCATGAAAAGATTTTTGCATGACTTCAAGTTACATCAGCAGCAGAGGATTGTATCTAACAATAGCAATAAGCACAATCCTCATTACTTGTAATCTTCTGAGATTTATAGGATGCAGATAATTGATTCAAAATATAAAAAAGAAAAATTAACTCATGATCACTTGACAAAAACACATGCTTCCAACATTCTTTGCCTCCCAACTAATAATCGGCCAAACAGTGTAAATAAGAAATCATTTCCAGCAAGAGCTTAATTTGATAAATGTCCAGATATGCACGAGTTTTGTCATATAGATTCAAGATCTTGCAAAAGTAAAATATTAGCATACAATAAACATCTCATATATTGACCTACTTTGCAGAACTACCAGTATGATAAATAGAAATTTATATTGCCTTACAGGAAATCTGCACCAATTCCAAAGTTAAGAAACTCACTGACATGACATGGACAACATTGATAAAAATAACACAATGATGTTTCTCTAAAAATATATTGTATATAATAACAAACCAACGGCAACCCATCCAGCATTGTCAATCAAAAGTAACATAAATCTGTTTCTCCTTTAACACAAGCAACCCCTTTTAACCTTATTGTAAGCCGTTTTCCAGATCAATCTCACATAAAATATCAAACTATACCATATTCCCTGGCATCAGTGCACTTTGTAGATTACCAGCATGCTAGACTGACTTGCATTTTAGCATGGTGATTAAATGAAATCATTTCACCAATGCTTTCTGCAAGGCAATCAGTCATTCAAAGTGCTGGCATACACTTCATATCCACCAATGGTAAGCCAATCAACCTAGAATTCTTAAAATCCAATTGTTATCCAGGAACAAGATGGATAAAAGTGGATTTGCAAGCATGTAAGCATACCTGAAAGGATTTTTCGAAGACTCCATCAAGCCATCTTCATAATTACTAAAAATATCGAATAGCAAAGGATAAGAGAACAAGTCCAGCCTACGAATTTCATATCTCCTGACAAACAAAGGTTTGCAGACCCATTGTCCTTCAAAGTCTTTGTAACCGTGCCCCATACATACTATCAACTTTCCAGTTCCAATTAATTAAGTCTTGGCTACAAACACTCTTTCACAAGGGAGAAACCTTACAATCATGCCAAGGCTCACCCTTAGGCATGTCCATGGTCCTAGAAATTATAAATACCTGAATGACTCCCATAAGCATACAACCTGACTAAGTATCATATCCAACAAAAAGATACTTAAGTTAGAATGCATCCATAGACAATGCATGCAACCACAAACTAAATAGGCCCCAACATTTAAATCTGTTTGATGAATAAATATAAGAACATCAGAATCCAAATCTTGAGGGATCAGATATGATATGCAAAATATTGTTAATTGAAATTGATGTTGATATACAGAGAAGACCGCATTGGTTCCATTTTACACCAAATGCCACTCTTCTCTGTATTGTCAAACCATTTTTCTTTCATTTATTTGCTAAAACCTGATGTCATGGCACACAATTAATTCTTATCCCAAATGTTTCAATGTTCTGACTTAAAAGTATATTTATAACATATCCATGCTTCAAGATATTTTAAAAGCAAACGTTTCATCAGAAACACATAACTCAAAACCAAATGTCATGATACATTGAGTTTGTCATGCTATAAAAATGCAAAAAAGGTAAGGAGAATGAATGACTAATGACCAAAATTCAAGTCTTCAATTCCACAATCACGAGAGAAGAGAAGACATGTTAAAACTGCATAATTAATAGTGTCAGAATGACAAAGGCAAAGATAACCCACATCAAACACAGCATCAAGCAACAAGCTTAACTGCAAAAGAATTGAAGCAAGCCCCTTAATATCTACCATGTTACAGCAGAGCATACCTTTAAATCTATCATCAGAATGTTATGTCATCTAAAGAGTGACTAAACAATATGTTATGATGTAGAAGAAAAGAGAATGAACCGCACAATCATCCAAATTAGACTCTCCACTCTTGGAGAAGTGGATGGTTTCTTTTAAAACAAAACAACATGCATACATGGATATAGTGAGTGTATCCATTGGCAGAGAGAAAATGGACATGAATAAGGCAAAATAATTCCAGGGAATGGCTAAGAATCGGTCATTTTAGTCAGCCTCGATAAGCATTAAGAAAAGGCATGAAATACATAGATGGCCAAGCAACTGCAATTATCTTATTTTAAATGAATACAAAAATCGCATTAAACACTAAACAGGAGTGCTACTGATGGATTTAATTGATTAATTAATAAATCTTCTGCAAATTAATCACAATATACATATCATCCACATATCATCCAAGATGCAAGAAAAAAATAAGCAACCAATATCAAGGTAATATTCACTGTTTGGTTCCATTAAGAGTGATAAGTCGTTCAAAAATCCCAACACATTCACCATTTTGTTTCCACCAAATAAACAAAAAAAAGGGGATAATTTCTTCAAAAAATTCCAATACCACATTAACAAACTTTCTTGCTACACTTCCCAAATATGAATGTCTATACAAATTTTGGCTCATCATGTCCTGTAGAATACTTGGTGGGATGACAACTGCCAGCATATCCATGTATGCAAAGATGAAGAAACTTATGCCTGCAAGATGATCAGATAAAGTAATATTAGAAAAAATCCGTGAGTTTACGCCGATTCCTGATATTAAAATAAGCACACGAAAATGTATTGTCAAGAACTTACCACTTTCCTTTAGAATCTCAAGTGTGCAAGTAGCTCTGATGTGATCCCAACCGCAAAACATGATGGAGCACCAACATAGTCAGCAAAGCCATGTGGCAAAAGGAAGTGTGTATGGTAAGGGTGCACTTTCATTTCATAGATTTCTTTTCATGATACAAAGTTAGTCAACAATGGAAACAGATCATGGCAACCACCCATACAGATTAACATCATTGCCTTCTCAAGTCAACAGAAGTTCATTTGCCCCGAGATGTGGGGGGCGCATACAGACATGAACTTCATGCTCTTCTGGTCCAACACGGTGCTTAGGAACCATTATCTCAAGCACGGTGCCAGATTCATCATAGTATGCCTCTAGTTTCGCATCTTCAGGAATGCGTGTCGCCAGAGGTATTTCCCTTACAAACTCCCCTGGTGGGCAGTGCTCAGGAGAAGGGTCTGTCAGCTTGAAAGTTCTATCATGTCTCTTTATATAAAGACTCCGAGCAACGCTGATACATGATATCTTCACTATCCCATGAGTAAGACTATTCCTCCAAGAGACCTTCACCCTCTGTTGATCAGAGAAAGGCAAGCTAACGACTATCAGGTACCCTTCATCATCCTCGTATATAGTCTTTGCTGCCGTCACAGGTCCGAAAGCATGCCTCATCACGCCACTAAACTCATTTAGCCATGGTACTGGTTCGACTGGATGCATGTCAATATCTTGGGATCTCTCGGGATAAGAATTATTCTGCAAGCAGCCATCTTCCTCCATCCCATGCGGGAAGAAATCCTTCCTACGTTTAGTGCACATAGCCGAGACATCCATACAATCCCCGCCAGAATGATTTGATGATGATTGTGTGGATAAATTCAGACCCGAGCCGTTGAGCAGCCTCCTTTGATGGGGATGCGAAGTGCTCTTCAACGACGGAGGAGGTCTCTCAAGCTCGAAGTCGGTGTTGGGAAGATTCCTCCACGACCCGAAATCACTGGCCTCAGGCGGGATGGAGAAATTGAGGTCCCTACCAGTAAGCTCCATCCACTTCTTGCGATCAGGCTCAGAGACCGCAGAGAGATTAGGCGACATTACGACCTCGATCCCATGCACGCACTGCGGGTTCGACAGGCCCCTGTACTGCTTGCGCTGCATTCGGTGGGAACGGACAAAACCCTTGTCGACGCTGAAAGGGAATTGGGGCTCCCCGAGGCGGGAGTGCCCGTTCATGTAGCTCCTCAGCTGCATCTTGCCAAGAGCGTTCTCCGGCCGCTCCTTGAAGACCCACATGTACATGTTCTCCATGTCGTGCTGAACCATGAACACATCGAGCCGGAGGTCGGACTTGTCGAAGCCCGACACAGCGTTCGCATCCCGCACGATCTTGGCCTTGGATTTCTCCGACAGCACGGGCTTGAAGTAGAAATTGAAGAAGAACCAAGCGCCCCAGATGCTATCCCCTCTCTTGGCGCATTTCCGGGCGCCGCCAGCGGCGGCGGCAGCCGCGGCGGCGCTGCAACTGGCCTTGGGGAGGTTGAGGACGGCCTCGGTCTCGTAGATCTGGGGGCCGAGGCCGACGTCGAGGATGTCGGAGGGGTCGGAGCTCCACTCCGGCTGAGGGGAACGCTCAGCCGAGAGGGGGAGGTTGATGTCGGGCGGGCGGGAGAGAACCATCTGCTGGCGCTGCTTGATCATGAGTTCCCGGTCGCAGTCGTCGTGGGCGGAGGCGGAGGCGGCGACAGCCAGCGGAGGTGCGCCGCCGCTGGGGTCCATGGAGAGGAGGGTGGAAGGGTGGTGGTTCTCCATGGACAAGGTGGTGAGGAGGGACTCCCCCATGGCGGCCGTTCTTCCTTATCACCTCTTCTCTTCCTCCCACTGCACCCTATCTATCTGGCGGGCTTCAGAGCCCCAACACATCCACCAGCAACAGCATCACAATAAAAACCCTCACAAATCCACTCCATGGCCACCAAACCCCTATCAATTCAATTTGAAAGAATCCCACCCAAAAATTCCAATTTTTTTCCTCTTTTAGTCAATCAAAAAAAAAAAAGCTTTCAACCAAGAAAATTGCTGTCCTTTATAAGATGAAACCCCTCTAGAATTGCCGATTCCTCAGAAAGAGAAAACAAACCCTAGAACCAGGAATCCAGAGAATCGGATTGAAGCCCAAAAAACAAAACAAAAAAAAAAAAAAAAAGTTGAGATTTTTATCGATCCACAGCTACGGAATCCCCCGAAATCCTCCGAAGACGGGAGGGAAAAGCCGAATCAAATAGATGAGACCCATCTGACCATGGCCGGATCCGAGAGATGGCGAAAGAGAGAGAGAGAGAGAGAGAGAGAGAGAGAGAGAGGAGAGGACGGTGGGGAAGCGAGAATCGGAAACCCAACTTAACCCGAACCCTAGAGACCGGACACGGTTACCTTTTGGGGGGCGGAAGGGACGTCTAGGGTCCGAATCCCCGAGAGGAGGAGGCGTCCCGAAACTTCCTCGGCGTCTCCATTCCCTGTTCTCCGTCAGAGTTAACAGGAGGGAGGGACATCGGGGTTTGGGGAGAGAAGAGGCGGAAGCGGTGACGGGGTCTCCGCTTAAGAAACCGCGTCTGTGGTAGCGACCCGCACCGGGTGAGACCGCGGCGGCCGTTACCTGACGGTGACGACAATTTTTTTTTTTTTTTTTTTTTGCTGCTTTTTAATTTTCTTTTCTTTTTCGTTTTAATGGGCGTATATTTGTTGGTGGCGGCGTCCATACCCAGCGAGTCCATATCGTCCTCTCACCTCTCTCGCTCTTTTCTTCGTCTCTCTTCTATTATGAAGGTGGTCGGTCAAAAGAGACTCGTCAAAGAGAGGCTCTCTCTCTCTCTCTCTAATAAGAGAGCTCGCTTTTTATCCTCACCATCTACGACAGTGGAGGTGGTGGACAGTCTTTAACGTATCAAAGCTTTCATATTGGAGGAAGGGCATCAGCCCCTTTTGTTGACATAATTTGGGATATTATGGTGAAGCAAAAGCGTGTGGGGTGCATGGCCATACGTAGGATTTTTCTATGCAACCATCAAGTTGGTAATCACGAGTAACATCTACATTTAGTGACATAATGATCTAACAATTTTGCATAAGATTTTTTTTTTTTTTTTTTGGTACATGTTCATTTATCCAAAATGCTTGTTTATTTTTTTTCTAAAATATATTTTGCTAAAAAATAAATATTATATTTTTATAATATTTATTTTTTAGTAAAAAAATTATACATTTTTTTTTTTTTTTTCTTTCTTCTCCAACTACATTCTTGATTGATTCTGAAAGGTAAGAAACAGATGTCATTAACTTTCAGCAATTATGATATGATGATAATGATCTCATGAACCTAAATATCTAGTATTGAAAAAGAAAAAAAAATAAAAAATAGAGAAGTTGATAAAGGGACTCAAGGAATTAGTGGGCAAAATTATTGCAGACCAGATGGATGGGCCAGGGAATGATATCTGTGATCTTGGGTGCAAATAATAATTATCCATATCATGTATCATTTACTGACAACCATCAGTGCTCTGTTTTGAGACACCAACAAAGAACAAGGCACTTTCCAGAATCATGAACATGAATAATTGTCAGATTGCCATACCTGAAACAACACTATCTTAGTAAGCCTTGTGGCATCAATTACAAATTAATCTCTACCGTAATCAAAGTAGGAGAAAAACAAGAAAGCAGACAGTGAATTTGTCAGTTTGCAATCCAATAAAGTATAGTACCTCCGGAAGGATAAACTCTATCATGTCATGAAAAAGTCCTTAGTGATGGGTTGACTGGAAGCTCCTCTATCCACTTCGTCATACCCTTCCACATGAGCAACATTAACATCAACGCTGTAGTGGTCCATCTTAGTTCATTTGGCCAATTGGCTCATGTAACCATGCAAATCTTTCTCAAAATTCTTGGATTACTACTCTTGTGATAACCAGGTGGTCTACATATATTAATATAGATAGATATAAAGGTTCAGAATTAAAGGGTGGCTAATATTATTACTGGTTATAGAACTTGGTATATGATTACAATTTCTTCTCTTTTTCCTTTTAAGATGATGGATAAAATATGTAGTATTTCCTTATCTAAAGGATCTTCATCTAATGCACTCCTTTGAGAAAAGAATAGGCCCGCCCAAAGAACCATATAAATGGTTGTCTCTTATACTTAAACCTCATGTTAGTGGCTTCTTCTATTGGGTTTGGCATTTAAAGACTACCATGAAGGTTAAAACTTTCTGACAAAAAGTGGCTAGACCTAGAATTCCTTGCAAAATGTTGCTTGTTAATTAAAGCAATCTTAGTTCTAATTAGGGGTTTTGTGATATATGCTCCTATAGTGAGGAGGATTACAATCATGCATTGGCCTCGTAAAATAGCTAAGAGAGTTGAAAACTTCTTAAAACTCGTTAAATATATCTGTTTAATTCTAACTAATCTTTAGGATCTTATGTTGGTTTTTTAAGTTTCAGATTGCTAATATAATCAGAACTATAGTGGTTGTAACTGATTAGTTTCTTTAGAAGGCTCAAAGTTAAAGATTTTGAAAATAAATTTTCTTCTTATGGAGACAAAATAAACTAATCTATTTTTTTGAGTACTTAATATTAGCAAACTTATATGCCTTTTATCGATTATTCATTGGTTATTATTGATCCACAAGTAAAGCTTTGGGATAATTGTAATACTATATCTTTAAACTCTTTTAATTCTTCAGTAGTTAATCGGATCTCTCCTTCCTTTGGTGCGACCAAGGTGAAACTTGATGGTTTAGTTAAAAATAGTATAGGAGGTATTGGATATATTCTTGGAGATCATATGGGTCAACTTTTTTTATACTACTAAGAAGAAAATTATATCTTATTTAATACCTTATGCTAAGTTGGCAACTGCTGGGGGAGGGGGGGTCTTTGTATTGCTTTCCTTAATTTAAAAGCTAATTAGATATGGTTGGAAGGTAATTCAATAATTATTGTATCATCGATTGGTAACATTTTAGCTATTGAAGGTTAGATAAGCTCTCTTTTATAAGATATATGGTAGATTAAATGGATATTGTACTGTTGCTCATAGTTGCTTAAGTGTACAGAGAACCCAATCAAATGGTTGATTTGCTAGCTACAAAAGGATATGAGTAGAATTTACAAATTGTGTAGGAAGCTGAAATTTCCTCTCAGTTGGCTACTTTATCATCTACTAATGTAAGTAGCATTATATATTTTAGGTGCTATGCAAGTGCTCTTTGTTTTAACATGCTTACTAATGTTACTACTGAATATTCTTTAGATAATTCTCTGGTTAATTAACTTACTAATATTGTTGCTGAGAGACATAGAAGCTTCTAAAGACTTTTTGTTATCGCTTCAAAAAGATAAGCTTCTTAAACTTGTATACTTTATTTAAAATTATAATATGATTATTGTTTGTCATTGGTGTTATTAGGAATATGTGATATGTTTTTCATTTTAGGTAGTTACCTCCTGTTACTCTACCAAAAAAAAAGTGCAACTCCACTAGTATTTTTTTCCTTCGGATACACAAGGTGGGGAGATTTCTATAAAAAAATAAAAAAATAAAAAAAAGATAGAGGAACAAAAAGCTAAAGTCTTAAAAAAGTGTAATCATACTTCAGAATGCAAATCTATTAATTAATATGTTTAAAGTTAAATATACGCCTAAGCTTTTGCTAGTTTATCTTTTTAAGAGGATCTTCCAACTTCATCATATTAAAAGATGTTACTTGGAGATTATAATCTTGATAATCTAATATTAAATGTCATAAAAAATAGCTAAATAAAGGGTGACCAATAACTCATCGCGTTTGTACCCTTCTCTCTAAAAAATAAATTTTAAGTTTGAGTCTTAAACAACGCATTCTCTAACTTTCAATAACTTTCAAGCTTAGATAATTTATATGAGATGAGTCATTTTCTTTCTCTCTCTAAAACAATATGTAGCCTCCTACCAATTTGTTTGTTGAAACACAAGATGATTAGATTTAATCATAAATATTAAATGCTTGATAAGCTAGTCTAATAGATAGATTGAGCATAAATAAGTAACAATAGTAGTTGAAATAATGGATAATACTCTAGATTTTTTAAGAGACGAAGAGGGGCTAGTACTTATCTTCTATTCTATACTGATCCTAGGAGTCAAATCGTCGATCTCTTGTCAAAGTAAACACTCGGTGGTAATAAATTAAACTTAAGTGCTTGTCTTCATGATACAAAGTAATAAATTAGAATGAACAAGCTAATGAGATAGATGCCAATGTGATATCCTTTGTATCTTAGCTTTCTAACATTTTATTAAAGAAAATTTTTGTGGCACCCATTGATCTCACTTCACATAAAAATGATTTTCTTATGCAAGGTAAGCAACGCAATATCCGATGTATATGCCTTTTTTTTGAAAGCAAGTTTGGCGAATGATTTAGAAAATACTTTATGACAAAGATAAAATAAATCTTAGAACATAACCAATCAAATAACTTGATGTATAATGCAAGCTTTACTTCTAAGTGGAAGCGATCCATGGGTGCAATGGAAGGGCCTCTTATCATCTCAACCAGCTAAAAAGTTGGGTCTGCTGAGCAAGTGGGACGTTTCATGTGATGAGAGACATGACCCGTTCTACAAGAGAATCTACAAGTAGTCAAGGCATTTCAATGGATTAAATACTTCAATAATAATTCTTTAACAAAGATTCTCTAATTAAGTAGCATTATCTCTCATCACTTGGAGATGAAGACTTTCTTGTTAATGGTTTCCAAATAGTGTAATGAGGTGACCATCAAAGCTTGTGAGAGGACAATACATATTTATCACAAATGACAACTATACCTTTTGAGTCCTGGTTATAAACTTGATGATCTTGCAAGTACGTTGTTTATTATTTACTTATAATCAGCAGTGACAAATTTAGTGCTAGAAAATAGCTTGTCAAGACAAAATTATCACAGTGAAAAATTTGAGATCTACTCTTGAATTGTTTAAAAAATTTTATATAACAAAAATTAAAAGACACAATGCATGGAAGATGATAACAGGAAAGACACCCCCAATAAGTTATTAAAAAAGAAAAAAAGATAACGTTTGACACACCATCATTTATCAATTATCTTGATAGCATCATTGTTAATAATTCGCAAATACTTCATGAAGTTTGCAGTATAAGTGGCACTCTATATTTTATGTAAGTAGGTTTTATTATCTTGAGATGATGCCATTTCAATGGATTAAATATTTCAATAACAATTCTTTAACAAAGATTCTCTAATTGAGTAGCATTATCTCTCATCCCTTGGAGATGAAGACTTGCTTGTTAATAGTTTCCAAATGGTGTAATGAGGTGACCATCAAAACTTGTGAGAGGGCAAGACATGTTTATTGCAAATGACAACTATACCTTTGAGTCCTGGTTATAAACTTGATGATCTTCCAAGCAAGGTTATTTATTTTCTTATTAGTAGTGACAAATTTAGTACTAGAAAATAGCTTGTCAAGACAAAATTATCGCAATGAAAAATTTGAGAGAAAGTGTTCTTGAATTGTTTGAAGATTTTTATATAATAAAAATTAAAAGATACAATACATGGAAGATGAAAACAAGAAAGACACCCTCAATAAGTTATTAAAAAAAAAAAAAAAAAAAACTACAACATTGTAATGGACACATTACTACTTATCAATCATCTTGCCAACATTATTATTAATAATTTGCAAGTACTTCATTAAGTGTGCAATTTGTCAAATGGAACCCAGACAATCATTCCTCTAGCAAAAGCTTTGTAAGTAAATGGACAGCTTTTCGATCACTGGGAGTTGGACTGGCTAAACAAAGCAGCATTTGATTGCAGTGCTAATTGTCTCCACGTTGGCCATCAATTTCAACGGTTTGCATGGCGTCCACTTCTCTCCATGTTTCAATAATAGATCCCAATCAGTGGGCTTCTTTAATCCAGAGGTAAAGTGCAGTCTTATTAGTATAAAACACCTATGTGGATCATTATCCTTGAACCATACAAAATGCAAGAAAGCAAAAGCACCACGTAACCATCTTTTAAGAGGAGGAGAGTAACAGCTCAACTCAATGGAACAAAAGGGGAAGTACGTGAGCCATTTGCACACATCTCTCAACTTGGCGAATAAAATAGATGCTGAGTTGTTTTACATAATAGTAGGGGAGGGTACTTCCCTAATGCGTTACACTGGATGTCTCCTTCGAGTATTTTTTTTTTTCTTTCTTTCTTTCTTTCTTTGCTGGTTTCTCTGGCCATTTGGTTTACTTTATGGTGCCACCCCTTGTTCCCCAAAGTCAAATTCTGCACATATTTATCTTTTCTAACATGTGGACGATTGAAAGGGCAGTTGGTAACATGTTAAGGAGACAAAGCTTCTGCCTTTATTATATAATTGATAACCGACTTAATAATACCATAGGTTAATGGATAAACATGGTTGACGCTAAGAGGAAAAAAAAAAAAAAAAACAGGTCATGCATTTAGGACTCTAGACTTTGGAAGGATGAATTAAACTAAACTAACTACAACAGGCAAAAATGTACTTTTGATTCTTAAACTTTCACTCAAAATTTACTTTGATCCTTAAACTTTCAGTTATTATAATTTAGTCTCTTATATTTTAAAAATGTTACATTCCTAACGTTCCATTATATAAGATCAGTTAAAAGTAATAAAATAGCTGGCTTGCTATTCGATTAATCTGTTCATATATTTGTATTGAGATGATATCTCAATTATTTTATAAATTTTAATTGAAACCATGCAACGAATTCCAAGAATTTTAAATTATGAGGGGGTAAATTGTAACAACCGAAAGTTTGAGGATCAAAATAAATTTTGAGGGAAAGTTTGAGAACCAAGGCTGCATTTGATGCATAGGATAGGATTAGATAAAGAATAGGATATAATAAAAGTTATTTTACCTTTTATTCGGTAGAAAATAAGATAATAAATTAGATAGAACAGTTATATTCTTAAAAAAAAAAGTATTATTGTTAAGAATAAGGATAAAAAAAATACCTATTCTAATGGAACAAGTAATCTTCATTTCTATCCATAAAACTTTAACTTATTTCTTTAAAAAGTAGACATAAAAAAGGATTAAAAAATTCTATCTCTACTGGTTGGATGCACCAAATGCATTCGAAAAGCATATATTTCAACCTAAGTTGTAAATAAAACCATACACCATGAATTGCAAGGAATCTGAGGGTGTGGAGCCTGATGCAAGCTTGGAGAAGAAAGGGACAAAGGGCAAACAAAGTCGTTGTGGGGGGGCCATTTGTTCTCAACGGCTGGGGAGTGGATAAGGGCATGGGAATAGGTCTCCAATGGCTTTGCTTAATCGCTTATGTCATCTTTTGATAAGCGCCGCGTCCTAAGAAATATGGCCGTCTCTGTTGCTGCACGCCCGGTCTCAAATAATTCATCAGGAAAAGTCGCCATCGTTCGGATGCAATGTACCATGTGGAACAGTCTTGAAGCCTCTATCTAACATGCTTTGTTTCCAATGGACAGTGAGAGGAAAGATGCCCCTCCCCCCCTTTGCCTTTAGGAGCTTTTCCAGTTTGGCTTCAGCTTCACTAGCTTCAATTTTTTTTTTTTTTTTTTTTCCAAAGAAAAAGAAGGAAACCATGTACCCTTTCTCCAATAATTGCTCTAGAAAAAGAGCATCAAGCAGCAAAGTTATGGGCACGCTAGACCGCACTTGGTCTCTTGTCCAGATTTCAGCATTACATCCCCACTTTAAGCTTGGTTCATGAATCACACGTTCAGTGGAAGCATCCAACTTGCTCTTTTGTCCATGAGCCAAAATTATATATATATATATATATATATATAAAGAAGTTTAACAAGAAAAATAGCTTCATCGAGCTCCAGAGAAATGAATTAGAAGTATAGATTCTGAAATATATCTCGAAAGCAAGCAAGCGTCTTGATCGTCGCAGACATTGAGATAAAAACCGGGGCTAAAACTAGTCCTTCGCTTTGGCAAACACCATGGACTGTGGCGCTGTGAATTAACGTAAAAAAAAAGGAAGGAAAAGGCATCCACTTGGCTCGACTTTGAATAAAAAATGGAGAGAGTTTTATAATCTTTTCAAGAAACTTTTTCAAACGAAGATTTGACTCTTAATGAAAACAGACTATGACTGATATCTATGATAAATCCATTGGATGATATTATTGGATAGGGGATTAGTTCATGAGGTTATCTAATGAAAGGTTGCACCTAAACTTTTGTAGACCCGCATCGTCAATGCATGGTGATTGGGTTCTTGAGTGATGGCTTTTGGATTTGGGTTGGGCAAGAGCTTTGGGTGGGTTGGTGGGATACCAAGCAAACAAGAACCATAATAAGCTCATCAAATCTTTATTATTTCTAGATTGGAGTTGGAAGGGACCAACCAAGCCCATTATTAACTGAGTTCCCACCTTGCGATGATGGGTGGTGGGCCTCAACGACTCTCCCCTCGACCAATGGTTTTGGGATCGCATGAGCCCGCAAATCAACACCTTTTTAATCATGCGTCCTTCTTTTAGAATCAGTTATGGTTCCAGAATCTGGCACTGTTGTGGCACCCCTTTTTAAACAGCATCCTTGTAAACATTTTTTTTTTTTTTTTTTTTTTTTTTAATTTTTAAGGGCGCAAGCCATGTGAATCTTTCTTTCGCCGAGAGGTTTTTTTTTCTGGTTAATTTTTAGTGCTTGTTTGATTGAAGATAATTTTATATTAAAAAATATTAATTTAATTTTAATATTTTAAAAATAAATATTGCATTGAAATTAAATGAATTAGCCCAACAATTCTAAGAAATGATATAATGCATGCAAAAAAAAAAAAAAAAAAAATAGTGAAAAAAATAGTAAAAAATTTAAATACTTACCTAGATTTATTCTAAATTGAATATGTAATGATTAGAGGCTTTTCTCCATTTTGTTATTGGTATTAAAATAGGAATGAGATGAAAAAAAGGGCATTTAATCGTATAAAAGATAAAAAAAAAACTAGGTAGCAGAATCATAAGGAAATAAAATAAATAGTGAAGGATAATTTTAAACTTTTGATACTAAACATTTTTTTAATGGGATAAGAAAAGAGAATATACCATCTTCCTTGTAAAAAGATACTTTTAGTGAAGCATAAAAAAAAAAAATAAGCCTCACCAACCATTTTCCTTTTCTTTTATAACCAAACATCGAAAAATAAGAATAAAAAAGTCCCACCTTTATTCTCCCTCTCCCTCCTCCAAAAAAAACCAAGCAAATAGGGGTAGAAATCTTTCTGCCCCATCCTTTCTTGTTTGGTTTAAAAAGGAAAGAAATTATGTTATGAACTCGTATACATTTTTTTTTTCTTTTTCATCAAAAAATAAATAGTAAAGGGGAGGAAAAGTTTTTTTTGGAAAAATACCAAATGAATACTTTTGGTATGGAGTTAAAAAGGATGAAAAGTTATGTACATAATTTTTTACTCCCTTTTGAGAATATTTTGTAAGGTTATTTTTTTCATAGGGATAATTTTTTCTCCATCTTGGCCTACAAATTGTTAACTTAGCAATAAGTTAATAAGGTTAAAGAAAAAAAATTTTCAAAGGATTAAAACATTAGAATTAATAAAATATTAAATAATTCTACCACTCTTTCTCATCTCATCTCTTTTACATTAATGACATCTACAAAATATTAATGATATTTTTATCTCTTTTATATTAACCTTATTTTAAATATAATTAATAATTACACTTATAATATTTCATCCTTTATTCGCAGATACAACAAAACAGAGTTACAAGAAAAACTTTAATACTCTAAAAATTTGGACCAATTTTACTTCTATAATTTTTTATTTCTTTTTTTTTAACCCCATATCAAACGCACTCTTAATGTAAGCTTGCAACCACATGGTAGATAAATGGCCATGGTACTTTTGTTTAAATCTTTTACTTTGATTAATTATCTTTTATTTGAGTATATAATTTTGATTAAATTTTGTATTTCAACTATTTATGATCAGTTTTATGGATTCTCATTCATCAAAAAATTTTATTTAGACCATGTTATCTTACTTTTTGTTTGTTTAGAAGATATCACTAAACGATGGTAGATAGTTGAATAGGATGAAATGACAACTAAATTGGATTCTTTTTTTTTTAACTAAATTAGATTTTATTTGTTCTGTTAAATCACCATCCATAGTTAGTTGATGGATGGTGATGCATGATTTAGTTAGCAAAATTAGATGAAAATATGAAAAGATGGAACTTTGGTGCAGTCCAATCCATATAGGCTATGTGATTGCAATCTATCTCTCTCCTACTTTTCATTAAATAGGGTTGAACTGGCAGCTTAAATGGTTTGAAAAAGTAAGATATAAATTATAACTGGATAACCCATATGGATCGAATTGCACCTAAGTTCCATTCAATATAAAATACTAGGGTCTAGATTCTTAAAAGATTTTGTTGTAAAACTCTTCCTAAATATGACAGTGCTAACAAATACAAATATTTTATAATAAAACTCCTCTATTTTTATTATATGAAAAACAGCTAGGTTCTTTAGGTTTCAACTATGATGCTTTTATAATATGTTTTTTGAAAATTGGACTTTAATTTATTTCGTCTAACGCCACCAATCAACCTTTCGAAGCTTTCATTTACTGCCTTGTATCCTTGGTTTTTTCAAAATTTATGACATCAGTTCACATACAACCAAAAGCATAATAGCAAAAGCTAGTTCTCTATTACGTCCCCTCCCCCTCTCTCTCTCTCTCTCTCTATATATATATATATGTGTGTGTGTGTATATGTATGTATATATGTATGTATGTATGTGTATGTATTGTGATGCTCTATAGAGCATTGCTTCTTCAATGGAACTCTCCAAAACCGTTGACTACCTCCCTTCCACTTCTCAATGGCTAAAATAACCAAAGCTGCTACCATACAACCCATCTAACGACCTTCAAACTATCAAAATAGCCATAACCAATTTCTGAATAACCTCAACTAAGTGAAACAGCCTTCCCTTTTCATCTATAAAAGAACCTCGAACCCTCTTACAATCCATAGCCTCCTTATCTCTCCTCTCCTTCTCTTCTTCTTCGATTCCATTACCCTATTACTAGGACCAAAACCTTGTTCTACCATAGGCACCATCGTTCACTATAGGGCTATGCCGCCATTGCCTGGGCTGCCATTGCCTAGGCCTTCCTCTTTTCCTTAGATTCACTGCCATCTCTTTATCGCGCCACTACTGACAATTGATTATGGCCACAAATAGGCAGTCCTTCATCCTCTATTCCGGCTTTGTAATAGAGTCCCTGATTAAACTCACCGGTTCTTTATCTAATCGATCTCCACTGGCTTTTGATATCGTCATTTGGTGCTATCAATTCAGCCACCAATGATACCTCAAACAATAGTGATCTAACTAGCAACAACTCAAGCGAATCAGGAGCCACTCATTGAGCGGAGTTAACCCTTGTTTCACCTGCATGCTCCGAGGGCCGACTACCATCGCTCATCAATGTTGTCGATAGTGCCAATGATCGGTGCCTTAATAGCGCCACTAATCATACTCCAGTCGATCATCACTACTCTGATCAAACCCTTGAGCATCAGATCATAAGGAAGGTCTTCGTCCCTATTGATAGAAAGAAGAAGACCATGACATCCATCAATAAAAAGTGATTTGGGTCAGCTGATTGGGTTTGGTCTTTCGAATGATTTGGGTCCAAAGATTATGGCCTGAGTTCGATTTAATTGATCTGATTTGATCTGATTAGCCAAATCGGCTATCCTTAATTGATTCGGTCCTAACCCTAATTGATTTGATTTGATTTAAGAGCTTAGCCCAATTGGCTTGGTTTGAGTCCTAATATGGTTCTAATTGACTGATTTGCCTAGAAATAGGTCCAAATTTAACTCTAATTGCTTGGGTTCCAATCTTATTTGATTTAAATTGGGTCCTATTTTGATTCTAATTGATTGTTTAGGTGTTCTTAGAGGATTATGAGCATGTTGATTGGGGTTGATTAGTGAGTTAGCTAGGAATCTTTGTATATACCCTTATGAGATATGTAAAAATCTATGCTATTTTTATGAGATATATATGATTTTCTTATATATACTTTTAATAGCATACATCATGCTTTCATACTTATCATGTTATTAGCATATTTTTGCTATGCATGGATATGAATTATAATTAAGCTATGATAGCATGATTTTAGGCTATGTAGTATCTTATATTATGATAATATGGTTTTAATGATGTTGATGATATAGATTTGAAAACTTATTTTGAATATTAAAATGTTAAAAGATGTGACGGAGTAGATTTAAGAGAAAAGCATGTAGACTAATCACAAGGATGTGGTGGTATGGCACTAGTGAGGCCTATAATGATGGCCAGATAAGGTAATAGCATATAACTAGTCTAGGCCTAAAGTGATGGCTAGAATAGGATGATGGCTAGACTGGATTTATAATATTTGGCACAGACTTGTTAATGATACGCGGCATTACTTCTAGCCCATCTTAGCTTAGACATGTGGCATCGGTGCGGCGTACAATTTAGCAATATGCATATGTGCCATTAGTGTGACCTAGACTGATGGCCAAATTGGCATGGTATGAAACCAATCTGACCTAAGCTGATAGCCAAACTAGGCTTATAACATATGGCACTAGTGTGGGAACCAATCTGAATGTGAGATGGTAGCTAAGTTAAATTTATATATATGGAGCACTGGTACAATGATGCTAGTATATATCATCAAAGTGCACTAGTATGACATTTAAGATGTGACATCGAGGTGATGTATTCCAATGTCATAAATAACTAAGATGAAGCTATTAACAATCTTTATTTATATAATTTAATTATTATGTAGATATTTAGGGCTTATTCATATTTGTATGTTATATTATATTCACTTTATCTTTTGCAAAGCTTGAGGATTTTATTGCACAACCTGATTTGGAAGATTGAGAGAGAGATATTGTAGAGGACCGAGTTGTATTCTGATAAATATAGAAATAATGCAATATATATCTATTTGGATTACGATTTGAGTTGTGAGTGATGATGATGAACAGGCTTACATTTCCTTAAGATTTTACTCGAAGACAAACCAGGTAGTAGGTTCGAGGTATGGCATATATGTTATAATATGCTTCATCACAAGCCTATCATCAATTTTCTTTCCATAATAGATGAACTCATTGCAAGGGTTAAGCCTATCAAGCAACTAATCATTATTTTTATAACATATTAATAGACTAATACTATATTAGCTCATAATAATTAAGCGATCAAATAATCAACCATTGACTGAGTGCAATATTAAAGTCTAAAAATCAAAGAGAAATTGTATGGTTGAAATTATGAAATCCAAGAACAAGCATATAAAATAGGTTATTGCTCAACTTTTCAGTCTCTTGGCCAAAGTCCATGTATTTGTGCTATGTGCTTCCGAACACTCCCTTCCAACACAAGAGAGGCCATCCATGGGCCAGGCTCAAGGTACTCTTGTGGGTCAACAGACAACATTTCTACATGCTAGCTTCTGCGGGTTAGGGCAGCAACCTCAAGGGCAAAAACTAAGCTTTATTAATTGAGAAACTTAAAAGCTTTCTTACAAAATTTAGGAATAAAATCTTAGAATGATGGTCAAAATAATAAAGACAATAATAAGTTTATCAATAGTCATACTTGATCTTGGGTAGATGTTAGAAAATCGTTGGCTTAGAAGCCAAAGTTGAACTAGGTTTCAAAGGAGATAAAGAATATATGAAAGCATTTTAATAGGGTTATCAAATTTTGACATTTTGAATTAATGAAGGCTAGAGATGTATGAAGACTTGCATTGATTGATAGAATCTTTAGAAAGAGGCTTGGATTGGAGTTCTTAACACAATCTTTGAAGGAGATTGGGCTAGGGACTTTAAAGTTTTTCCCATCGTGGCTGATTAGTTTATCTTTTGCTTTCAATATAAAGATGATATAATTTGGATCACTACCAAAAGTCTTTGGATGGTTGAGAGGCAGATCCTTACTATAGAACCATGGAAACCTAACTTCAAAGCATCATAAAATTTTATAAACAAGGTAGCCATTTGGATGAGGATTGAAGGACTTTATGTCAAATTGTAGACAAAGGAAAAGATTCTTGAAATTGCATATGTGGTGGCAAATCTTTATGGTTGCTTAATTAAACAGAGATCTTGAAGCTTCGAAATTTAACTAGAGTTTGCATCTTAGTTAATATAGAGGAGGCTTTTGTCCCTAGTGTGGATCTACTAGGTGAGGATAGGAAAGAATCAGTTTGGTAGACTTTACTTATCAAGCATCCCAATATACTATTTTCCCTATAGTTGGATTAGACATGAGGCAATGTACTGTTCATTTAGAAGCAAGCAAGAAATATTGCATTAGTAGATTGGGAACAGAATTACTCTATGTTAGATACATATCAAAAGGATGAACTTCAAAAGAACAAAAGAAACTTGCTTTATAGCTCATGGATGGTTACTCATAGGCAGAGGAAGGCTTGTACAAAAGGTCTACTAATAGTGAATAGATTACTACTGAGTTGACCTACTTACATAATGGTCTAACTTAATATGTTATTTTATCAAAACTCGTTGACCAATCTAAAACACCTTTCGTAGCAAAATGGCTTTTAAACAGAATTATCAATTGGGAAGGTGTTATGAGTACGCCAAAAACATCACATAATGGAGAGAAAAATAGCAAAATGAATGACAAGCCAAGATCAGTTAATCCTACTAACATACCTCCTAGCTCTTGATTCTCTCTGCTACTCACCATATAGGAATGTGGTGGAAATAAGGCTAACCAAACAAATGAAATGGAGGTAGATCAGCAAGTAATCACTACTAATTTTGAATCAAAAACCATTCTAGGCCTCATCATCTTCAAAGCTGAGGATAGCCTAAAGAAGAGGTCTAACTATAAAGCTAATCAAATAGGGAAAACGGGCCCCAAGTCATCATTGGGCTTAGTTCAAGTGACTCGAGCCTAAATGCTAAATTACAGGCAGGTTTGGACAGTAACAAACTATCTCCCCATACCAAGCTCAAAGCTTGTCAAGCTAAGATAAGGGCCCATTTGGCCTGAGCCTCCTTGGCCTTTGAGTCTTTAGGGCACAACACAGAGAAAGAACTGATGTCGACAAAAAAAAAAGGACAAAATACAAATCGATGGTCACTGGAGGTCAACTACTTGGTAAGGCCATTTCTAACCTTTCGATGAAAGGGGGTCAAAATCTCACCACTAGTCAGCATAGAAAACTAGCCTTTCTTCATCATGAGGTGGGTCTGAAGGGGTGAGAGCATAGAAAGGACTCAAGGGAGATGATGGTTGTGTTACTTCTAAAGCTTTAAGCAAAGACAAACAGGTTTTAAAGAATCCACTCTATGCCTTCAATTGTGGCCCTTTAATAAATCCTCAAATCTTACCGATCTAGTACTCACAATAACAATAAAAGGTAGGAGTCAAGAGAAAGATCTTATCGCTACTAGCTTCTTTCAATTAGATAAGGTACCTGCTCGAGCTATCGAATAAGAGAACAACCATTTGAGGAGCTATAGTACCACCAACTTACTAGTGATTGGGATGGTTTCTGCTGCCTCTCTTTGGCTGGGTGAAGAAGATGTGGGCTGATTAGCTTCCGTAGTACTAAAATAAGAAGAATTTTTATTCCTCTCTATCAACTTTGATAGTTCTTCTCATATAGGTAAGAAGTGGAACAAGACTCTATCCCCCATTCTGAACTCATAACGGTCCAGAATGGGATTCGAAAGATTTTATGTACTGCTTTTTGAATTGAAATAATTATTGAGGGGTTCTTATAAATGCTTACAGCTTCATAGTACTAAACAAATGTTGAAGTTTTCTTCAAAAAAATGGTCTTTCATTATACTTTTGGAGAAAACAATCAAACTACTAATTTTCATGCAAAAAAAGTCTCGTCGTTAAGTCAGACTACAATTTGAAGAGTAAACTTTTAAATAAAACTGTTTGTAGTAAACTTTTAAATAAAACTGTTTGCTAGAGGTGTTGTATTTCCATGCTACTTCTAATATATACGTTCTACTTAAAAAATAAAAAAAAATAATAATTAAAAAAAACAAACAAAATTACCCCTCTGAGTGCTGTAACAAAGGGCAGATCGTCGTCACAAAAGCTTGCTATTCAATCACAGCATCCATTCTAATTCCACATATAGTCCTACCTTTTCATTAGAAACCTCAGATTAAAATCAGCAAGCCAGGAGAACAATTGTAAATTGGAAGAGATCTTGAGGTATTTCTTCAGTCATGTTTTATCCTTGTCTCTTTGCTTTTTACTCTTTTGGTTTCCTGTCCTGATTTGGTGGCTAAATGGCCCATCACGTAGTCAAACATACAATGAGAAGCCCAATAGCCTTTCCGGGCAAGGCAAAGGATATATGGAAAACTTATTTCAACGGATGATTTTTTTTCATCTACGTTCGTTTCACACTACTAACAAAACTAAGCAAACAAAATTGACAATGAAATGGAACGAACCAAACCTAAACAACTAAGATGCATTCAAAATAAACTATAATGCAATAACAACGATAAGGATAAAATAAAACATTTGCCCTGAAGCACCCAGCAAAGGCCGCAGAGGTCTAGACCAGCTGCAACGAATCACATTGATCCTCACGCATCATGATAATTAAAAAATGGGCAAATCGAGCAACGCCCGCAGCATCTCGCAAAACTGGAAGGAGAGCAGAACAAAATCAATTCCAAAATATTATGGTTAATGGAGCCATAGCCAGCACATCGCAGGTGCCCTGGAGTAGTTGTTTGATGCACTAAAAAAATCCACCACAAGCCCCGTTTAAAGCCGGCGTTGGGACGCAGTCCCTTGTTGTCCCATCGCACAAGTCCCTCCAAACAGCCAAGAAACAACGTATTGCTTGCTGCTGCAGTGCTGCGTCAACCTCCTTTCGACACCAAAGCCGAGTCCAAAGAGAATAAAACATTGTGTAGGACTCGCACCATTAAACAAATGGCATCCAGGATCCGTACGCAAACAGGGAGCATCTATCTAAACAATGATTTGTCCCTTTCTCCTGCGATAAGCTTTTCATAGGCCTTCTTGCCACCTCTCCAGAACTCCGCCCAGTTTTGGAGCCTACCATGCCATGGCCTCTCCGCCTGATCCCTCTCATCAAACCAGTGGCAACCCTTCAGACTACTACTATTTCGTTGTGGCCGTCGCTGCTGTCGCAGTGCTGCTCCTGTTATCGAACATGATCGCAGTCGGTTGCTGCTCTCGATGCGGCGGCATCATCGAGGCTCTTCGAAGATTTCTCCGGTCGCGGCGGCTCTCGGCCTCGGCATCAGCCTCGGCCGGAGAAATCGATGATAAAAATATCCCAGAGCAGCTAATTCCGGTGTGCAAGTATCGGAGAGAGGAGGCCCGAGAGCACGAGTGTTCGGTATGCTTGTCGGTCTTCGTGGAGGGGGAAGATATCCGGCAGCTGCCCAAGTGCAAGCATTCATTCCACGCTCCTTGCATCGATATGTGGCTCTACTCTCACTCCAACTGTCCTCTTTGTCGTGCTGATGTCCTGGAACGGCCGCCACCTCGGTGCCAGGCTTTTGCTGGTGACGACGTGGGGGAGCCCTCCATGCAGAGGCGTCCAATTGAACCCAGGGGCATGGGTGGTCTGGTTGTTGCTCTTATGTAAGATTAATTGCTGATGGTTTGCATGCACATAGAGAACAATGATAATGGTTTGAGAATTTTAGATTAGAAAGTCCTTCTCAGGCAACTATTCCTTCTTTTTTTTTTTTTAATTTTATTTTTAAATTGTGTGTGTGTGTGTGTGTGTGGTTTGAGGGGAGTCCTTCTCAAGTAATTCATGGAAAGATTCCGTGCATGTGCACCGAAGGTTAGGTTGTACGTTGGCATCATTGTAGGTCCTCAAGGTAAATTTTCAACCTTCTGTTAAAATTTTTTTCTTTTGCAACCTTCTTATTATTTCTCCTCCTTTTGTATCTTGTATCTTATTTTTTATCATTTCTTTAATTTGTTCCAATGAAAACAGTCAGACTGGGTGCTAATCTAGTTTAATTGAAAATTACCAGCCCTGGATCAAATAATAAATAAACAGACCGACTTGCCTTCTACATCAAATAACGACACATTAGTTTAAAACCAATCTCTCGAAGTTCGATTCCAGATTGACAGCTATTGGTAAGGTCTGGAAATAAGCAAACAGTGATCTAAACCAACCGACCAGAGGATAGCTATGTTCTGACAAATTCAGCACTAAAACAGAGAGTGATTGAAAGAGAGCAGGAACTCAAAGACAGAAAAAAAGCCCCAACACAACAGGATTGAATGATGCCAAGATGCCAAACACCAGGCTTGATAATGAGAATATATCACACATATGATACATGGCTCCAGCCTTACCTCACACTCATCTGTCACACTTTATCAAGAAAATTACATTTCCCTTAGGTTTGTTGCTTGTGGATCGCTATCTATCCCACAATCATCATTCCCACTTGTTTCAGCCTGGACCACCCTGTGAGCTGCCACTGGTGCAGCTGCCACCGCAGATGAGGGTGCCTTGACCAGCTGTACGCATTAAAACCAAGAGATATGCAAGGACATGAATTTCCGACTGACATTCCAGCAAGGAAAAAGGGAAAAAGAGGAACAAAATTACCTCTGCATTGATGTCAATACCAATCTCATCAAGAACCTGGTTAGTTAACTCTCCTGTTCCTCCTCCTCGTCCCCTTCTAAGGCATCATCTATGGCATCTCCCATTACTTCACTGACCATTTCCATCCTTTCATTCTGACGCTCAAACTCTTGCATTATCTGTCCCATCGCTTTGGTAACACCTTTCATGGCCTCACCCATTGCTTGTGTTGATTTTAATGTCTGCACATAACCGAAATCTCATTCTTGCTATACAAAAATTCTTGGCACCAACAGTAAAGGGAGTCATGAAACCTACTAATGAATGAATAATTCAACCATTCAATAACAAAGCAATATTCCCATCAACTCTATAGTCCTCCTTCTAAAGATCTTCAAGACAAAAGCAAACAACACCCAGTCTTCTACAAATGAACAGTTCCAATCAATCGACTTCCAAAGCCTATTAAGAACTACAAAAAATCACACCAAGAGATTGCCAACAGCCTTCTCTATCTGCATTTTGAGAAACCTGTAGTACTCCTCACATGCTGAGTATGGACATTTATAACGGGCAATCAAGAAGTCAATGAAAATTTTCACATATATAGAATAAGAAAATAAAGGTATTCAAGAGAAGATGAATGAACATACTGGAAGTCAGGTATTCTTTTTCAAACTGCAATTTCAATGACATATCAGCATAATAGGATTTTTAATCTTAATGCCACAAGCTTCCAATGGAAAAGCAAGAGATATAAGACTGGACTTCTGAGAACTTTATGTTAAAAATCATAAACTCCTGTTACAGCCTTGTCATGTGCCAGAATAACTAAGCGAATAACAAGGGAAAACCATTTGAAACTAAGATTTCCTTGCCTTCATGGAAAATATTTAAAAAGGTTTTGAGTCATTCAACATGGACTTTCTTCCATGAAATACACATAATGCTATTTGATGCAGACTTCCTAATTGAATATCGGATAAGAATTATTATGGCTTTGTTTCTGTTTTCTTTTTCTTCTTTTTTTTTTTTTAATGAGAAACTTTAGGATGATTTTTGGCCCTCTTAAAGTAGGGTTTTGAAAAAGATACTGTACACTGGATGTATCTTAGTCTTCTCACATCTAAGAATACACTAACAAGACACATAACATATAATTGGGATTGGCTACATGAATCTCTACACCACTTATTCCCAAACAGAACCAAATTCTCGGTAGAGAAATCTTCACTGCTTCCTTCCAAGTTATTGTAAAAGACTTCTATTCAAGAAATGGAAAAAAGAGTAAAATGAGAAAGGACACAGGAAACAAAGAAAGAATCAAGGGAAAATCAATGAAGAGAGAAGAGAAGGGGATCTTGAGGGATGAAAATGGAGAAAGGATCTTTAAGCAAGAGCTGAAGTGCTAATGAACCAGAAGAAGGAATTTGCAGTGAAACCTCATAACAAATGTTAACTCTACTGGCTCATAAGTTACCCACTAGATCAAACTTGCAGTAATAAGTTGTTTAAAGAGCATATCCCATCTAGTCGTTATCTCTAGCCTGTCATAAAGCACTCGTTTCAATCTTATTTCATAAGAAGAGAAAGGAGGTACATCCATTGCCAGTTTGTAGTGAAATCTCATACAATAGCACCATAATCACTTGATCCGTTCATGCCATCTTGAACAATCTAGAACAAGACAGAGAGCTTGTTCCTGAGCCTTATGGAGGAGGAAAGGAAAACAAATAAATCAAAAGCACCATAGTAGTTTTGGCACATGAAAGACACTGGCTACCAGAAGCAAATGATGATTTCACCAACTATTGTCTTATAAGATTATATATTTCACTATAAACCAGGAGTGGAACTGAATAGATGGACAATATGGTGCTTCAACACAAACAAGCTACCTCTGCCATGAGGACGGATGCAAGATAGAGCAGAACATTAACCATTCCAAATTACGCAAGAAATTAAGTTATAAATTAAATATACTAACAAAGGTGATATTGTAATAACAGTAGGAATGGGCTTGAAGGGCAGCCTTATCTAACACTATAATAGTCTCTCGCATGATGAATCTCCATTCTCCCAAGATGCTGATCTCTTCTGATTAACAAGATTGCATGATGAATCTCCATTCTCCCAAGATGCTGATCTCTTCTGATTAACAAGATTCCAGTTCTTTACCTTGCCCCCTATCTCATAACCAGTCAACCAAACACCAATAACTAAATTAGAGTACTGGGAAAAAAATAAGTTTCAAACTTCAAAACTCAAATCAGAAGCCATTCTCACATAACAGAACTCTTGGAAAATAAGTTTATGAAGGAAAATCATGCCATCAAAAATTGGAGTAAAATCAGAAATTCTGTTCCATATGTGAACCATCGATCAACTTATGCTGCACTAACTTCTTAACCATCAAGCAGACCTCTCAGAGAAAGGGACAAGGAAACCCCCTTATCCAATACTAGGCAAGTTTACATAAGAACAAATAATTTCACAAAGTAAGGTAGAAATATAACCAACATTTGAAAGGCATTATTCATCTACTTCTCTACATCCTCCAAATCACATGGTGGAGATTTTGAGCTTAAGACTCTCCTAATCTATCCAATTAATGTATGTAACATTCCCATCTTCACAATTTTGGGATAAGAGATTAAACAAGATAATAAGCTAGTATATCATTTCCATAAAAGGCTTTTGTCCACCAAAATCGCATACAGAGATCTAGCTGAACCCCCTTTCTCCTTGTTTTTTCTATAGGAATGCATCTACTCATAATTCAAACATCAAGAATTTTGCCAGCGACAAGACCCCTTTTCTACAAATATAAATTTTAGATAGTTTCTTGCTTAATTTTTAGCTAGTGTAGGCCACGGATCTATTATTTAGAAGGATGGGTGCTCAGGATCCACTTTGATTGTTGTTTTGACTAACCCAGCTTTAAATCAGATCAATCCCATTCAAAGCATACTGAGAAGCGTTGAATAATTGATATCTCAGAAAAAAGGGGGCAAAGAAAGAACAGTGGGCATCTCTATGTAGACTGCCTCAAATACAATTCACAGACCAATTATTGTTCCAAATAAGCGAGAACCACATAGCACAGAAAATTCTAAAGTAGCTGACAAAAGGCACCGCTTTTTTTCCAAAAAATTTTATGGATCAAGAGACCACAAATTCTTGATTACATAAATTGTCATGTCAAACATCGCTTGGTAGCGTTCAATACATATGTATAGAAAAACTACTTCCAGACAAGATAATGAGAGTGCTTAGTAGGATCTTAGATAATCTGAGACACATCAATACAATCAACAACTAAGGGGTTTTATCCATCAGATTACAGGTTACCTCAGAAAAGCAACATATAACCTCCACTGCAAACTTCTATGTTACAATTACCAGATGAACATGCATTCTGAAAGTTAAAAACTTTACCTGAATTCTAAGAGCAACACCTTGTAGTTGAGACTTGGGTGCATAGAACTTAGTAATCTGATGTCTTGTCCGAATCAGGTCCTTTGCCATTACTTTTACAGCTCCCTGTCAGGAAAAAAAGACATCCAGCTGTGAAAGATTTGGTATGGTTAACAATGCTTCAATGTTAAATCATTTTACAACTTAATCTACAAAAATAAACAAAGCATGCTGTAAGACAAACTATGAAAATTCATTAGACAGACTGCAGCCAAATTAGCTAAAGCGAGGACAACCAGAAAGTATAGAGATAGAAGACTTACAATTTTCAGTTAGACAACCTGCAGCTATGTACTGAGAAATAATGCACTAACAAAATTTTTAGTTACACTTTCTAGAGGTCGGGCAGGTATTTATTTAATTATCCACACAGTGACAGCTACTGCTAAATAATATCAGCCTATTTTATTAAACCTAGGGAAAAAAAGAGAAAAGCTCCACCGAATCCTCTGCTGTGTTTACCAGTGGAAGATTGGGATTCAGCGAAGGAATTCAAAACTATTTATTGATTTAAGGTTTTCATCCAACAACTGAATATCTACGCAGCTTTGGAGAAGAAAGACACCAGCATGGTGCATTCTTTTATTTGTTACGTGCGCAACAAATAAAACAACAAGATAACTGTTTCTTATTCATGTTAAATATAATAAGGTTTGAAGCAGAAGATAAGTTCGCATACACATAAATAACTCGATATAATTTTGATAAAACGTAACATTTCAAGAACACTTAGGATGCAAAAGCAAGCTTAGATCCACCAAATTCATGAGTTCCTTCAAACAGATGCGTCAAGAGCAAGTCCTTAGAGGGCATAAACCATCACATGAATGCTAAGTAGGATATAAGTTGAACCTTGTAGAACCACACTCTTTCTTAAGAATTATAAGTAGTTGCGAAAGAGTATACCATATGGCCTTGCTTAGCTGTTTTTCTTGTTCTCCACGATAAGCTTCTTCTCCTGGGCTTGGAGTCCCTGTCTCTCCCTTTCTATCTCTGATAGATCTGTCAAGCATCCTTTTATTCTCCCGCAGAAGCTCTGCAATTAAACCAGCAACTGCTTATTACTCACGAAAGCCATCATTTTTTCCTCTTAAAACTATTGCATACTAGAAAAATTCAGCAAAGTTGAAAAGAAATAGAATATTAACAGAGCCCATCAGTTGTACGATCATTGCAACAATCCTGCTAAACCTACGCATAAAAAATAAGGGCAACGTTGTTAACCAAAATCTCATGTCAAGATCAAATCTCCATGCCAAATTCTGTGCAACCGTTAATTATTCATAACAAAAAGCATCGCTATCCTCTAAAAACGGACAAAGATACATGTCAAGTTCGAAAAGAGCAGCAAGACTCAAAAAAAAAAAAAAAAAAAAAAAAAACGAGGAACATCTTTGTGGATTATGAATCAAATACACCGATTCCAAAATAGAAGAACCATTGAGACAACGAGAAGGGGATCAGTTGGAATTAGCAATAACTATAAAAAAAAAAAAAAAAGAAAAAGGGGATTGAAAAAGAAACGATATGCAAAGGAGATCGAAGATTAATACCTGCGGGGGTTTTCCTGCTGCCGAAGAGGAAATTCATCGTGGATAAGATTATTGATATCGAGATACCGGAAACCATTTTCGATTTTTTCTTTTTTTTTTTTTTATAACTTATCGCTTCTTTCTTCCAATCGAATCTGCGGGAGTTCCTCCTCCTCCTTCCACACTCTTTGTTTCTTCCACACTCGTTGTTTCTTCTAAACGCTTTTTTTTTGTTTTTTGTTCAAAAAAAAAAACTAGTTTCGATCGATCGATCGATCGATCCAGCCTTTCCTTTCGTTCTTCGGTACATTTTTTCGAGCCGAACTAATTACAGCTACGTTGGGAATCTTCGGCGCCGATCGTAGCCCAAACCGCCGACTTTGAGTGGATACCCGATAGGCTTTGGCCGGCCGTTGTAGGGACTAATGTGATGGATGGCTGTGATATCATCTCGCACGCTGTGCGAGAGTTTTTAACCAGGCTGATTACCAGAAAAGCTTTGTATCATGCATAAAATTTAAAGAGTGATACGATGGCATCCATCTGAAAAGACTAAGATTAAATTATTCAAATAGTTTATTTTTATCAACATGATAAAATAAAATTATTTCATGAAACCAAAAAAATTCTCTCTCCAATTATATTTTTGTCCTTATCTATTCTTTAGAAATGTTATCAAGATGAGAAGATAATTTTATCTTTATAATAAATTTAAATAATTATAAAATTTGATACACTTACTTATTTCTTAACTTATTTTTTAATCAAATATAAAAAATATTCTAAAGGACAATTTATAGTAGAGGCGATTACTTATCAAAAATTATTATCTTCACCAAAAACAATCTTAAATTATGCATTTCTTGTTTCTCTTTTTTAATAAAAATTAGATAAAATATGTATAAGTACTATATAATTTAAGTATTATCAAATTAGGTCCTTATGATTCAAAATGTTATACTTTCCTATCATATGCCTTTAATTTTTTTAAATTATTCCCATATATCCATATAGTTTAATAATTATATTTAAGAATCATGTACTTTAAAATACTATCAAATTATATTTATATGGTTTAAAATATTACACTTAAGTATTCAATTGTGTTAAACTTAATCAATTTTCGTCCAAGTGTCTTAAATCTGATCAAACTTTCATATGGATGTAATTTGATAATATTTTAAGACACATAATAATTAAGTATAATTACAAAACCATATGGATGTAATTTAATAAAAGATTGATTTTACTTAGCTCCTCTTAACTATGGAGTATTTATACATTTTTCCTTAAAATAAAAAAATTTATAATTAACCTTTCAAATTTGATTTAAGTTGCAATTAGCACGTTTCATTTAAATTAAGTGTTAAAAGAAATGAAAAAGTGATCACATAATTGTCATGTGATTATCAAAAATGCTAGATTTTTATAATAAATAATATGATAAAGAACGATGTTTGTTTTTTTTAAAAATAGTCTTAACTAAGGGTATAATTATTTTTTCCTTTTTAAACATTCGAAATAATGTCTATAGTGATGATGTGATAATCGCATATCCATTTCTCTGTTACTTTTAACCTCATATTTAAAAAATAACAGCTAATTACAATTGAAGTCAAAATTAAGGGTTAACTGTAAATTTTTTTAATTTAGAAAGAAATATACGAATACCTTATATTTAAAGGGGTTAAGTTAAATTAACCTTTTAATAAAACTTAAAATATATGATAATTAATTATAACATTTTAAACCATAAAATAATGCTTAAATCATAGGATATCAATATGTAACTTTTCTATAAGAATTTAAAAGTTAAAGTATAATTATTAAAAAATAATCAAAATATGTGTTTTACAAGTAGTTGTTAGTAATTATTCAGCTTAAATTAATCTATGAGGATATTTGCCATTGCCGGCATTGTTTTCAGTAATATACATCCTAATTGCATAAAATAATCCAGAGGATAACAATGTTATATGAAAGTTCCCTAGGTAAGTTGGTTCAATTCATATCAGGACATATCAGCAATATTTACATCCTACGGGGGTTTTTCATAAATATGAAATGCTTTGTCGTCAGTCGGTGAACGTATTGCCGACTTGAATTCAAAATTTTCTAACTGTGATGGTATTTTCTTATGGTCCTTCAAAATTCAAATAAGAAATTTTGAGTGTAATATTTATAGTTTACGAAGGGTTCGTTGCGAATTTACGTAACCGAGGGTGCACTTATGTCGGCAGACTAATTGCCGACTTAGGTTTAAGCTTCACCTACGACGGCATCGGAATTATCTTTCGCAGTCGTCACGCTTTCTAAAACCCTCACTACCCATTCCCTGATTCCTTCGCCGGAATCCTCCCTTTCTGGCTTGCGTCCGCTTGCCAGCGAAGACGAAGGATGGGGAGGATGACGAGAGGCGACGGCGCCAGCGGTGGCAGTGGCGGTCACGGTGGTCTGCTGGACGACGGGGGATCGCGGGACTTAGGGACAAGAACAGAGGAATGGGGTCGATTCTATGCGACGGTTCTTGATGCCGAGTTCCGGTGAAGAGAATGGTGGTGGACACGGCGATATCGTAGGATAACATCCGTTGGTCGTCGAAGAAGTCCACCGATTGGATTGGGAGAGGATAGTTGGGACTACCATCGAGTACGTGTCGTTCAGCTGGTGCTAACGGTAACCGTTTTTCCGGCATTCCCGCGCCTCTAGACCTATTCTTCTCCCCTTCCTCATTCTCTCTCTTGACATGCCCTTGCCTATAGATCCATCTATTCTCCTTTGCTTCCTCACTCTCTCACACTCTCTCTCTTCCTATTCTTTTTTTTTTTTTTTTTCCGATCTCCGCTGTCTCGATCTTTCTTCTTCATCTTCTACTTCTCTCTCTCTTTGTTGGCTTCGACAAAGAATGGATGAGGAGTACGACGTCATCGTTCTTGGGACGGGCCTCAAAGAATGTATCCTCAGCGGTCTTCTCTCTGTCGACGGTCTCAAGGTTTTGCCCTCCTCCTCTGTTTCTCTTTTATATGATCTGTGTACTGATAAAAACTCTTCTTTTTTTTTTAGAAAAAAGAAGAGCCATTGCAGTTCTTGTTATTGCCTTCTGTTCTTCTTTGAGTTCTATTTTCTCTGCTTCCTTTTTGTGCTCTCATGGTGGTTAGTATGTTTATCAAAGCAGGATTAGGTCGCTTCTTTTGATTTATAGTGTTGTCAATGGGCTGTGTAAAATATCATCAAGATTTGGCTCTGGTATTTTGGCGATTAGTAATAGTGTGAAAATTTTGACCTTATTTATCTTTTTCAAAATAGGATCTTGCAGAAAACCTTGCATTCCCTTTTTTTTTCGTTCTTGCAATATTAACAGTTTAACACCAAAAGAGAGAAAATCGAATTTTAATTTCTACGGCCAAACTGTGTGAAGAACTTCGCCACTGCTCCCAATATTTTATGCACACCAATATGTTCTATAAATTTAGATTAGGCTGTGTAAAATATCATCAATAAAAAAGAATTGTCGGTTAAGCTGTGGATTTAGACACTCTATAAATTTTTGGCAAATCACTCCTATGTCCTTTTCTTCAACTTTTTTTTTTCTTGAAAGTGCAAAATTTCTCTTGAAGAATCATGATAAAACAGAAAAATTGGATCTGTTTAACAATATGATAAGGCTACTGGTCACACTTCAGAGTATGAAGTCCCATACTTCAGAGAATAAAGTCCGGTAAAGAAGGTTTCACCTGCATATTTTGAACTATAGCAGAATAGCTAGACTTGCACAATTTGGCGTTGCCATCTCAACCTATTAAGTGTGAAGCTTGCGCTCATTCCTCTCCCCATCATGATTCTCTCTTGTGGATCATAAAGCTTCTCTTCTTTTGCTTGTAAAAAATTCAAATAAGACCTCATTGTTCAGCTCTGTAACCTGTACAAGTTTGAATGCTAATCTGTTGATATATTTATGCTAATGATTGCAGTGTTGAGACATGTTTATTAGCCATTTAACTATCAATATCATTTTCTGTAACTTATTAAAGATTAGCTCTTTTCTAGTTTGTAATTGAATAGTGTTATTTGATTTGAATTCAAAGACATTTAGATGTTAAAAACCTATAGAAAAATATAAAATAGTGGTTTTCCCTCTTCTTTTAATACATTGAATCAAAGTAATGCTTGTTTGGAAGATATGCAAATACTTCTTGATTTATTGTGCATCCAAAGTTGAGCCTTGGTGGATATGCTACATATTAGGAACTTCTATGTGGTATATACATGAGTTTATATCATTGAAACTAAGATTCTTTCAAATGTTGATCCAGGTCCTTCATATGGACAGGAATGACTATTATGGTGGGGAGTCTACATCCCTAAATCTTGTTCAGGTCTTTATGTCACTGACCTTATCATGGCTATGCATCTTTCGTTTTTCCTTTCTTTGCAAATCCTTGTTTTTACCTTTTTCTTTTCTGAAACCTGTATAATATTTATGCGCTTTTCTCATGCTTTTCTCATGCATAATAGCTGTGGAAGCGACTGAAGGGCAATGATAAGCCTCCAGAAAATTTGGGTTCAAGCAAGGAGTACAATGTCGACATGGTCCCCAAGGTTTGCAATGGTTTTATTGCTTTTATTTTTAAGCCAGTTGTGGTTTTTGTTTCAGCCACATCCTTATGGATGCCATCCACATGCAAGCAAATATTTGCTTTATTCATGCTGTTGATTTTTTGTTAAGCAATTGATAAATCTCTAGAAAGAAAAAAATTAGGGTTCTGAAAAAGAAATTATTAAGTCCATCAATTATCAAGTTTTTTCTTGTTAGATAAGGATACTTGATTATGTACTCTGTTGATTGCCCAACGTTCTAAAGCCGACGTTTCTATTCATGATTTGGAGAGAGGAATTGATTTTGATCAACTTCTGTGACCCAAAACATTAGAAAAGGAAAACCGAGAAAGTACCTAGCAAACTGAATGTGCGGTATGAGTTATACAAGGGAGCAATATTCAAGCTCATTTGCTTCTTTTCATTATTGAAGTCTTTTTCTTTGGTTATGTGTCTTTTTAGGGGCCTGGTGTTGAATAAAGATGATAAACAATTCTTCAAAAATCTAGGTTTATTTTGCTGGGGCAATAATTCATCATGTTCTCTCGGTGATTGATTAAATGATGGTTTTAAATCCTTTGATGGCCTCCTCAACTAATGAAGCCTTTTCTACTCTTTATTGTTGGTGGATGTACACTTGTTTCCTGGCTTTCCTTTTCTAAATTCTATGTTCTTGACATTCAGATCTGCCTTCTGGCCTCTGTATCCGTTGAGTGCTACTTTGATCATCTTCTGTTTGTTTTCTCTGTCTCTTACTGGTTGTACAGTAGTAGACCTGGCATTCTGTTCCTTGTAGGGCATGGCATCCTGATCTGTACTGGTTGGCTTCTTCTTTGCTGATTGAGGAAATATTCTTTGACATTATTTGAAATTAAAAGAAATTGAATGAATAACTTACCAGACAAGGTGATAAAGTAGTTTATTTAGATAGTATTCATTATTTACTGATTCTTGAAGTGGAAATTTTCAGAATCAATTGAATATAACCTTCTTTCTTATGCTCTTCGGAGTCAATTTCATCCTTTCTGATATCCAACTGACATTACTAAAAATCATAGTTATTCATTTATTTAATTGTAGTATTGCAACTATTTTTTATTGAAGCAGGATCCTACTTGGGATAAATTGCAAGGCTGCTGCTTCAAGTTATCAATTATTTGATTGTTTCCTTTTTCTAATTATCCTATCTTTATTTTTTTGTGAATATTTCATTTGTCTATCTTGTTCTCCTGGTATTAAAAGTTGAGGTATAATGGATCTTTTTCAAAATTGGACCTTTTTAATCTTAATTTGGGCAAATATTTCTTAAAGACATCATGACATGATGGCCAATGTTCTCACATCTGTTCTCTTGTCTCCTTTCCTTGGTCCATTTAAGTTAATTAATTGAATATTTCATTAGCTTATCTTAAGTTGGAAATTGTTTCCCAAAGACATCATTACTGATGTGATTTGACAGTTTATGATGGCCAATGGTGCTTTAGTCCGTGTTCTTATTCACAGCGGTGTCACAAAATATTTAAATTTCAAGGCTGTCGATGGTAGCTTTGTATACAACAAGGGGAAGGTACAGAACTCTTGTGATAATTCTAATTTCACACTAAATTTAGTCTTTTTTCTTGGAAAAGTCATGTATCATTTGGAAATTTTACACATGTTTTACCACTGCACTACCAGATCTACAAAGTTCCAGCCACTGATGTTGAAGCATTAAAATCCACCTTGATGGGCCTTTTCGAAAAGCGTCGAGCCCGAAAGCTCTTTATTTATGTACAAGATTACGAGGAGAATGATCCAAAATCTCATGAAGGTTTGGATCTCAACAAAGTTACAACCAAAGAGCTTTTTGCGTATGAGTCTTATCCTTTCTTCTGCCTTCCTTACATTTATTTGACTGATAACAAATTTCCTGTAAATCAACTATCTAATTCCATGTCCATATATCTGTATATTTTTTAATTTGTATGCAAGACATTTTTCTTATCTTATTTCTACTTATCATTATCAATTACATAATAATTTCAGAAATGGCTTCTTTTGTTTTTTTTTTTTTGGAAATAAGAATTATAATATTGTCTATTATGGGTCCATGCTTACGCATACATACATAGGTAGACAGACAACGTTCACATTTTCTTCTCCTCCTTTTTCATTAATATGCATGTAAATATAGACATAAATACATATAAATATGTATGTTGCTTAGCATCTGCATTGCAATAAAAAGAGAAAAAAATATTATATTATCTGGACATAAACCTGAATGATACGTGGTTATTGATATAAGGTCTTTAATTTGTTCTCTTGAGCTTAGGGAAAACAAAAAAGATTGATAAAACCATGGTTGCACAGCATGAAAAAGGTAAAAAAGTTCAAAAGTCTGTCTTTGTTATTGTAAGCGTGTAACTAGAATATGACATTTTAATCACGATGGAGAAAAAATTGTATATGAGGCTTTATGTGTTGGTTTTAAAGACTGCAGGGCATGGAGATTCCAAAAGGAGCAGGATGATACCAGGTGTAATTTATTTGAAGTGTCTAAGCATGTGTATCCAGTTGACAGAATAAGGCAACTTTATGAATAGTAGCCTACATTCCTTGTCAAGTTAAATGAATTCATTCTTCATGGATGGTTCCTGGATAGTCCAAATTTAGTGTTTCTTGTTGTGTCCAACACAAGACACCTAGGGCACTTCATGACACACTTTAACACTTTATATCATGAAATAAGGATCTCATCACTGTTACTTGTCTACTTTTGGTGCTTCTACATAAAAGGATGTTTAAACTTAACATTACATTTATCAGATGTTTTATTTATGAAAATTGTGCAAATAGTCCCACTGGTTATTCGTTGTGTACATATTCATATTTATTTATGCATCTATAAAATTCAGATGTGTTGCTGCGTCGGGTATTTCAAAGATTCCCTTAAGCATTCTTCTAGTCATTCGGTACCCATTTCAAATGTCCAAGTAACATTGCTGATGGAAGTGCCCAAGCCTTGTGGTTCCCTTTGTCGTGAGATTCTGATGTAAATTGTTCCATTCAAGGAATATTTTCTTTGTAATTGTTGGAAGACTTATGCGTATTTGGACATATTATTGTTTGTTTGTGTGTGTCTACATGCTTGTGCATCTGCACCTTCAGACATGTATCTAATGTCTGTGCTTGTCTATGTGTGCTTGTGCTTACCTAGGTATGCATGTATATATTTTGTCAATGACTTGATGACATAAGGGTATTCTATGGAAAGATTAAAAGATGCGAACCATGAAGGCTGTAGAGGTGACATACAGAAAGGAAAAAAAAGAAGATTCATATTTCATGTCTTTAGTAATTTTTTATTGCTTATGGTCAAAAGGAAGATAGTCAGGTGTCCTGATGATGTTGTTCTCCTCTGCTATGGTGCTGAAATAAGAAAAGTGGATTTATGATGTTGTTCTGACAAACATAGACTAGTGCACTTAGATTTTAAGAAAGATTAGACCTCTATCATCTTTTAGAGCTTGAAGCTTCTCAAGATCATAAGGGGAAACCCAAGAATTCGAGCATATTATCCTCTATAATAAACAAACAAATAAATAAGTGAACAGATAAGTAAATAATAAATATTGCTTTTTTTTGCACCATTCAAAATATGAATCAAAGATTTTTTTTTTTTCTTTTTTCTTTTTTGTTTTCAACAACTTTCTTTCTTTTGATTCAGGAAATATGGGTTAGAAGACAACACAGTTGATTTTATTGGGCATGCGTTGGCGCTTCATAGGGATGACAGCTACCTCAATGAGCCTGCAATAGATACTGTGAAGAGAATGAAGGTAAAGCAGTTTTTGCAATGCTCTTGACTGTTCTTGGCTTTAGCATTGAGAATTTTGAATGTTGAATTGCATATTATCACAAAATGTCATATTTTTTGTACACTATAAAGATGCATTTGTCTTCCATGCACCACAAGCAAGACCTTTTCTGTACATGTTACCATAACCCTCATCATCGAGCATTGCTTCAACTATTCGGGATTGGTTTTATAAATCCTTTTCTGACTCTTCTCATAACATTCTGTGCAGCTACAAGCATTCCCAATTTCTTTTCCTCATGTCTTTCAATTTTATTTTTTTTCTTTCTACTCAGATCCAAGTCTTTCTCCTTACCACAGCCTCCTCATACTTTTGTTGCATATGCTCATACCATCTCAATGAATTCTTCACCACTTAATATTGAAGTGGAGCAATTACTGTTTGTGGTCTTATGTTCTCATTCTTCACCTGTCCTCCCTCTTTTTAGCGCATATTGCTCTTTGCATGTTTATCACTACATCTCTCATTTTTGTACTTGTATGTTCTCTAAAGCATATTTTGTTGTCATCTTTTGCACTCAATATGTAAATAGAGTATAACTGCGATAAGAATTTACAAAAGTTATAAAAATTCTTTTAATGCTATTATTTTAGCTATTTTAATTATATATTTTTAACCTTTTGCTTTTCTAGGAATTTTTAGTAGTTTCATCATTTTGAGTGAAACCCAAAATGTTTTGACCTGAAACAGAATTATTTTGTTTTGAAACTAATATGTATGTCCGTTGCTAGTGAGTATCTATTGCAGGAGTATGGAGATTTGGCTTTTTATGCTATACTAGTGAAATTGTATAAGTCCTCATCATTGTTGCATTTATTTTGAATAGCTTTATGCGGAATCATTGGCACGCTTTCAAGGAGGATCTCCTTATATTTATCCATTATATGGGTTGGGAGAGCTTCCCCAGGTATATTTTCATCTATCACCATGGCTCTTTTGTATGATAATTCCCCATAGATTGAGATGCCACAGGCCTTTGTTCATAGGGTTTTGCTCGTCTTAGTGCTGTTTATGGTGGAACCTACATGCTTAATAAGCCTGAATGCAAGGTAAAAATTTGATCTATTTTTTGTTAAACTTCATTTTTATTCTTGTCTTTAGTATATAATATCCTTTGATTCCTAAAGGACCAGCAAGCCTCAATCTCGTTGGACATTTTTAAGAAACCTAGAACAAAGATTCATCACAGCTTCTGAACAAAAATTAGATACACCTTCTGTTGATATGCTTTATTTTGCATGATAGGTAGAGTTTGATGCAAATGGAACAGCTTATGGCGTGACATCTGAGGGCGAGACTGCCAAATGCAAGAAAGTAGTTTGTGACCCTTCATACTTGCCTGATAAGGTAAATATTTCTCAATTTGAAAGAATTGCTCGAAATTCTGGCACCCATTTCTAATTGCATAGGATAGCTCTCTGATCTTCAACTGACCAATTTTAACAGGTTAAGAAGGTTGGAAGAGTTGCACGTGCTATATGTATAATGAGCCATCCCATTCCACATGCTAATGATTCACATTCAGTGCAGATTATCCTGCCACAGAAACAGCTAGAGCGTAAATCAGACATGTAGGTTTAACTGCTCTTATTTTTCTACATTCTCATGCGTTGTCCATGTGAATACATGAGTAGAGGCTCAAAACTATGGTTGTATATTCAACAAAATTCATGCATTGGTTTTTCTGTCAATCAACAAACAACCTCATGGTAATTAGTCATTTTAAAAGTAACTGAAAGAGTCATTTTTCTCAAAGAGAAAAAAGAAGAAAGAAAGAGTCAAACTGAGATAGTGTTTAATTTTCTTTGCATTTTACAGACAGGATTTCTAAAGAATTTTTCTGATGTTTTTGTCTTTGTGAAATATCTTTTGATTCATTTATCCTTGAATTTAGCTTCTTGGATTTAATACTAACATTTTGTTGTTTGTTTTGTTGTAACTATTAAATAACTAGAAACAAGTTGCCTCTCTAAAATCCTCATGTGGTAACATTGTTACATTCTTTTACAAATGATGGCAGCAAGTTTCAGTTAACTGCATGGTGTTTTAAAAGTTCAACAGGTAGCTGTTGTGTGTGTGTTGTTAGGCTTTAGGTTATATTGTGAATATGCATATATTGTGTGCAATTATAAGAACTTCCCTTCTAGACCTAATTAGTAATGGGTAAGGATGAAGAAAGAATGTCAGATTGTCAGTGAAGAAGTAAATGTTGATTGGTTTTATGGATTTAAGCTACTAGCTTATTATGGAGAAAGACATTTTTGATCCACCAATAAATCACACTTGAAGTCTCTTAATGTTGACATCAGGATTGTTTTATTAATTTTAGGTACGTCTTTTGTTGCTCTTACACTCACAATGTAGCTCCAAAAGGGAAACATATTGCTTTTGTTTCAACTGAAGCTGAAACCGAGCAACCTGAGGTAGAACTGAAGCCTGGGATTGATTTACTTGGACCTGTGGACGAGACCTTTTTTGATATTTATGACAGATATGAACCTATCAACAAGCATGATGAGGACAATTGCTTCATATCTACAGTTATGTATGAGTGAATCTCTTCATTTGTTTGATTGTAGTTGCTGCTTCTTGATTTTCCATCAACCAGGATATCTAGTGGACTTCATTTGTAATTGACCTCAGCTAGTAATTCTGATTGTTAGCGACTTTCTATGCAGAGTTATGATGCAACAACGCACTTTGAGTCAACAGTACAAGATGTCCTCTCCATGTACAGTAAGATAACTGGGAAGGTAAAGTTTCCATCATTTTGGATAACATTATTAAGATAAATAAATACATACTGGTATAATAATATATTTTTACCTTTTTCCTTTTTTAAGATGAATATCTTTTACCTATCATATATACAAGATAATGCCCTTGAACATTAGTTAGTCAACAGTTTAATTTTGAAAACACACACACACACACACACACACACACACACACACACACAAAGAAGCAGCATGCATGGAGTTCCACAATAGTTTAGTTTTGAAAGCTGCAGATTGATGAAGTTGAGAAACTGATATGGTATCGTGTTTGTTGGAAATGCTTTCTGCATGTCATACGTGTTGCAAGTTCACTTTGAGACATAATCCTTATGACACATGATTTATGTTCAGGGCCAATTTGGCATTTAAAATAACCATTGTCATCTCTACCAAAATTTCCTAAGTATTCCATGTAATAATTGCAATTGAAGACCAACCTTTCTCGATCTTCATAGGCTTTATCAGGCACCTAAGAACAAAAACAATATTAGCTTATTGCAGTGTTTACTCTTATAGTAGTCCTTATATTTTCTTTGTGGCACAGGAACTTGATTTGACTGTGGATCTAAGTGCTGCTAGTGCTGCTCCTGAAGATGCTTAGGTTTCCTTGAGACCAAAGACCTATCGAAGGATTCTTCTGTTTTTGCTTTCTATTCACCATCCATGAGAAATTCCATTGTCCTTTTTGTTAGGTGCACATTTGAAGCTCAGTCATTCATTCTACGTACTCAATGCGTTCAGTGAATTTAATACATTCGAGAAGATTTTTGCCTTCCATTTTTACTGGCTCTTTTTTATTGACCTTGTGGTGGGGGATGCATGTTCCAAACCCAGAGAATTTGGCATTGGTCGGTCGTCAAGCAGGTATTCTTGGTATCCAGGTAAATCAAGCAGGCTAGTTTGTTGGTGTTGAGCTAAGAGCTCAGAGCAGACGTCAGACGCCAACTTAATTGAGTAGTTCATCATACTGTAAGGCAAGCTTCTATTCTTCTTGACGCGTTTTTCTCTTGTAAAGAGGCACTAATGTACATGTGGTCTTTGTATTGCCCAATTTACTTTGTGGATATTGTGACTCTGTTAAAAATCACGAGCCTACTCAAGGTGTTTTGAGAAAGTCATTTTAAGTTTCAACACTATATCAAAGACAACAAACAAGGAGATGGGTGATTAATCAGAACAAAAATATTTTAAATTTTAAATACTCTGTGAGCCATTATATTTCTAGATAAACCTTCTATATCACGATTCATGAAGACCACCAATGAGCCTTTGTTTTCGGTCTCTATTGGACTCCCACAGAGATTTGTGAACTTGAACCTGTTCAGCGTAACCTGCAACGATTTATACTTTTGCCAGACCATATCATTCATATTGTTTTTATTATTTTTTTTTTTTCCCAAGAGAAAAATAATATAAAGCACCATTCACCTACTTGCTGCAGTTAATGATGAGGATGATGGCACGTTGTGATAGAGCCGCCATCGTAGCAGGCTCCTCGACTGAAAGGTAATGTCAAATATCAAGACATGATATTGGATGCCTAGGTGTATCCATCCCAAGTATGCAATATAATGTGGCCTTGAAGACAATTCAAGCACTGGTTGAACCTGGAATCTAGAGTAAAATTCAGGACATTCAAATTTGCCCAAAGCAAACAATTGTTGGCAACAAGAATGGTGGTCGAAATATTCCAAACCGGAATAAGTTCAGACCACGTAAAGGTCATAAAAAAAAAAAAAAATTGAAACATCCTTTGATTTGAGGCCCAACATTTAGCATCTTCTACAATTCTACAAATAATAAGCTCTGCCATTTGAAAATTTTGTAGCAGTAGTGACCTACCACCGAACATTCACTCGACATAATAAATATGTCACATGTCCTCGTCAATCAGCTATGCTGTCTTAGACTTGGATGACCTTGACGTAGGGCAGTGCAGTATATACTAAGCCAACCTCAGTGGTGATACCAGTTGGATACAGTATCAGAAAGGTGCCGTATCTGCGCGCAAAAAATCCACTTGAATGAAATAACTTCTACCATTAGATGCTCTGCTTGTTAACTGGAACAAATCTTACCTAAGCCATAAGAGCCAGGAAGGTGTCAAGCCAAGTGCCTCTCTCATACCAAAGAAAGAGTTACCTAATAATCTGCAAAAGAGCAAATTTACAAGATTTGGGTTTCATGCCTAAATTTAAGGAATAATCTCATTGCATGATCTCAAAGCCTAAGGAGCTAACTGCATTCAATACCCTAATAAGGACGCTGATGCTTCATGTAACCTTTAAATGGGAAAAATTAACATTTGAAGATCTAGATTTTGTTTTAAACTGTGTGATTACGAATGAGGAATACGGTAAAGAAGAAACTTTTCTAAACATGAAAATAGCTGTATTTAAATTTGTTATAGCAATTAAGGAGGTTGGAAACCCAGGCGTCTAAAAAAAGATAATTAAAAGAATCGCTAGCATTTAAAAAATAAACAGAAGTCATCTAGAAGATCATCATCCCAAAATGTTGAATACCTGGAACAACGCAACTATACCATTCTTTAGTTTAGTCACTTAAAGATGACACATGTTTCAGTCTCAAAAAATTGGCATTTTGATAGGGGTCACACATTTTGCTTCTAATGCATAAACATGATATTAGTGGATTCCACATCTTTCATGGTTGGGAATCTTATGGTTTCATTTAAAATTTCCATCACCAAGTAGCATTTTCTATTTTATCCATGCACCATCTGTTTTATACTTGATATTTCCTGCCATAAAATCCATATGTCAGCAAGGTCAACTACCCATGAATTATTTCAGCTGATAAGCAAGTACAAGCCAGACAGGTCGATTGGCTATCAGTGCATAATGCATCAGCATAAATCAATTTACATCATTTTTTTTTTTTTTAAGACTGGATAAAATTGCAGTGTGTTCTCTCAAGCCAATGGGTTGCTAAGTGGGGTGTCAGAGTTATTCAAAGTTATTGTCATGATGTTTATGAATGAGAAAAAAGGGTGAACATTTTTCTAAACCGAATTCATGCAGCAATTCTGTATAAACTGACCGAGTTTATTTGTATTTTGTAATGGACCAGCTGATCACCAGGGAGCTAACTAGTAGTAGATGTGTTCTAGTCTGCAAGCCAATGCTAGAGTTAATTTAAACAACAATAAGATTAAAAAAAAAAAAAAAAGGAATTGCACTTTTGGTTTAAATTAAATAAAAAGCTCTGAAAACACCATATCCATACCTCGGGGAAACTCCATAAGATGCCCCAAGTAACAAACAATCTTCAAGTAATCTGTGGCAAAGTTGCCGTCACTGGAGACCTTACCAATCCTTTTCAAGAAGATGCATCGAGAGAAATGGAATTGAAAGACTTATTCCCTTGTCTCACTTCCAAAGAAGCTACATCTCGTACCTTTTTGTGTTTAAAAAAAGGGTTGAAATCAAAGAAAAATGAAAAGAAGGCAACAGTATTCCTCACCTCCGAGACTATGAAGAATCTGCCAACGAAGAATTAAAAGAGAATAAATAAACAGAAATTGCCAAAATTAACTTAAAAAAGACTTTTTTAGGAAAAAAAGGTCCAAGATTTTGATACTTCCATGGCTGCGGCAGTCTGAGCAAGCAGCAGAGGCCTCTCGACCGCATCTTACACCGCCGTGTGCCGGGATTCTCTCAAAGCCTTGAGAGCAGAATACAATAACTGAACTTTGGAACGATCCAAAACAGATCAAAACACAGCGATCCCACGAGGGAGAAAGCAATTCCAAAGTGAGAGAACGAAATTACCATACGACGAACACGGTCCAGTTGTAGATGGAGAGGTATATTCGCTTCGCGATAGAGAGAAAGCCCGCCATCGAATCCAGCTAGGGATGGCTTCTTCTCGAGGAGAACAAGGGCAAGATCGGCGAGATGGAGTTCTTATTAGAAGCGAGCCGGAGGAGAACCTCCAGTACGGGTTTTTTTAACCCAAGAAAATAAAAATAAAAATAAAAATAAAAATAAAAATTTATGGGTTTTGAATGCTCCCCCCCGCCACCCGCCGTGGAAAATGACCCTTATTAAAAATATAAATAAATAAAGAGTTTTGCGGTATACTGACTCGCGGATGACCTTAAACCGGCTCTCTTGGATTCGTTTCTGAGCATGTGCATCATCACCGTCCATTGGATTAGGTGGAGACTGAGCGTCGCCCGCGGATCAACGACTGTTTGAAGGGACCACTTACCGGACCACCGGATGGCAAGATCGAATTAACCATCCAAACGCAAGTATAAAAGGTTTTTATGCGATCGCTAAATCTACCTCAGCATCACCCACTGCCGTCGCTTGTCCTCCTTTTGGGACGTTGCATATGGGCGGAGAAGATCTCCTGTTAACCATCGCGAGCTACAGATGCCGTTGTTGTCGCATATAACCTTCTATGCGGTCAGGTTGGAGAGAGCCTGACCTACTCTCACCCACCCGGTCCGTTCGGCGTTCTAAACCACTACGGACGCAGCCTTTTCATCCAATGAACGACAGACTCGTGGCAGATTAGTGACGGTGTGAAGCTTTTTAAAAGCACGACCCGGCTTTTCTTTTCTTTCCGAAATTTACTCCCGGTGCCGGCACCGATACGATCGGCGGTGTGATGTCGGAACCCTAGCCGTAAACCCAGCTCAGTCCCTGAGGAGATGAGGAAATCCCATCGCCTCGTCGAAAGCTTCCCTCTGGAATGGAAGTGGCTCGCGCTCCTTCTCGGGATCCCTCTCCTTACCCTATCCCTTCTCTTCGCCACCCTCGCCCCCGGCAAACCCCGCATCCCTTCCGATCTCGATCCCACCGCCGGCGTCCGCCGCCTCCCGAAGCCGCCGAGGCTCGCCTACATGATCTCCGGCTCCCGGGGCGACGGCCGGCGGCTCCAGAGGGCCTTGCAGGCTCTGTACCATCCCTGGAACTTCTATGTCCTCCACCTCGACCTCGCCGCCCCGCCGGAGGAGCGGGCGGATCTGGCAGCGTACGCCCGATCGGAGCCGGCGTTTTCCGAGTTCAGGAACGTCCGGGTGGTGGAGAACACCGACGCGGTGTCGCACAAGGGGCCGACGATGATCGCGTGCACCCTCCACGCGGTGGCGATCCTATTAAGGGAGTCCGAGGAGTGGAGCTGGTTCATTAATCTCAGCGCCGCGGATTACCCTCTTATGCCGCAAGATGGTATCTTTTGTCTTTCGTCTCCTTTTCTGCTCTTTTACTATTTTTAGGTGCAGCAGTGTTCCGTTGTAATCTTCGTTTTTTTGGTTTAGGTTTTGTGAACTTTTTGAATCGGTCTATACTTTGATGAAATGAAAGCAAGAAAAGATAAATCTTTGATAAGATTTGCTCCCTTTTATTTCCATATCCACTGCAGATATTCTTCATATGTTTTCATACCTACCGAGGGATCTCAACTTCATCGAGCACACCAGTAATATTGGTTGGAAAGAGTGAGTATAGTTTCTTTGTTCATAAAGTTCCAAGATTCATGATTCCATGATTCTTGGCTTCTTTTAGCTTACACTTTGTGAAGGATTTCTCTACTAACTTTTATGCTTTACATGCAGGTATCAGAGGGCCAGACCTATTATTGTAGATCCAGGATTGTATGTATCAAATAAAACTGATGTATTTTGGGCTAAAGAGAAAAGAAGCATGCCTGCATCTTTCAAACTTTTTGTAGGTACTGCCAAGATATTTTAGTTTTTCCCCCTTATTTTAGTCATGAGCTCCTTTTATATATTTTCTATGGTTTAGTTATAGTATATGTGTGTATAAACATGTAGAGAAATTAAGAAAAGTTAATCTCACTAGAAAAAATGCGGCTCTAATTTGAAAAGAAATACTTGAAATAAGTGTTGCAGGCCATGCACAATGTCTGCAACTCTGGGAATTTGCTGTAAAGCAGTCATGATGCTGGTAGGAGACAGAGATTCACTTATATGTGACAAGGCTTTTAGGGAAAGATTATTTAACACGGCCATTAATAAAATAAAGGTGCATATCGTATGATGTATTTTATAATTTAGTGGTTGCTATAACATTCATTTGGAATTATTGGAAGCATTCTAGGTGAAATTCTAGTTGTAGGCAATGTTTTCATTGGTCCTACTCTACATCTCTAGGCAAGTTTGGGCATATATTCATGAATGCAAATCTGTAAGACATGTGACATTTCTGCTTGATCGTCTTCCACCCATGTATTCTCTATTGGTTTAGCGGATATGGTGAAATAGATCTTTTCAATATGGTGACATGGATTGCCTAAAAGAAACTAAACTCATTCCATCCCTTTAAAACTCAACAAGCTTTTGGTTATTATTTTTATTTTTTTCTCATGGCAATCATTAAAGATCTTCATCCATATTAATGTGGCAAAATCCCTTCGTTCTTTCTATGCCACTTAATCCCTTTGTTCTTTCTATGTCGCTTTTCTGTTTATCTACAGGAATCCTATCCTACTTCCTGTTTTAACTTGCTTACTCGTCAAATCTTGGGCGGTGGGAAATAAAAAATTTGCAATGATCTCTCAGTCTAGCCTTCTGCCTGAGTTCCTTTGCTCTCTGTCAATGCTGAGCTCTACCAATTTGCATGAACCTCCTGCATGCAATTCAATGTCTGTAGAATTTCCGTAATTGATAATAAAATTTGATCCAACAATACAAAGTACTTGTCATTCTAATCTGATATGACAAGCAAAGATAGACTAAGATGGATCACCCTGAAAGGAGAAACCAACAAAGGAACATGTCTGTGCTTGAAAGCAGGGCAATATGTAAATTATGCCTCCTAGCTTGGCTCACAACAGAACACAACTGAACCTTGAGTCAGTTCTCTTATACAAGTGAATTTGCACATCACCTGCTCTGCTTTTTGGAAACTGGATTTTCTCTTAGATCCACCAGTATCTGATGAAGGTATGGGAATCCCGTCTTCCTTTTGATTTGATCCAGCTTTGTTTCATTCAAATTCCAAAGTTGATGGCTTTGGTTACAGCCAAAGTATGCAACGTCAATCCCAGTCTTCCCCCAGATTTAGAGGGAGGAAATACCTCATCTCATCTCAAGCACCTTGCTTTTGTTAGAAGTTTCTCAAAAGCCTAGCTAAGGAACCATGCAAAACCTTGAATTTTCTCAGTAATTTTGGGTTATTGTACAATTTTTACCTCACACTAGAGTCGTCAGTAGGCATCCCACCTCTAGCTAACTCAGGTTGGCTGATGTAATGTTGGAAGTGGCATTTGTTCTGAGCATTTATCACCACAATATCACATTTCTTATCCTGAATAATGTCTCTGATGACCACCCACCTCAGATAGGCTAAAGCAGAGGCGGAATGAAAGCATTTTCCTTTTATCTGGGAAGTATTTGTTATTGCAATGCAAATACCATTGACAAAGTCTCAGCTGCCAAGATGTTATCATTGTGAGAAACTTTGTTACAAAGGGCATATTTGTGATGACTTCACCAGGTTGGAATATTGCAACTTGTGTGCCAAATTGCTTCAACCTGAGGCAATCAACGTATGTGAAAACCCAAAGATTTTGGCTTTTTTAAACTTCTTCTCTCCATTGTAGTCATCGAGTTTTTAGAAGGGAGAGAAAATTACAAAGGTTCATGAAGAGTAGTTGGTGAATGGGTGCATTCAAGGCCTTAATTGTTAGTAGGAACTTGCCTTCCACTAGAAATGTAGATCTCACATGCCTCTTTTAAAACTCAAATTGTTGTTGTTGTGTTTTTTTAAGAACTTGTAGTTTGGTTTTTGGTTTTTAGTTGAGGAAATTCTAAAGTTGTCAGGCTTGTATTATAGAATGATCGAAGTTGTTCTCATATTCATAAACTTTTCTATCACAACGTTCTTGGCCTGCTGTAAATAAAATTTTGGTTATGGGATATCAATGGGAAAGGCTTTGACTTTGCAAGGCCAAAATTATGTTAATTACTGATCAGTTTCCTCACGTTGAGGTATGCTGATTGGCATGAATTGATTTTATTTTTTTTTAGGTGATGCCACCCCTTTTCTTCTTCACCTCCTAAAATAATCTAGGTGGTCTGTATCTTCTGTTGCTCATATACAATTCTTCATTCCGATCTTTCTTTTTACCTCTTATTTTGTCCTTATGAGTTTGATTTTGCTAAGATGTCCCCTTATTGGGCACAGAATTCCAATCACATTATTGGAGCATGCCACCCATTCTTAGAAATTGTTACAGATTTTTAAATCTTCTTGATGCTAAATTATTTATTTGAAATGTAACATTAGGTGCACTTGTTTGAGTACCCAGTTTTATTACTTGATACACCTGTATCTCTCAGTAGCTTTGAGATAGTAAGGATGTTTAGCAAACTTACTGAAAACTCCTTTGAGATAGTAATGGCTGATTTTAGCCTTTAGATATAAAATAGGTCATGCAGTAAAGTTCTATTAACAGCCGTTTTGCCATTGATATTTTGTGGCTATGTTCATACATTATTCTAGTTTATGTTCAATTTATCTTCATGGTCCAGTGTGTTCATGTTCTGTGCTTGTTAGTGGAATTTTTGTTTCAAATGAATTTCACGACGATGAACTTCTAGTGTTTGATCAAAGCATTCAGCACCCATATGGATTGTTGTTTTGCTTTTGCTGTTAAGACTGTGTACCAAATCTCTCTCTCTCTCTGCATCGATTCCATGTCATGCTGCAGTAATCTATGAGACCCTGTTGCAGTAATTACTCACCTGTTCTCTCTGTTTAATGTAGGCTCTTCATGGGTGGTGTTAGCTCGATCTTTCCTTGAATTTTGCATCTGGGGTTGGGATAATCTCCCCCGGACGTTACTCATGTACTACACGAATTTTTTGTCATCCACAGAAGGCTACTTCCATACTGTCATATGCAATTCAAGGGACTTCCAGAACACCACCGTCAACCATGATTTGCGTTTCATGATGTGGGACAATCCACCTCGCCTACTCCCCCTTAATTTGACATCAGAACACTTTGATCTGATGGTTGATGCTGGGGCACCCTTTGCTCGAACGTTTATTGAGGATGATCCTGTCTTGGACAGGATTGACGGTGAGCTGCTGAGGAGATCAAGTGGCAGATTAACTCCAGGTGGATGGTGCTTGGGGAGTTCCCGGCTTGGTAATGATCCTTGTGCTGTTTTTGGGAAACCTGGTGTTATAAGACCAACAAAGGGATCAAGAAGGTTGGAGAGGCTGTTGCTGAAAATCCTGGATGCTGAAAATTTTAGGCCTAGACAATGTAAATAACTCAAACATGTGATACTGTAAAGTGTTACCAAGGTTTTAATTAATGCACAGCTGGTTATCAGTCAAAGGCACACAAGCTGGTGCTAGAGCTGGTCCTGTTGTGCATATGTTGTATAACTGATGTTTGAGGGAACACGCGGCAATTGTTTTTATCCTTTACTTTTTCTTTTTTGTTATTTTCTAAGGTCATCTTTTGAACGTTTATTTCAGAAAAAGGGTTAGAGAAGTGTTGTGTGATTCACTCATATTTAAGGCAAAGCAAAAAATAAAAAACTATAAGAGGACAGAGACCAAAATATGATGTTCTTGATCTTAATGTTTTAGTTTGATCGGATGTTCCCAGTGGATGATGAGGCTGCTGATATTTTGGTGATCCTCATGTGAATTATCATCATCATTTTTTATATGATAAAAAAAATGTGGAGACATGAATGAATGATGGAAAGTCGGAAACGCATGTTGAGTTGTTGGTATGATGGTATCCACGAGTTCAGCGTGGAAGTATCAAGGATGTTGGCCTGATGCCCGTATCAACATCATCTAGTTTGAAGCAGACAAAATGAGTGGGTCATCTGAACCTCTCAAAGTTTAGCTTTTCTAATATGCCCGCAAATCATGTGGAAAGATCCTTTCGCATTGGTGCAGGCCCAATATCAAATCTCAGGCGCGTTTGTGCGCACGCGCGCGGTACGTAATTTATCAAAATCTCGGGTGATTCCTTCAGAGGGTCGGTTGGGATGTTCCGTCGGAGCTAGCAAACAGGTGCCACGTATCCCTCTCTAGAGGGTTGCCTTTGCGTATCAAAGTTAGCTCAAGTCGGACCCGCCGCCCCGGCTGTCGTGCACGCGGTCTCCGCCCAGGTACTCCCCTTTCTCTCTCTCTCGGCCTCCTCTTTGTTTGCTTTTTTTCTAACCCTAAACCATACGGATGCGAACCCGCCGCCGGCGATCCCGGCTCTATGGGCCGGTGGTTCCATTCGCTCGTCTCAAACCCTAAGGTCTTAGACCCGATAAACTCCTCCGACCTATTCTCCGTTCTCGCTTCTGCTTTTCTTCCCCCCAAAGTACCGTGAAGATCTTGTTTGGTTCGTTGAAATAGTTGAGGCTGAGATCCAATTTATGGATCTTAGTCAGTATTCTCTTTTTACCAATCTGTGGATGTATTTGTTTTTAATCATACATGGCTGGGATCCTTGTGTCTTTTTCTGTTTCAGATTACAGTGGTCTTAACGAGGTTATTGTCCGCCAACTATAAAATTGAAAGGGGTTTCGGAATAAGTGGGAAATACTTGGACGCGTTGTTACTTATCAGTAGCATCTTGTGGTTTAGTTGTGATTATGATTTCTTAATTCATGTCATACTCAAATAATTCGTAGGGTGTCATTTACTTTAGCTTTTAGAATGGTGAAATATCCTTAAAATATAGAAAAGGAGAGTTTTTTTTTTTCCGCCAATGCCAACATTAGGCAACGTACAATCTGTTTCAGAAAAGTATGAATTTTATAGGTGATAGGTGCCACTTGATGATGCTATGTGAATGCTTGTAGGAGCTTGGCTAACTAGTTGCTTACTTCAAACTTCTGCTTTCTGTGTTTAAATTGGAAGTGGATGAGGCTGTTTTCCTGGACTTATTTTTAATTGGTTGGTAGTACGTCCATTTAATCTAAGTCTCGCTTGATCTGTTGGTGTTTTTCCGGGAAAAGTTCTTTTGACTGTTGACGCATTCTTTTTAGTATTGTTAGATATATTTGTTTAAGCTAATGATAAAGCATTTTTAAATATCTAGAGCATTCTTAGAGCATTCTTGATTCCTATCTCAAAACATTTTTGGTTCAAATCTCGAGACAATCTTAAAGTAAATGTAATGTAACATATGTAGGGATCCTTTTATTTCCTTTAAGTGATTTTATGTATCATTTTGTCAGTACGTGTATAAAACTGTAATGTTTGTAATGACAAACCTAGTCAACACAGGCACAACATACAATGCTGTAATTCTTCTTCTTATGTATCCCTTTCGTAAATGGCAGAACAAATAGCAAATGAAAGGGTGGACAGAAAGAAACATAGAGATGGAATTTGATATGCATACTACCTCTGTTTCATAGATTTTTTTCTTTGAAAAAAATCAAGCTTATAAAAGCTTCAGACAATAAGGGAAAAAGAAATGGAAGAGGAAACATAGAAATATAGAATGGAAATAGTCACAAGTCCTTTCCATTTAAGTTTTTTTTAACTGCCTCCTAAATTTCCACATTGTTTCAACCAAAATGATATTTTCCCTTCAAGCTTCCAACTGGACCTCCATGAACAAAATTTTAAGCAAGCCCAAAAAATTTAATGGAATCCAGAACATGTAGTGCTCATTGCAAAAATCAAGATAATTACAATGTCAGATTTGAATGAAGTCCCTACCTTCTAATCAGAAATTAGATTGCGAAATGACAACTTTCATGCTCTTTGAAGATGCTTTTTGTCAGTGCTTACCATTGAAGCTTTCCTTATATGGTCTGGATGTTTTGAGAATACTTCCTTGGTTCATGATTTTCTGCTTGGAATCTTCCCACTTCTCTTCTGAGTTTCTTTCAAATTAATCAAGGCTTTATACTTCTCTGTTGAGTAGACTAGACTGACAACATGGGTCGGAAGGCTGGGGGCTTGTACATTAACCCAAAAAAGTTTGGCGCTGTTGGGAAGCCTTGCATGAAAGAGATGGTATCATTCCTTGGTTGTTTGTCTCTGAACAAGAGCAATGATGACAAGTGTGTGCGACAAAAGGATCTTTTGCTTTCTTGCGTGGATGCTCAGGTGCTTTCTCCTCCGTGCTATATCAGTTTTGCTTAGCTTTAGCTTTGCAATTGTGTGGTTCATTATAGGATGAATTCTATTTTGCATTTTCTCCCACTTCTATATTTGAGGTTTAGTTTAGTAAACTTGCATTACTTTTGTTAATCATCCTCTGTTTCTGTTGCAGAAAGGAAAACCCAAAAATCCTGCAAGGACCATCAATTACCACTTGCAGCGTCTGGGCAGAGACAAATATTTTTAGTCCTGCATTGCAATTTTTGCATGTGGAGGCGAATATCATTAGGATTAGGAAAAAACAGTTTTGAAGTAATATGTAATTGAATTGAAGAAAACATGTTTCGAGGCACCACGTTCTGATATGGATTTCTTAGTTGATTAATTGTAGAGAAATGCCTGCATTCCTCTCAGGTCAGGTTCATGGAAAGTTCTGGCCATAGCACATAGCTGCAAAAAACAGAGGCAGGGCTGTCTGATACGGTGGAAAAGATAATCTTGAAGTAGATGTGTTTTCTTTGTATTATAATTCAAACTAGCATTTTAATGGAACTGTGAACATGCTGAGCATGAACTCCTGAGTAACAGCTGCTAGTGGTGCAGATAATTGCAATCAAACCATCCAGTTTATATGCCTCATTGAGATATTACCCTAATTTGCTGTAAGATGATTAGGCAATGAATGATAATTATTGGGTTAAAGGTCTCCTTGTAGCTCGACATGAGTTTGTTTGATGTGAAAAATTGCTCTTGGGGGCTTATTGTTTCTGAATTGCCCTTCCATGTGTTAATTCTAATTTTAATGTGATTTCGCATAGAATTCAGGTCATAACGGTACAACCATGTTATGATGATCATGTGTCATTGTGTGCTGCCAGCTTTCTCCTCTTTGGGGGAGCTGCATTGAAGCTTGTTCTGGTGCCTGATGCTTGGGTGCATAAGGCATCTCTCTAATGACAGGATCAAGAAATGACACGACCTTCCGAAGCCCTTGCAAGCTAGTGAGCTGCTGCTAAAATGGTGCACAGCATCTTTTTGCTAACGTTCTAGATTAGGTTGTTTTATATATATATTTAGTGGATAAAAATCCTGGCCTTTTCAGGCAAAATAGGCATCTTTAAGTCCTCGCTTCTCAGGGATGGATGCTGTGTTTCCAAAGTCTGTCGACAGATGGTCCGACACATGAATTTTTAGAACTTAAAATTCTGTAGCTCGTGAACTTTTTAAACTTCCAATCCTATCTCACGCAAATGTCAAGGAAGCTTGAAGTTAAAATTTTTCATCTTACTGACTGATTGTTATGATTGTTTGACACCCTGCAGTTTCTTCTTGACAAATTTTAACTTCAAGATTGAGGCCTCCCATAAAATTGATGCCCAAATTACATAGCTGAATTGGATCATAAGAAAAATCTCCAACTGTTGATGCCTGTGGTTGCTGCAATCCTGTAATTATTCCACCCTCAATTGAATAAGTTGTATAATAACTTACATGGGTAATAGGCTGTCGTTTATGATATTAATTGTAAGTAAAACTGATTCAAGCATCCAATTATGGTTTATAATTGAGTCTGCTCTGAGTGTCCATGAATAGTCACGCAGGAAAAGTTAAACAGATATTAAAACCAGCATTTACGAAATATGCTAATAAATAAGACAAATAAATAACTCATTAACATGATTATGGTAATGGTAAGGATAACACTGCTACCGAAAAAATTCAAGCCATGACTTCCCCATTCCCAGTGCATTGTGGAGCTGGATTCAAGGAATCCCCACACATCCTCCTTATTGGGGCATGGATATTAAATAACAGTAGCACCATCAATTTATTGACTTGCTTTTTTTCCTATTGAAGAAGTCTGAAAGGAACATGAAATTAACAGACCAACGAAGATCCTCAGTTTCAATTGCTACTCACAGCAGTCCCCAGTTCAACACAAAGTGGTTTGAGCCCTTCTTCCCCCAATAAACTCAGCACAGCAAAACTAAAGTAAGAGTGATACAGATCGGGTAGCACATTCTTTGGGAATTTCGTAAAACCACCATACTGGTGCAGGCAAAACAGGAAAAATCAGCTAATCCAAAAGAACTGAAGCATTCTAAAGTAGCAAAATTAATTTAACAGAACCAATCAAGAAGAAGCATTATCGGCACCTTAGACTGGCAGGAAAGCATAAATCTACGTAAAGCAGCCTTGTCAAAGAAGTGGTAAGACCCCAAGATTTTCAGGACTCCTCCAACCCTGAACGGGACAAACAGGATTGCAAACATGTTACAGATATAACCGTTTTTAACTTAAAATTAAGATGGCCTTTTGTTCTTACCAAAATGCATAACATGTATCACTGGGTTTGTTGGCTCTTCCATGAAATCCACCATCAACTGCTTGCCTCTGCAATTGAAAAGGCGAAAAGGGAAATAGAGATCATTGCTGTATCCTTTGGGTTTTCCATCACTCTCATTGTTGTCATTGTCATCAAATAAATCAATAATCATTCAGCATAACTAATCAACAAAAGACTTAGAATTCAAGAGGTGCTAAAATCCTGGACAATTTCTCATGATTCCTAATGTAACAAATAGATGGACGAATTTCTTTAATCTAATCAAGTCATCGTGGTAGTTTCCAAAGGCCAAAGCCCCATTCAAAAATTCTCACTACAAAGTGAGTGCCAAGCTGCTATTTATAACAAGTATTACATTCATTGGCAGTTATAACATCAAATCTTTCAACGATGGGACTGAAAGGCTCATCCACATAGGAGCTATTTGAGCTATTATTCTAAAGCATAGTAACTAGGACCTGCTGATGACATGGCTTAAGTATCAGCAATGAATAAGCTGCTAAGGATGCACTGGATTGCACACATATTCAAGATATGTCTCTAAACTGCTGGCTATCACTCGATGTGGGGGCTTTAGGAGGGAAACACAAAAAAAAAAAAAAAAGAAAAATCTACTCAACTTCAATTTTCCAGATATATGATGCCTCTCAGGAAACGTACCTGTAAGCACCACTCCACTAGCAATGTCACATCAATGACCATGGATTTTGCAGGTTTTGAAGAACTATCACGATTAATAAAACCCATTAGCTCGAGAGCTGCGACTGCACAATAGGTCGCACCACCTGTGTCGTTAAGACAATGACAAATCTTGAGCTCTTACCAAAGACAGTTGTACAGATTAATAGCAAATTGTCTGGGCCTTCTAAACATTGAAAAAGGAGAATCTTAATGGTTATACAAGCAAAAAAAAAAAAAAAAAAAAAAAAAGAACCCACTTCTATCTAAAACATGCAGCAACAATATCAACATGTTGTCAACATGCAAACGCAAAACGGCACAAATGTATACAAACAGAAGGAGATAGAATGACAAAAGAGAAGGAGCAGCTACCACTGTTCTGCTGATAAAAGAGATGGTTAAGAAGAACATCATAACCTGCAATTCATAGGATTGACTTACCATGAGATTCTGAACCTGGTACCAAACCAAAGGCCCCATCATATGACTGTAAGTAATAGTTAAAAGCATTAGAACACTTGCAACAAAATCCCATTGAGAACAAGGATATTTCTTAATCATAACAGAACTGTTGCCATGTTTCAGAGAAAGGCATGTAGAAGCTGCTCAAATTACAGACCTGGCACTGTATTATATAATCCTTAGCCTTTTCTTTGTCGATTCCAGACCAATTATTTAGCATAGAACAAATGGCAGCTGAAAACACCAACCACATTTAATGATATGAGCTCCTAATAATTCAAAGAGAGTAATGAAGATAGACACAAGCAAAGAAAAGCTTTTCTTACCAGCACAATATACAAATCGCAGGTCTGATTCAGCCCCAAAATGAATAGGCATGAAACTGTCAAAGAGTATATATAACTTTAATTTCTTCTAAAAGAAGCCAGGAAATAGTGCTGACAGTACTAAATCAAAGTGAACAAATGTATGCACAAGATATATAATCAGTAGAAATTCATGTATGTATGCATAATACATATAATAGATCCATGCAAGCTGGCAAAGAGAGGAAAGGAGAGAAAAGGGGAATGCCTTTGGCAGTAATCTTGATTCTCAAGTAAGTCTAAAATGAAAGGAAGTTTCCTTTGATAGGATTCTCTAAGTGGATGCAGGCATTAACTTAGCATATAGTGAAGAATCACCAATTTTTTTATTCTATAAAGCATGTGTAGAAAAGGGGAAACATTGTTAGGAAGGGTATTTTTCAATAGCACGCATGTAACAAAATATGCACATGAACAACATCAGACAACTGTAGTCACCATACAATATTTCCTCCCGTCAGTTTATTTATTTCCAAAGACATAAACAAATGCACAAAAAGCATACCATGATGAGAATCACATGACAAAATAAACTTCAACACATTGTTAGTTGAGGTATCTATGTAGCAATGCAGATAAATACACACTTACATACGAGCATATATGCGCATATACACTCATGTAAAGGTGCAAATACTTGTATATGTTGCATGTGTACCCACAAGCATGTATTTAAGAAATCAGTGAACGCAAAGACATTACCTAAAGGATTTTCAGGGTCTCATTTTCCTGGAAAAAAAAATTGTTACAATATATATAACCCATTGTCATTTTCTATTTTTCTATTTTGTGATATATAAGATCACGAAAAAGAGAGGATGAAGATAAAAATATGCCTTCCATCAGGCTGTTGAAGATTTCTCATTGAGGTCGAGATTACTTCAGGATTGATATTTGACAGATCGTAGCCGATGATCTTCAATATGGCAAGAGCAGAATAAGTACTTGCTAGATGACTGCAGTTGTGACTTAAAACCTGTCAGAGATAATGAGATAATAAATTGACAAATTGCCAAACTAGGAAAAAATTATAGAAAAGATTTTGCATTTAGCACCAGAATAACTCAGCACATACCTCACTGTCATCGGTTGTAAATTGAGAAGTTCTAGAGCCATAGAATCCATAGAATTGTCCTGAGCAAAGTAGCAACTTAAATGAATTTCCACAAATTGCAAAATGATAACAAGATAAATGCAAACAGGAAATCTCTTCATACAACATACCATCCTCCAGGTCAGATTTTGTTCTCGGATGTGCTTGAAAGGATAACACCCAACTGGCTACTTGATCCTTGTCAACCTGAATCAAAAGATCATTCAAGAATATGTTCAGTGAACAATATTAAAAGAAGACAAGGCGGCCAATAATGCTGTGCAACTGAAGCTCCAATAAGTTCCATGGCTTGATGACATGAATGTGACATTTCAAAACCAATAGTCTACAATAACATGATAGTTAATGCTGAACTTATGATTTGCAGAACACAGAAATGGTAGTAGTGAAGCTAATCTTAGTTATTTCGCTAATATTAATATTTTATGTGCCTACCTGCCTTATTTATTTTTTATATATTATATATAAAAAAAAAAAATCTCTCTTTATCTCTTCAATCTTTTGGTAAAAGATATGAAAGAGTAAAAACATGTTAGGCGTTCGATTTTCCCCCTTTTTTCAAGTACTTTTGATTTACCATTCATTATACATTCTTTTTTGACCACTTAAACTTACCCTTGCAATAATGTCATTTGGTAACACTGTATCCATCCAGCATGTCATGGAATGATAAAACTATTGCTAGATATTTCAAAAATTTATCACAGGTCCAATTAGATAAAAGATGCACGGAGGAGAAAAGGCATCAACCCAGAAGAAATAGCGGGGGAAAAAAAAAAGATTTTTTTTGTTCTTGTTGTTCGTTTCTTTTTTTTTTTTTTTTTTTTTTTTTTTTTTGTTGACAATCTTGATTTTTTTTCTTTTTCTTTTCCTACCGAACAAAATCTCAGATAACGTATTCCTTTACTGAAATTGCCAGTTTATCAAAAGAGGGAAGAAAAAAAAAAAAAAAAATCCATAACAAGAGGAATTGAACGATGGGCTATCTACTGCAATTCCGCACCGTGGAATTAAAACCATGATCCACTTCCAACAAGTCCGACTTTTGACAAGAATGAACCCCTGGATTAGGGTAATTTGGGGAAATTAGGAAAGGACAGCGCTTTTACCAGATCTAGGGCATCGAGGATGCCGAGACCGGAGATCGTGAAGTAGGCGAGCGTGAGACGATTGATCTCTTGCGACTCGTAGTGGTACGGCAGCCTCGCCACCATCATCTCCAGGTACTGCACGTGCCTCTCCGTCTCAAACTCCAGCCTTTCCGAATCCATGGCCGGCCGGCGCGACAGCAGAGCGCCGGATCCGCGGACTCAAAAAGACTGCTCTCCGTATAACGCCTCCCAGGTCACGTGGCATCTTAATATTCGCGGTGTTTTTAGGCAGCCGTCACGTGGCATCGATTCGGCGGCGATGCTCCTCCTGCCCCGTTATCCTCGGGACCCAGCTCGCTTAAGCAAGTGGGCTTGGATCTTAGGTTACAGGCTTTCATTCTATCAGCTTGCCCATTAAAATACGGTCGTGGACCCTCTTATAATGAGGCCCATTTAGCTTTAATTCTCTCGTCACCCAAAAACGCCCGAAAAAACCCAACTCGATTCGGTGAATTCAGTGAGTGACGTAGCGGGGCGACTAACTGGTACCTTGAGAAAGCGCCGGAGCCATTTCTTCGAACGGTGGGCGCGCGGATTGAAGCAATACAACGAAGGCCTGGACGCTGGCCCCGACCTTCGCTGAGCGCTGTCGAGTTCGACTTTCTTTTCAATTTCTCGCTGAAAAGAGATACCAATTCACTGTTCATTCTTTCTTAGTTTCTTTCCTAGGTGGGATGGTTCATTATTTGTTGGCCAATGTTCTCAGGCACCTGGTTTCAGAATATCTCGACCGCCAACGGGCAAGCTTAGCTCAATACCATCAAAGTCGACGCCAAAGGGAGGCATGTTTCGCACTCTGAAAGCATTCCCGATGTTAACCGGATCTAATAACATACGGTTAATTAAAATTTTCTTTTTAAAAAAAAAGAAAAAGATGATCCGATTATCATGATTTTGTGTTGCAATTGCAAGTGACTAGTTCCTATTGTACAGATGCTTATGTTTCGCTGAGTCATGATTCTGTGTCTGTCGTTCGAATGGATGATTAGTTTTAGGTTTACTCTTTCCAGCAGTAAGGATGACATACATCTGGATTCAAGAAGGGGACTTGCGCAACATTGTATGGATTTCTTGGAGTACTCGAGCATTTCCTGCTGTTACTGTAATGATTTGATCTGTTGCAATATTATTCTTTTGCTGAAACTAAATATCTGATGCAAACCTCGACTGCTCCATTTTTTATTTACTTCGTAGTTGTTTGCTTAATGTATGAGGTGCTTGACAGACTGTAGTTCTTTGATATGCTCGTTATGGAATCACTTGTTCTGCCTATTAGGTTTAGTGTTTGTTTTGCGGAATGCTATCATTGATGAGCTCGCTTCTTTTTCAGTGAGCAGCATCATTCCAGGTCCACTTGTGGGCTTGCTGCGGTCTATTAGAGAGGTCAGTGCATCATTGACATCTAGTTTTCTAAGCTCTGCGCATGACTTCAGTGGTTTCTTGAGAAATTTGCTGAAGATATGACCTTGGATGTCCTCTTGCTTTGTATGGACTGTTATGGTCGTCTGGTCTCATAATAGAAGTATTTTCTTTACATTAGTTATCCACACCAAACCTTAATTACATTGCATGTATCATTTGCTGGATCAACGCTTTCAATTTCAAAACATCATGATCAGGAGTAGTAATACTTTTCCTTCCTTGTTACTCTATTTCATGCTTTCAATATATGGACCTTCTCTCTCTCTCTCTCTCTCTCTCTCTCTCTCTGCCATTTGTGGTTTTTTTAGCAACTATTCATTTCTAAATTAGGTGGCATTTCTCCAAAAGCATGCGCATGTTTTCTTTTCCCATACCGTCGCATTTTTTTCAAAAATGAAGGAACACATTAAGCTGTTGTACTATTTTTTTAGAGTAAATTTCTCAAATAATTTCTAGTGTATTCTTCAATTTGGATGTTATCTATTTAGAGATGACAAATGCATTTCATTTTTATCCATCATATGTGAAATTTTCCCCTCCTTACTGAGTAAGCATCCTACTGACCAAAACATGGATTCATGAAGTGTTGCCATTGCCATATCTCTAGTATATAACTGCAGTTTTCTTGTTATTTTCTTTCTTGTCTATTGTCTGTGGAGTACATTTTTCCTGCTTGATAGTTACCATAGAGTTGGAAAGCTATGGCATAAATGTGCACTTTATATGATCTTAGATTGGTGAGGGGCCGTAAGAGTAATACCGGAACTCTTTCTCTGAGCACAACATCCTTGTTTGTCTATTGCATTTTCCATCTCGGGTTGCTTTGGCAGGTGATATCAGACCTCTTAAAGATGATAAGGTAACATTGCCTTTAAAGCTTCATGAGTGGACCTCTTGATCATTTGTTTATCAGTCAGTTAATAGGAACTCGAGTACCTGTCCTGTTCACAACAAATTCTGTGTAGCTTCTCTTAATAGGGCTGGATGGCCAGTCATGATGTTATGGATCCTATTGAGATATGAATATGGTGATTTACCAGCTCTGATTTTCTGGTGTACTAACATACGACTCTGGGTCCAGATTGTTGCAGAAAGACTAGCAGAATCTGTAATGTCGCGAAATGAGACCGTTAGACAGGCCAGTTATACTGTATCTGCCATACTAGGTTCCACCAGTACCAGTTGCAGATCATGGAGTGAAAATCTCTAGGAGATATTAAATGAAAGTAGCAACTACAATGTTTATAAGTTTGATATAAGGTATGACAGGCTCATTTATAACATTGAGGTCCCAATTTACTTTTTTCTTTCAAGTCTGCCATGGAAAATATACTTTTTCCCTAAGCATATTGTTTTCCTCTTGCGATGCAGTTTGGTGACTGGTGCTTGTGTCTGGCTGTTTGGAATTCATGAATTTTGGCCTGATCTGATGAATAAAAGAGTGTGAAATTAGGATGGTCATGGGTAAGGAGTCTTGGAATCCAGGTTTTACTAGAGAGTGTGAAATTAGGTTGGTCATGGGTCAGGAGTCATGGGTAAGGAGTCTTGGAATCCAGATTTGATGAATCAGTTTAGTGTTGCCTTCCCAGGTCTAAAATCAGATTCTGGTACTCTACCTGCCAGGGTAAAAAGGGGGGAAAATGGGTGCTTCACAAGATTTAGGTGAAAGTTGGAGTTTAACGGACAAATAATGCTAGCATATTACATTAATTAGCTGCCTTGGTTTGAAGATTCCTACCCTCAGACATTTTTACACTGTGGAGATTGCATAATCTTTGAAATTGCATTTATTCAATCTGCTTTACAACTTCAGCACCTAGCGTGCAATCCAGGGTCTGTGTGCATCAATGCTCATAAATACCTCTTGCATTTTCCTGCACAAGATCCCAGACAGTCATGGTTCAAAGAGCATATGATTGTGAGCTGCTGACGTTGCTGGTGCATAAACCAATAAGACATTATTAGCCCATGTCACATGACAAACATGTAGCTTTATTCATAATAATAATTTGGGCATTTTCTCGAATATACCTATGGCTATCTAATAAAAGGTTTAAAAACACATATACACCTTCAGATGAATTATGGAGTGATAAAATAAAAACAGACTGCTGCAACTGACTCAAGTCAGATAAATTTAATTTCAGGGTGAGTTTAATCACCGGAAAGATATCTAAGCAATGTCCACACCCAGCCTTGGTTTGTTACTGCAAATGCATGATTGGCATTTTAAATCTTATTTCCGGATCATGCACTTATTTTGATGGCAGCGGGGGCTCCCATGATGAGAAACCAGAGGATGTTGAAGCACCTAAAGCAGATATGTAAGATTTGTGCTTAGCAGATTTCAACTTTTCAATTTAGATATGAATCTCAGTTAGCTTAAGGTCATTTCTAAATGGTTTAGACTAAGTTTAGTTGCTTAAGAAAATATTATCTTGTTACTTTTCAATGCGTAACTTGTGCTCTGGCATAGTTTTCTCTAAACAAGACAGTTTTGTATTCTGCATTGTTAATTTTCTTGAGCACATTATCAGTTCTTTTCACTTATATGCTTTGTTGTCTTCTGTATAGTGCCATTTTCTGAAAAGATAATTGATGGGATCAATCACTTATAGGGCATTTATGTTTATCTGTTTTGAATTTAATAATGCAACTGCACAAGTCATGCAGCTTTGCCATCTTCAAACTCCATTTATATTTCCATATGTTTAGTAAAATCAAGCTTCTTCACTTTTGAGGAAAAAAAAAAAAAAAAAAACTGTAAAAACTCAAATCATATGTTTGTTATAATTAGTGAACCTGACAAAACCTTGTGCAGTTGATACTGCTGCAGGGCTTCATGTTTACACCTTTTCTGTGCAATGATTTTGAGGATCTAAAGCATATATTTAAAACAAACTGTTTTTATGCATTCAGACATCATCAATAAAATTGAATTCAGTACCCCCCTGATATCTCATTCATGTGTTCTCTATCTATTTTTTAAAAAATTATCATGCAAGTTTAGGTTTTACTTATGCATAAATGTATTTCTTGCTATTTTATTTTGAACTTGGAGTTTAATTATGTTCCTGAACAGCTTATCATCCTGCATGATTTAGTAAGTTTCCAATTGAAGAGTCTTTGACCAATGAAGGTTGACATCACATCATTCTGTAATTTGTGTGGTTGCGTCCCATTCACATTCTTGCATACTGTTGGGGAATATTGGGAACATTATGAGCCAACCTTTCCCACCCCTTTATGCTTTTTGACAGGACTGTACTGGTTGTGGACATCAGCATGATTATTGAAATGTGTTGAGCATAATAAAGAGTAAAGAAAGAATGAAACACAAGACAAAAAATTATAAGAAAGATATACCAGAGAAGAAACTATAAGAAATGATTAGGGGAAAATCTAGAAGATAGCTTGGCGAAGATTTTATGCTTCAATTAGTGGATGATGCACTTACACAATCATCCCCTTTATTTATACAAGTCCCCTGCTATTGGCCAGGATGGTTTGGACAACCTAGTTATTTAAGAAATAACCCATTTTTATGAAAAAATCACTACAAAATCCATAAGATTTGCATGCGCACCCCCTAGAGGTGGCAATTCATGTTGTAGTATCGTATTCCTGTCGTGTCGAAACTAAGATATAATACTATATAGGTCGATATGAACATAACATGATTGATTAATTATGTCAAAAATCCAAATATAAACACGATTCGATTATTAAATAGGTAACACGACACGACACGCGTAACCCGTTTAATAAATAGATTGTGTTAAATTGACATGACACGACTTGCTTAATACGAATAGACACCACTCGCTTAACACGATAGATACGACCCACTTAACAAAACAAAAATAATCTTTTCATTTTTCAATATAACATATTAAGTACTCTTTACATAAAAAGAAAAAAAATAAATGAGAAGACTAAAAATATCATTAATTAAATGGGTTCTAACAGTATTATTTTTAGGTTGCGGGTCAATACTTGATATGATACGATTATTTCGTATCATAATTATGTCGATACAATTACGATACAAATGCTCTTAACATCAATCCAAATCCACTTATTTCGTGTCAGGTTCGAGTGTTGTTTGTGTGATATGTCCAATTTTGCCACCCCTAACACCCCCCTCCTTCCAACATACATAGGCACTGATACAGAACAGAACGAAAAGAAGAAGAATACATAGTCCTCAAATGTAAAATATTTTGAATGGATTTCTGATAATCGATAGGCATTCTTTTGCCATTTTCTAAAAGATAAAATTGTGTTAAAGATATTGCAGTTATCCTTACATATTGCCATGGACCTCTAAAGTTTTATACTCTTGTCATGCAAACAAATTTTAAAATCCATATGGATATTGTATCCTTGCAAAAAGCCTTCTGTTTAGTTATAAAATTGTTATCTGAACATGATTGCAACTTGATAATATAACTTAATATTATTCTTTACATGGTTAAAACTGATGGGCATGAAACTTTCAGCTTTAGAAATTTGTGCAAACTCAAATTTTTTTTATCAAGCCTAGAATATAATCAATTTTAGCAAGTTGTTACTTGTTCACCGACTCTCTTGTTATATCATGAAGGATGCATTAATGCTGTCCATTGACCGGAACAGATTTGATGTCTTTGCTAAGGTCCGTGGAGCGGTGGACTGCAGTAGCCTCAGTCAGCAGTATGGATGGAGTTCAGGTTTGCATTCAAAGAAGAAGCACAAGATATTGAAGTTTTTTGCCTCATGCTGGTGGAATTGGAAGAGGAAGCTCTTAGAAGTGTCAAGAGCTACAGCGGGCAAGGTCGAGTCATGGAGCCTACGGTCATTGTCAAGGCAGTGATCTCTGATGTTTTATCAACATCAGACTTCCCATCTGGCAGAAAATTTTGAGTGGCCTCGCAACAGAATAGTGGAAGCTTTCTTAACAAAATTTTTGTTCCTTGGTCTGCAGTTGACGCTAATAGGATTCCAATTTTCCCGTCAATTTAATTTTTTGCAACCAAAAGAATAGCTTGAGAAATTACTATAGCTGGATTCCTATGAATGTGACGTCAAGATGGGCCTCTCTTCTTCCCACACAAGATCAATGTGGAACTGAAATTGTTTCGGTCATATTTCTGAATTATCAATACCATAGTTACAATATTCTTCAAATTATTGAAAAAAATCTTGAATTGTTTTTGGTTTTCCTTCTGATCAAATAATTCTCAATTTATTTTCCAACAATGAATTGATCTAGAACTATGTAATTATTCTTGAATTATACACGAATTTTATGATTTATTTATGAATTATTCATGACTAATTTAAGGAATTTTTATGTGCTACAAATTAATGATGCCATATATAGCAGCTACTAGTGGCTTATTTTGCTATCATTTTTTTATTTTTACTACTCCAAGACTTATTTTTAAGTTGATAAGCTTAAAAGTACCTTAGATTTTTTAAAAAATCTATTATTGTTTTCTAACACTTTATCTGTCAGTGCTGTTCCCTAACTTTTGATGAATTTTCCAGATTTTTATACATTATAGTTATATCTTGAATCTGTTCAGGTTCCATTTTCTTATTGTTGCATGGTTTTTTTGATGTAATTACCATTTGGCAGTGAGTTTGAAAGTGCATGCAGATTATGCTTGGCACAAACCTTACATCCAAGTGCTAAGCTAGGATTACTCATGGCACCATATATTGGCAGAATAAAAGAATTACAGGGGAGTCCACCCTAACAACCTGCTTGTGTCTATATTTCATTGCAAATTGTACAACCACAGCAGCACGTCCCAGGCTGCTCAATTTAATTGACACAGTTGGCTGATTATGTTTGAAACCACTTTGATCAATATAAACAGCCGTGTACTTTTAGAGGATGATATAGATCATTTTTATCTACTTTTGAAATTAAATTTTCTGGACACAGCTCCTCCGTCATGCTACACCAGCAATATTCATTCATGCTCTTGAGATTTGAATGATGTTAATCTATCATTGCAGTATAATTGACAATGGATGACCCGGATCCAACATCTCAAACAAACCAGATTTAACCACCATCTCAAACAAGCCAGATTTTTCCTGCTATCAGGTACTTGGAGGACGCGCATATGCATAACAAGATAGCAATTATATGTGATATATTGGATATCAAAAATAAGAGTAACGAAATTCAGACGGCATTCAAATCCTTAGGTAAAAAAAAAAAGAAAAAGACATGGCCTCTAATATAATTCGGCCAAATTGTGAAACTAATCAAATAAGGTGTCCCATCAAATACTTAACCCAAAGAGTTCCTAAAGAATTTTATCTCGTTTAATCAACCTCCTCAATTTTGGGACCAGCACCGCTAGCACCAGCTGAAGGACCATCTTCATCCATGCCACCAGCCATATCACCACCAGCACCCTGATACATCTTGGCAATAATAGGGTTGCAGATGCTCTCCAGCTCCTTCATCTTGTCTTCGAATTCATCGGCTTCTGCCAACTGGTTGCCATCTAGCCACTGAATTGCTTGCTCGATAGCATCCTCAATCTTCTTCTTATCAGCAGCAGGAAGCTTGGATGCAATCTTATCATCCCGGATGGTGTTCCTCATGTTGTATGAGTAGTTCTCCAGAGCATTCTTGGCCTCAACCTTCTTCTTGTGCTCTTCATCCTCGCTCTTGTACTTCTCAGCCTCTTGCACCATTTTTTCGATTTCCTCCTTGCTCAGCCTTCCCTTGTCGTTGGTGATAGTGATCTTGTTCTTTTGACCAGTGGTCTTGTCCTCTGCTGAGACATTCAAGATGCCATTGGCATCGATGTCGAAGCAAACGGTGATCTGAGGTACACCCCTTGGAGCAGGGGGGATGCCAGACAGCTCAAACTTGCCCAGTAAGTTGTTGTCTCTGGTCCTAGTCCTCTCTCCTTCATAGACTTGTATCAAGACACCTGGCTGGTTGTCAGAGTAGGTGGAGAAGACCTGCTCCTTCTTGGTGGGAATGGTGGTGTTCCTTGGAATCAACACGGTCATGACTCCTCCAGCAGTCTCCAAACCAAGGGAGAGTGGAGTAACATCCAACAGAAGAAGGTCCTGTACTTTCTCATTGCCCTCGCCGCTCAAGATAGCAGCTTGGACAGCAGCACCATAGGCAACAGCCTCATCAGGGTTGATGCTCTTGCAGAGCTCCTTCCCGTTGAAGAAGTCCTGCAGCAATTGCTGAACCCTGGGAATTCTGGTTGATCCACCGACAAGGACTACATCATGGACAGAGCTTTTGTCCATCTTAGCATCTCTAAGGCACTTCTCCACTGGCTCCATGCACTTCCTGAAAAGATCCATGTTCAGCTCCTCAAACCTGGCTCGGGTAATGGTGGTATAGAAATCGATACCCTCGAAGAGGGAATCAATCTCAATTGTGGTTTGGGCAGTGGAAGACAGGGTCCTCTTGGCCCTCTCACAGGCTGTCCTCAACCTCCTAAGAGCCCGAGGGTTGCCACTGATGTCCTTCTTGTTCTTTCTCTTGAACTCCTGAACAAAGTGGTTCACCAATCGGTTGTCAAAGTCCTCACCTCCAAGATGGGTGTCTCCTGCAGTGGCCTTCACCTCAAAGATACCCTCCTCAATGGTAAGGAGGGAGACATCAAAGGTACCTCCTCCAAGGTCAAATATAAGAACATTCTTCTCACCAACGCTGCCAGCTTTCTTATCAAGACCATAGGCAATGGCAGCAGCTGTGGGCTCATTGATGATACGCATGACATTGAGGCCAGATATCACACCAGCATCCTTGGTGGCCTGCCGCTGTGAGTCATTGAAGTAAGCAGGGACAGTGACCACAGCATTCTTGACAGAGGAGCCAAGATATTGCTCCGCAATCTCGCGCATCTTCATCAATACCATGGAAGAGATCTCTTCAGCAGCAAACTGTTTATCTTCCCCTTTGTATTGGACTACAATCATAGGCTTTTCTCCAGGGCCAGCAATGACCTTGAAGGGCCAGAGCCTCATATCATTTTGCACAGAGGCATCACCGAATCGCCGTCCAATCAATCGTTTGGCATCTGCAACGATACATGTTTGTTAGAATATGGACTCTTAGAATTTACCAGTCTTAAGAAACAATCAGCTTTAACTGGAAGAGAAAGCATCATATACAACAACAAAAAACAAAAATGCAACAAGAGAAAGTTGATTATTTAACATACCGTGTCATCGATAATATCAAGACATATCATCACAATCTTGTCCATCAACAATATTTACATAAGATAATGCTACAGAACAAATGTATGCTTAGGTAAAACAGGTTAAAAAAAGTGACAACAGAAGGAATCATCAGATTAGTTTTAGATAATTATAAAAATTTTCATGCCATCTAATTATGGAATGCATTCACAAAATTTTGCAATCAAAAGAATGATCAGCCTATTGCCAGCTATGTTAAGCAAACTGGAAGCTATAAAACAACTAAACAGTAATTATAAAACAACTAAACAGTAATTATTTAAAAAAAAGGGAACACTTAAAAACAATTATCATATATATGTGGTACCCAGCAGGAAGCTCAGATATAGAGCCAAAAACAGATCAGATACTGGTATATTTATATTGGCATCTATATTTTTTAATAAATATAAATACAGATATGTTTATATTAATGGATACCAAAATTAGTATCTATAGTTTTAAATGGATACGAATAGGAATCAGATATAAAATATATCCATATTTATTCTAAATTGATACAGATACAAGATAGATATTAGTTTTATCCATGTATTTTATTCAGATACACATATAATATTAATTCACATATAAATTAAATTTTAAATAGAATTTAATCACAAGAACTAATGCTGATATAATCATAAAAGACGGTAAGTGGGAATGAGATAGTTATTAGACCCAGAACAGATGACAACAGAGCCAAGGGACAAAGCCACCAAGTAACTGGTCCAACGACTGGCTCAATCAATCAGACCAGATTTGATTTAAAAATATATAATATTTTTTAATATCAAAACACTGTCCTTTATATCGCACAGATTTAAATTCATGACAGTATTAATTTACAATAATCATGTATCATCTAATTTTTAAAAAACCTGTAAAAATAATTACATTTAGAATTCATGAATAATTAAAGAAAAATAAAATTTAACTATTTATTTAAAAATAATTTTTGAGAATATCATAAAGACCAAAATAAAGTATATTAATTTTTCTATATTTTTTCATAGAAATATGTAATTATTTTTAATAAAAATGACTAATTATTTAAATCTAGCGACATATTCAAATTACATCATTAATGGCGCCGACAAATTTTACTAAAAATTATAAATCATCAGCTTGAAGCAAAAGTTGATAATTTATTGGTAGATAAAAAATTGTAGACTAGCCATTAAGTAAGTGTTTGACTCTAGTTCTACTTTCTAGCATGATTTCGATATGCACTATTTAAGAGCTCGATTCATATTCAGCAAAATTTAGAGCTGAATATTAAGATCCGGTTATGTAAATCTGACAAAACTCTTAAGATTCAGATCCAGATTTATGATACAGATTCATTTCCGACAAAATTAATTGGTCTATCAGGATCCGGAGATCCGGATCTGGAAAAAAAATCCGGATCCAGATTCATTTTCCACAAAATCGTGCATCTGAGTCCCACAGCATACAGAAATTTGTATCATGATCTGATGTGATGCAAGCCGGATAGAGAGACAGATAGATACGGTGCCTTCTTCTTCTCTCAAATTCCTATTTCTGCATTAAAATTTAGGAAAACTAACTTTTTTCCCTTCTAAAAATCTTATTTTTGCACTAAATACTAGCAAAAAAAAAAAAAAAATTACTTTTAGCAAGACTGAAACCCAAATCAAGACCATAGATAATCTAATGCAAGATAAACGAACGATTTAAACAGCAGACCGATCTATCAAAATATGCAAACCAAATCGAGTAAATAACGAGAGACCAGACGGATAAATTCGTCAAATCAACAATCACGCCTCTTCTCTAACATAGATCTACCACGAGACTCTTATATCTCGAAACAACAAAAGGCACTGCACGAGCCACGGATCACAACTAACCAGAGAGAGGAGAAAAAGAAATATATATATATATATATATATAAAAGAGATCGGTGGAAAAAAATGCTCACCAAAAACGGTGTTGGTGGGGTTCATGGCGACCTGGTTCTTGGCGGCATCGCCGATGAGACGCTCGGTGTCGGTGAAGGCCACATAGGAGGGGGTGGTGCGGTTCCCCTGGTCATTCGCGATGATCTCCACCCGATCGTGCTGCCATACTCCCACGCACGAGTAGGTCGTGCCGAGATCGATCCCGATCGCCGGACCCTCGCCTTTACCGGCCATCTCTTCTATCTATAGAATTAAAGATCGACTGCAATCTAACCTAAAGAGGAGGACAAAGTATAGCCGGCGGCTTGACCGGCTAAAAAATTGAAACCCTAGATTAGGAATCGGTGGAGGAGGAGGAGCGCAGAGGGTGGTGGTTTTATAGCTTCGGATCGATGCTATTCTAGAAGTTTCTAATCGTCGATACCCGTTGGATCGGCTATGGACGCGCCTGATAGATTTGGATTTTTTTTTGGTTTCTAAGCGAGTTCTGATTGGTTGAGCATTTTAAAACATCGCGTCGACCGGACCTTTATTCGCCCCCCATTTTGGACAGATCAGCGTAGCTGGCCCTCGTGTGAACGCGTTGCCTGAACGTGGACAATGAAAACTATGGAAAAATATTTATCACGGCTGGATTACACTTTGATTCCACATCTAGCGTTGGATTCATTCACTTTGCCAACGCGCTAGCTGCCGCCAACTTTAGACTTGGTCCAAATTGGTAGGCAAAATAATTTTTATGAGAATTTTTTATAAAATGAAGACACTTTTTAAAATAACTTTGCCTCGGTTAAAAATTTGTTTCGAGTCATTCTTTTTCCTTTGACATGTGTCACAAAATCATGTGAGACTAACAAAATAGATTTTTTTTTTCAGTAAATTTTTATATGTAGCATGAAAAATTCTAATATTGAATTTTGTTGGATGCTAATATGAGCTAAGCTATGTAGGTTCAATATTTTTAATCTTTATATTATTTAAAAATTAAAAAAAAATAATTTTTTTAATTGTATGGATGGTAGGAAGATTAAAATAAGATGAAAATATATTTTTGAGCATTAAATTTTTAATTATTGTAATTTATTTATTTTTATTTTTTAAAAATATTATATTTTTACATATCAATGGATTTATATGTTTATTTTGAAATAATATTTTAATTAATTTTATGTGTAAAAAAATATAATATTTTTAAAATATGAAAGTGCGGGGGATCAAAATGAAATTTGACTGCGAGATCAAAATATATTTTAGCTTTAAAAAAATGTTAGAGCGACGGGTGTTTGGATTGATTTAGTTGATTGAAAGTGGGCAAGTACAAATCCATTTCATTAACTCGGCTTTGACTCCCGGCTGAAGTCATTCTAAATACATTGTTAATCTATTTTTTTGGGACCCACTTTGATTATTTAGCAGCAACTAAATGTGAAAACGGCTTCTCACCGACTTGAGCTAAATAAATTCATGTATTCAAAACATATATATTTAAACATGTACTTTCAAAAAAAAAAGGTTTGTGCCTGTAACACATACCTTGTTAGAAGATTTGAAGTATAATATTTTTAAAAAATTAATGAACTGAATATATCTTATATGTGATTTTTTCTATTATATATATATAAATATAATTTTAATCATTGGAAGTTTGAACTAGTTTTTAGTTAATAGGTGATATTTCGAAAAATATATGGGTAGCAAATTGGGAATAGATTAACATTTTTTTTTTTTCTTTCTCCTCTTTCTCTCTTTTCTCCTTAGTTCCATAGACCTTAATTCATATGAGACTCAAAAACTCTCAACCATCGAACTTTCTTTGCTGTTAGAAAGTTTTTTATCATAGAACTCTAATCCCCTCATTCTTTATGCATGCACCAACAATTAAGTGATAAATCATATTAACTTATGGGATAGAATCCGATCACAACTAACCCTGCATACCAATAAAGGAGTGAGGTGAAAGTTGGTTTTGAGATTGATGACTTGGAAATGGAAGAGACAATATGGCCCCAACAAAAAAGTCTTTCGGATATTCCTTGATGGAAGACTTGTAGAGGACAAAGGAAGAGTGTGAGCGATGCCAAGGCGTTCCAATTAAGATCCTTTGATGCTCAAGTTAACAAAAGAAGGTAAAGATTATGAAGGACAGACCTTACAACCATGCTCTTGCTAGTGAAGAGAATAGAGAGTGGAGAGAGAGAGTTCAAGAGAAAGAGAGTTAGAAGAGAACCCTGTGAAAGGGTGCTTGACCTTACTCAAGCTTAATGGTCTGGTATAGTGAGACTTGATAGTCTGATATGCTGGAAAAGAGGCTGATCTTTAGGTTCAGGATGGGCTCTCCATCCTTATTTGGCTTTTATACCTGCCTATAAAATAGGGAAGCTGGTTTAGATCATGCACCTAATACTTGATCATAAAGGTTGGCCTTCGGTGCCACATGCTTGTTACCATAAATCGCTCTCTACATGGAGTAGTTGGTTTTGCTAACCTGTTGCAGGGCATGTGCATCCTTACTGATCAGCTATACGTCTTATGTTAACCCATTAAGTAAAGGCTTCTATCTTAAGAGATTAGTAGTTGTTGTTAAATAGGCAACAATACGATGCCTTATTTAACTGATGGCTAATAAAAAGCATGCCTTATCAGATGCCCTTCAATTTTGAAGTCAAAGTGGCCAATTCGAGTAAGGGAGTGCATTTGATGCATTAAGCACCAGTTTGTGACTCTACCACTTGAAGCGGCCTTATGGGCCTCTTGCTTCTTGAGAGGTGCAAAACACATAGAAAAATTTATAGAATTTTTATTTCGTCAACTGGCTTTAGCTTACAGTGAGACATATGTTCTTGAGTTGAGAGCCTTTTGGTGGGTCAACTCTATTCGGATCATCCTGAATTTAGTGCTGATCTACTAGGGTCAATGTTTGAAAGAATGAGGGCATCAAGTTGCCCTCTTTTAAAGTTCCCACATCAAAAGGAATTGATGCTTAGGCCCTTTAGGTCCATAACGATATGATGGTGCCTCTTCGATTTTCAGATATAATGTCTATTCGATGACTACACCATATTCAATGATTCAGAGTTTGCATCATTTTCTAGAGCGCTTGATTGAGCTTAATCTTTGTATGCCCTTGCCTTGCCCTATGAGATTTGATGGTGTGCTTGAATGGTCCATCTATCCACTCAGTCCATCAGCTAGCGACTGTTCGAGTTCTATAAAGATTATCAAATTATTCTCTTTTCCTCGTTCTTGACTTCTTCATCTTTTGTGCTCACACTCTTGCCCTAAATCATCTGTGAGTTTCAGATGATTTAAATTACCTGGAAGCCATTTCCTCAAACTACAGCTTCGGCGTGAAGTGGAAATCAGGGAGGTTATTGGCAGTGAGGGAGAAGAAGCAGTTATCTTCTCCATTGAAGCAGATCCAAGCCTCAACTAGTAAGCTTCTTGAATCCTGGATTCTTCCCTTGAATTCATAAGAAATTAGCATTTAGATTAAGTGGGGTTTCGATGGATTCAAAAAAACCTTACATCTCTGTTTTGGCTTAAAATAGGGCTTTGGTGGGCATTGAGCAGCCGGCGTTCTTCCTCCACTCTGGCAGGTCTTCTCCCCTTCTTCTTCTTTCTTTAGAGGACCTAGATCCTTGGTTGGCTGCCAATAGTTGCCGGAGTTAGGGATGCTGGAGGTTGAAATGCCCTGTTTTGAGTAGGAGTTCATGGCCTTCGACCAATCGATCCAAGACTTAGAGATGATGAGATCTATGTTAGGGCTAGGATCCATCTATGGCCGAGGGATTGGACGAATATCAAGCCTTAAGACCCTTGAATCTATTCGTGTTCTTGATATCCAACTGCCTAAAACTTTATTTCTTTTGAGAAGAAGCAGGATGGCCTAGTGTTGAACCATGGACTTGGACCCATCAAATCCCCATCGGAGGCTAGTCCCGACCATGGCCGGAGTAGGGAGAGTCTTGCCATCGGTGCTAAGGCTGGCTATGGATTGGTGGTGACCGGCCCTTGGTATTGTTGGGCTAACTGAGTGCCTTATCACCGTGACCTTGCACGACTTGATTCGCACTAGGTTCAAGGCCGGCGGCAGTCGAACCTTCATCGAAAATCCCAACCCTGGCCAGGGACAGATGCTAGCGGGGAGCTTGGCTGACCTGGCTCCGTGTTGGTCGATGGATCTGGCCAACAAGGGTGCTACCTTGCTTGCCGGAGTGAAGGAAGATGAAGCCTTCCTTGTGAACCGACTTCATGGGTTTCCAGTTGGTTCAATCGATTCGCTTAAGCCCTAACCCGAGCCTATTTGTAACCAATTCTGAATTCAGTTAGCATGCATGGCTTTATTTGATCCTAACTTATCCACCCTGAACTAAGTTTAGGTTTCAGGTTAGAACTGGAACTAATTTAACCTGATTAACCTTGTTATGAAGATTGGTTTAGCCACTTGGTGTTTGGTTCAAACTGCCTAGCTAATGGACCTTAACCAAGTGATTAGAGGTAGGTGTAGATCTTAGGCTATGCTGAGACCCAAGTTTAATAAAACCGTAGCTCAAGATTTGTCCAGCCAAGTCTTTAAGTGTAAAAAAAGATTGGGTCTAAGATTCAGCTGGGTTGAGTATTTTGGGAATTGCATATTATTTGCCATGATATTGGGTTATATAAATTATTAAAATTAAATATTATGTTGTAGGTAATCAATAGTTAGGTTGATTGAATCTAATCCATGGATTAGCGAAAGAGGTAAACAAGCTAATTATAAATTAGTAATTTTATTTAATTACTTAATTTAAAATTTAAATATAATTTCTGATTAATTATTGATGTTTAAATATGCATTGTTAATAGAAATGTAAATCATTATTATCTCGTTGTCATTTTGCATAACTAGATTTTAATGCCTTATTATGTATAATAGAATATTAAAATTTTAATACCTTATGTTATTATTTAATTCCTGCATAATTAATTATTACAGAAAATCACTAATTCAAATAAATAGAATATAAAAGTTAAAATTTATATTATTATGAAACCAAAATAATAATAACTAATAATAACAACAACAACAACAATAATAATAACAACAACAACATTTATATATATATATATATATAAATAATATTATCTAAGGAACTACAAGATTAGTTAAATAATAGATTAATTAGATATAAATGAACTTAGAATGATAAAATATGTCATCATTGGTCCATTATGATATGACTTAGTAACTTAAATAGAAAACAGTATTTATTATCTTGATCTAGTTATCTTACGAGTTATGTAAACTTATTAGCAGTCAGAACATTTGTTTATTTATGTTATCCAATTTATGATAAAAATTTTATTTTATTTTCTTAAATGTTAATTTATAATTTTTTTGAATGAATAATTACTTTTGTTATTAAATGCCTTGCACGCTTAACATGCGCTGAGTTGTTACATCCCGGATTTATCCTACGATCCAAGGCGTGATATGGGTCTTGCCCACATTTCTAGCTCCTCTGCTTCTTGGATCGATGGCGTGCTCTTCCATCAGTCGCTGCCATTCGAAAAATTGGCATTCGGGATCTGAATTTGCTTGAACCTTCAATGGAAGCTTCTTCCAAAGAAAGTCTTTTCAAGGAAGCAGCTGTCTCAAATGGGGGGGCAAGTCCTTTGTTTTGTCACGCAGGAAGAGCGCTTTTGATGGGCTCCATTGATAGAGGTCTTCTACATCCTCTATGGTACAAGCTTATCATCCAAGAATCCTCTCAATAAATCAATCAGGCTTCAAGGTTCACTTTGAAGTACTTCTCATGTCAGATTCAATGCTCCCGACCACAATGGGGATAAACATATCAACCAATGCAATCAATTTAACAAGCAATTATAGAATTTGATTCAACCGATCCCACATGGACGATTGGATCACTTAGGGCCTCCCCCCCCCAAGCCCCAACACCTCCAATTAAATGGGATTGAAGGACGTAGCTGGAAAACAGGCTAACCACTTATCACTTGCTCTTTTGTGAGGAACAAAACTAAAGTACAATATATTAACTGTTTGACATCAGATTCTCTAATTAATGAGATAATCATCATATTTAATAAGGGACACATATCTACCATCATTTTATTTTTTTTCATCAAAATCTAAATGTTAATGGAACGTAAAATCGTATTATGACATTTGTTTAATGAAAAACAAACATCTAGGCTTATATTTTTACCTGTTTGGTGTAAATTACATGATTAATCGGGCCCAAGCCCGAACTTGAATCACATTGGGCGTAAGATCTCGAGTAATCTGGGCCAAAAGCCCAATTCAAATCCGACCTAGTTTGAGCGTTTGTTCGCAAGGCCCTTTCTATGCGCCGCGTCGTATAAATTTTCAGATCCTCGTGAGAAGAATTCGAGCGGAGCTCTTCCCGCGGAAAGCCTGGGGATCAGGAACCATCCAATATAATCGGGCAGTTACAACAAAGTCTCCGACCAAGTCGTCGGGAGGATTTTCTAGAAACCCTGGATCTGGCCTTTTAAAACTCTCGTCTTTGCTCTATTCGCCCTCTCTCTCTCTCTCTCTCTCTCTCTCTCTCTAAACCCTAGCCGCTGTTGTTGTTGTTGTTGTTGTTGAGCGATTCCCGATCAGATCGAAGCAATGGCCGGGAAGGGAGAAGGTCCGGCGATCGGCATTGATCTCGGCACGACGTACTCGTGCGTGGGGGTATGGCAGCACGATCGGGTCGAGATCATCGCGAATGACCAGGGGAACCGCACCACCCCCTCCTACGTGGCGTTCACCGACACCGAGCGTCTCATCGGCGATGCTGCCAAGAACCAGGTCGCCATGAACCCCATCAACACCGTCTTTGGTGAGTTTTCGAGCTCTCTATTCTCCTTTTTCTTACAGATCCGTTGCTGATGCCTGCAATAGGGTCTGATACCGTGCAGATTTCACTTTTTTTTCCTCCCCGTTTGTGTTTCACGGGAAAAAAACGATTTTTCTTTTTTTTAATTTATGTCATCTTGATGCTCTCTCCATTTTTGTTTTACAAAACTGTTAAAGAAAAGGAATTTCTTTTGCTTATGAAGTGATTTTTTGTTGTATTTTAGGGGAAAAAAATTGACCCCTTTTTGCAATACATAGTGTGGTGATCTTTTTTTTTTTTTTTCCTTCTTTCTTTTAATAGGAAAAAAAAATTATCTAGGTCCAAGAGGTCATCGCTTCCATTCCCTCACGCCCCCCTTCCCTCTCCGATTCAATGGAAAAGAACCCTTTTTCTTTGATGGATTTGTGTCTGAAACGTAAATCTGGTGTAGTGTCATGAATTATTCGTCATTTCCTTTATTTTTCCGCAAAAAAGCGTCCTGCTCTGTTTGGCAGTCTTGCAGTCGACCCGTCACTGAGAAAGTTGTAGCTTGCCAGGTTAGGTCTACTAATATGTGGGTGGATTGAAATATGCTATTCTGGATTATGCGGGCCGATCTACTTTAGTGTGCTGTCTAGGATTCATGTGGACAGATCTAATACCAATCTAAGTTTGCACGCTGCTTTTTTTTTTTTTCCCAGTTTGTGTTCGAACTAGCCAATCTGATTTTCTGCTGCTCTTTGCATAGAACATTAATAAAACTTGTTTCCTTTATTCATGTATGATTAGTTTTGTATACATTTTCAACTTTTGCTAAAGTGTTGGTTGTGGAGTTAAAGTACATGACACAACTCTTAATTGCATAGCAAGCTACTATTTTTTCTTAAAAGATCAATGAAAATCGTATTTTGTATTGCATATAAATTTGTTCTTGTAAATTATCTTTTTTAACCTTTGCTTAAGTATGTCATTAGATGAAGGGCTAATAGGTGTGAGTACTTGTTGGTTGTCCATTGCAATCTTTTGCCTTACAGCTCCTAGCCCTTGTTTATCCTATGAGTTCCTCTTTTTTTTTTTTTAATTTTGAAAAAGAATGTTCTTTTGTGCTGTCTATATGACTTGTTTGTCTAACTTTCGGAATTAACGGTTGAGAGAGATTCTCTCCTAAGTCGACTAGTAACAGGTTTCCTAGCCACAATGACCTTGAACAGTTCATTTTTCCTCAACTGTTGGCTAAAAGTTCTCTGGCCATATTCATAAAAAACTGGAAATGATTGGATTTGACGTTAAAAGTCATTATTGGGTTCATGATACTGACATGGAATATAATATAAGCATAACTCAGTGCTTTAGAGGATTGCTAATCAGAAAAACATAGTTACTTGATTACGTATTGTTGTTAATCAAATTTTATTTTATTTTATTTTTAATCTCCATTTGCTCTTGATGTGGTTTTAATCGATGAGAATTTCTTTCTAGTTGCACCATTAGTATATTGAACTACTACTATCTAATTTTCACCCATTCAATAAACAGTGCATAGATTTATGTGGGAGACTGGGACAGTCTCTAGGTCTATTAAACTTTCTAAAATCAAATCCATCTGTGTTTACCATGAAGGGGGGCAGATATCGTGTCTCAAGCAGTGTTGTAGAAAGATGTCCACCAATTAATGTAGTGGGCCTACTCTTTTGTGAATTCATCATTTCTCCTTGTCATTTTCAATTCATGTTATCCATCTGCTCCATTCAAACAGTATATGGTCAATATTATAACCATCTACAACCTTCATGCTTGTCTAAATTTTAGATGTCTTCATTTTATATGTTACCAGAAAATTTTATCAAGATTGTTGTGGTTTTTAAGTTTTCTTTCTACATGTTTCCAGCCTTCTACTTTTAGGATTAACTTCATGGGATCATCAACACTTAACTTGATTTAACTGATGCCTTGTTTTATGGTCGCCAATGGGATTCTCTCTTTTGGCAAAGATCACGTTCACTGGGGTTTTTATGTACTAAATTTGGCTATTGTAACTAGGCTAATGAGCAGATGTTAGCCCGGTTGCCTCCATTATGGTGGATAATTTTGGAGATAATCATGCATGTGAATTTTGCCTGTAAATTCTCATATTATAGGTAAAGTTTGCATGTTGTTGGTTTTGATAACTGCTAATTTATTGTAATGATAGTGACTCTTGTGATGACTAATGAGCTTGGAAATGATATGCATCTGTACTAAAGGAATTGCTAGACATGTCCGTGCTTACTATTAGTGAGATGTTCTATTGCTATTTGTCAAATGTCAGGAAGCTCCTTATTCAGTTTTGCTATATTGTAGTCGCAATTTACGATTTAATTGATTGCTTTAGAAATCTCAGAACTCATACATGGACAATGAACCTGGTTATTGCCACCATATAGTTAATTGGCCGTTCCCTTTTGTGTATTTCTTATTCTTTTATATATAATCCTCCTTAGCATCAGAAGTAAACCCATGAATATTTATAGGGAACCTCCGCCTTGTTTCCGGCTGCACATGCAAGACCTTATATTTTAATTATTTTATATATAATCCTCCTTAGCATCAGAAGTAAACCCATGAATATTTATAGAGACCTTCCGCCTTGTTTCTGGCTGCACATGCAAGATCTTATATTTACATTATTTGCTCTTCAGATGCCAAGCGTTTGATTGGCAGGCGATTCTCTGATGCATCTGTCCAGAGCGACATTAAGCTTTGGCCCTTCAAGGTTGTTGCTGGTCCAGGTGACAAACCCATGATTGTCGTTCAATATAAGGGTGAGGAGAAGCAGTTTGCAGCAGAAGAAATTTCTTCTATGGTTTTAATGAAGATGAAGGAAATTGCCGAGGCCTACCTGGGTTCCACTGTCAAGAATGCTGTTGTTACAGTTCCTGCCTACTTCAACGATTCTCAGCGTCAGGCTACCAAGGATGCTGGTGTTATTTCTGGTCTCAATGTCATGAGAATCATCAATGAGCCCACAGCAGCTGCCATTGCGTATGGTCTCGATAAGAAGGCCAGCAGTGTTGGTGAAAAGAATGTTCTCATCTTTGACCTTGGTGGCGGCACTTTTGATGTCTCTCTGCTTACCATTGAAGAGGGTATTTTTGAGGTGAAAGCTACTGCTGGTGACACTCATCTTGGAGGTGAGGATTTTGATAACCGCATGGTCAACCACTTTGTTCAGGAGTTCAAGAGAAAGCATAAAAAGGACATCAGTGGAAACCCTAGGGCTCTTAGGAGGCTTAGGACATCATGTGAGAGGGCAAAGAGAACTCTCTCCTCCACTGCTCAGACCACAATTGAGATTGATTCCTTGTATGAGGGAATTGATTTCTACTCCACAATTACACGGGCCCGGTTTGAAGAGCTTAACATGGACTTGTTCAGGAAGTGTATGGAGCCTGTTGAGAAGTGTTTGAGGGATGCAAAAATGGACAAGAGCACTGTCCATGATGTTGTCCTTGTTGGTGGGTCCACAAGGATTCCTAGGGTCCAACAGCTATTGCAGGATTTCTTCAATGGGAAGGAGTTGTGCAAAAGTATCAATCCTGATGAGGCTGTTGCTTATGGCGCTGCTGTGCAGGCTGCCATCTTGAGTGGTGAGGGAAATGAGAAGGTACAGGACCTGCTGTTGTTGGATGTCACCCCCCTCTCTCTTGGTCTGGAGACTGCTGGAGGTGTAATGACTGTTTTGATACCAAGGAACACTACAATTCCCACCAAGAAGGAGCAGGTCTTCTCAACCTACTCGGATAACCAACCCGGTGTCCTGATTCAGGTGTATGAGGGCGAAAGGACTAGGACTAGAGATAACAACCTTCTAGGAAAATTTGAGCTCTCTGGCATTCCACCGGCGCCTAGGGGTGTTCCACAGATCACTGTCTGCTTTGATATTGATGCTAATGGTATCCTGAATGTCTCTGCTGAGGACAAGACTACCGGGCAGAAGAACAAGATTACTATTACTAATGACAAGGGTCGGCTCAGCAAGGAGGAGATTGAGAAGATGGTACAAGATGCGGAGAAGTATAAATCAGAGGATGAGGACCATAAGAAGAAGGTTGAGGCAAAGAATGCTTTAGAGAACTACGCATACAACATGAGGAATACCATCAGGGATGACAAGATTGCATCCAAGCTCCCTGCTGCTGACAAGAAGAAGATTGAGGATGCAATTGAACAGGCAATCCAGTGGCTCGATGGCAACCAGTTGGCAGAAGCTGATGAGTTTGAGGACAAGATGAAGGAACTGGAGAGCATCTGCAACCCCATTATTGCCAGGATGTACCAGGGTGCTGGCGCTGACATGGCTGGTGGAGTGGATGATGATGGTCCCTCTGCTGGTGGCAGTGGTGCAGGTCCTAAGATTGAGGAGGTAGATTAATCATTTTATCTTTTGGTGTCAGGTGGTTTTCCTGGTTTACTTTGGTAGGAAAATCTTATTCGGGTCTACTTTTTGTTTGATCTTGGCGTTGTATCATGACCATGAACGTTTTTCATAATCGATGCTTTAATGTACTGATTTTTGTTGACCTTTAAATCCCACTGGGAAACAAAAGTACTTGGTGCATGAAGGTTGCATAATTTTTTGACCAGATAAGTTTTATAGAATCAGTGCTTTTTTTCTTACCTGTATGACTTCTTATTTCACTTGGGATCATAGGTTTGTAGAGAGTCTGTGGACAAGTTAAATAATGGAGTGTCGATCTCTTACTTTAGTTCGCTTTGATGGCACTGGATTTTCTGTTTGACCAGACAAATTATTATGATCTCATATGCTTGTTTGTCCCACTTGGTTTACAAGTCTGTTTTGGCCTTAATTTATCAGTTTTCCAAGTTCTCTTCTAGAATATTGAACCTTGACCATTCGGACTGGTTTGTAAGATTCTACGGTTTAGGTGACAATCCTTTGGTTTCAGCTGTTCTTTTCTGCTCGTGGTTGGTTGTTTTTGATCTACCATGAGTGCTATGACTAACTGGCACTCAATTGGCAAAGGGCAACCTGGCCAGATTTTTCGGGTCCCCCCTTGCCAAGAAATATTAACTTGCCCAGTTGCTTTCTTGTCTTTTCCCCAAGAACTGTTGAATTTAGAGTTGTTCACCCACATCTAAAGCATAATGTTGTGCCCATACAATCTCCTTTTCCTTAACTGGCTTTATGAGACAGTAGAGAGGTGTCACTTTAGATTTTCTCCAGGGACTCTATGTTGACAGCATGGTCCAAGCTTTCTAATTTACCATGCTTGGTGTTTGTACGTAGCAGTCCGTCACTACTGAATGCTAGGTCCATGTACGAGGACTACAGTAGTCATATATGTGGAGACCTGAAAGCTCCGACTTGACATTTGACATTTGAAAGCTCAAAACGATCTCTCCTTCAGATACTACGATGAACTCGCTCGTTAAAGCTTTCTAGCAAGTGAATAATACCATATTGCAGAGGGATAATGCTCTACTAGTTTCACCTCTGGATATGCCATGGCAATGTGCATCAGTGTATGTATGATAAAAGAATCTGGCATACATCATATTGCCTCGGTTACTTCACTGTTGGCTCAAAGGCTTGCTGGTGGATGCTAAATATGCACCAAAACTGGGCGTTATCTTATGGATTCGGCTCTTTCTTGAAGCAGGGCGTAGCCAATCAGTGAACCATTACATGCTTACATGGTAGTCCTAGTGAGATGCCAGATGCAAATGCTTGTCCTTGAGACTTTGTCAATGCTCCTGTGATCACAAGTATGCAGCTATTATTGCAGGGAAACCTTTCATGCTGGCACTGGAACACATCTCATACCTAATCAAATGGCAAACTGGAGGATAACTAGCTTGAAGGCCTCATTCAAATGGATGCTATGCCACTTGTGCCGTCCCATGGCCATGGCCAAGGCCAAGACCAGATACCTCATCATACAAAGCTTCAGAATTCAAAGATTGAGAAAAAAATACCAGAACTCTTTCCTTGATTCAGCTCTCATACATCTTTCTAGTACTTTGAGACAACTGCCCGCAATTTGTGGCTCATCAAGCATGTCACTCCCCATGGTTTCACATGCATCTCATAAATTGGAAGGACAACGCAGACCTGCACCGATGACAAGTAAACATGTCAAGTTTGTACACTTTCGGTGACAGCTTTTCCTGGAAGTACTTCGTTGCTGGGCTCTACTCTGCAGTGGCAGCCATCAAGGTTCAAAGTCTCGCAGTTGATTTAGCCCATGGTGGGAGCTATAAGGCAGTCATGGTGGTTTCTGAGCTCTGCTCTCCTTTGTACTTAACCATTCGTTGCTTGTGTGGTTCCAGTTGATCGATCCCTCTCGCGTCATGCTGCTGGTTGTCAGGTTGTCAGTGGCTTCTGCTGGCGCTGTGGCAGATCGTGTTCATATATGGCGCTGTGGCACTCTGTCACTTTGGTCGTGAGCTCAAAGATTCTCCAACATGGCAGGGCTTCTTCATTCCAACCCGGTTATTTTGGCCATGATTAAAGTTTTGATCAATGCATTGTGTGTTCAAAGCTTCTCTAACATGGCTGGGCTTCCTTCCATCCTGCAGACTGAATGACCGAGTTGGCCAAGGGTCACAAAATTTGCCATAAATGAATGATTCTCCAAGCATGAAGCGTAGATTCCGTGACTGCAGAGCAACAACTTGGCCTTCTGCCCTGGAATGGATGAGTTCCTGGGTTTGAAGATCTTTTGTGACCATTCCTCTTTGCTAGATTAAGGGGCAAGGACGGCGTTTTTGACAGCAGGTGCTCAACAGTGTCAACGCGATGATAATTTGTGAATGATGGCGTTATGATTTCGGCCGTAATTTCTTATGTCACAGAGTGTGGTCTGTCATCGGCTATGAAGTTTTATGGAAGGAATCAACGCTGGTATAGGCCCGTGAACGAGATCTTTTTTAGCGAGAATCTGAGCGGTTGGAGCGGGACATTTGAGATGGAGCATTTGATAGATTCCAGTACTCGTATACAAGTACGTGTCAGCTGTGCATTTGCCATTATTTTCCTTGACTGATCGCTTAGAAAGACTAGTTGCCTTGATTTCATCCCAAATGGTCGAGAGGAGAATTCCAAAAGGCATGTGCAGCGTATTTGTCCAAGATTTGAACCTGATGGGAAATCGCTCTCAGACCTTTGCTGAACGAGTCCTCTCCAGTTCTCGGCTTGGAAACGCGAGGGAAAATCTGATCCCACCAACCTGACAACCAGCTGATCATGAGTACAATCACCATTATCCGATTTGATGGTTTCTTTGGTGCAGCCTTGGGTTCAATTAAAGGTGAGAGAATTTATTTTTACTGTTCGCTTTTGTAATTTAATTAAGATATTTTGGATAACTTTTGCACCGCCTCAATTTAGTTATTAATTCAATTAATTTATTAATGAATCAAAATTATATGATCAAAAATTTTAAGTAAAAATTAATGAATAGCAAATGGATTTGATTTATAAGCACATAACGCATTGAATTTGAGTTATAAGCATATAATATATTTCTTTTCCATTCGATGTAAAATTATTTTTAGGTATTACAATTTTCTCCCCTTACTCACTTTGATACTATTTTTTTTCCATTTGATGTGAAACTATTTTCTTCCCTTATAATAGAGCATTACAATATTTTTCTCGCGTCTTCTGTAACGTCGTTTTTGATACCATATGTAACGCTTCAATCTCATCTACTTCGTTATAAGCGGATCTAAATCATATAACTTAAAAACTCGAATAACAGTTGATGGATGATAGGTAAATTTGAGTTATAAGTAAATAATACATTGAACTTGGGTTATAAATATATAATGCATTTTATTTTTTATCCGATGTGAAAGTATTTTTGAGGTATTATAACTTTTTCTCCAGGTAACCAATAATTTGTTCATCAAATGAAGTAGATAACTGTGGGTGAGTGGAACCAACCGTTCAATGGTACAAGACAATTGCGATAGAACTTCTGAAAAGGCTATCAAGGAAAGCTTCTTTCTAAAGCATGCATACTTGGAGTAGTCTCAAACGCACCGATCTCCATCAACCCACCACCCAGACGACTTCCTCTCTGCAATGCACTGGGTCAATCTTGTCAATCCCTCCCCCTTCAAATCCAAGTAATAAATATATATATATATATATAAAACATAATATGAGGAATGGGTATGTGGAGCCATTTTTGAACGGATTGGTCCATTCGATCATGTAGCTCGCAGGACGGGGCAATCAACAAGCACAAATGTTGTAACATCTCGTGTTGTGGTGGCCTTGCTGGCATGTGCTCGTTGATTGGCCAATGTGTACCCAAGAATATCGGCTCATGTTTGTGAGGCGGAGGCGGATGGGTGGGGTGGGTTCCTTGAAGTATACTCGTGTGGATGGCGTCCACCCCGGCCGTGATCCACCATCTGGGACCGGGCCAACAACATCTACGTCCCGTCGTTGTTTCCTTCTCTTGCTGATGCTTGCCCTAAAGCCGTGTGACCCCATCCTGGCCGTCCATCCATCTAATCGACAGTAGCCGGCACATTCTTCGACCCTTATCGATCTGTGGCGCGCGGCACGGTGCCATGGCCGGGGCCGGGGCCGGGACGAGGCCGGCCCGCAGGAAGGACCGATCAACTCACACGTCAGCAGCAGACAACGCGGAGAGATGGACGGATGGATGGATGGATGGATGGTCTCTTTGGCATGGGCCCCGCCACTAGGTTTCCTGGACCTTTGACGCGGTTATCCCAGTCGTGTAGAAATATTATTATTTTTTAAAGATAACGTTAACGTCTCAATTTAAAACACCTTGCTTTAGCGGTACCATTTTGATAGTAGTTATTATTCTTAAGATAAGATCATGTTATTCTGCCATTCAAAACTTTAGCATCATGAGAAGGCCATAGCGACGCCATACTGGCTATCATAATACTCCTAAATCACATCAAGAATCGTAAAAGTTTCGGAAGACAGCTAGATACAACGATGTCAACATTATAATAGTTGTGATTACAATAAACGTCAACTTTATAGCAAGTATAATCATAATTACAGGTGAATCAATTTAATTATGTTTGGTTCTCAGATTTTTAATTTAAAAACCAAATCGATTCTATATTGACACTAACTCAGAACCAAATTGAATTGAATGGAGCAATTTGTTTTTGTGTTGGCTTCAGAATTTTTTTTATTTCATATATATCTAATATTTAATGATTAATATATATATATATTTTTTTTTCTTTGTTATGTCACCCTTGATTTGTATCTAATAATGTCTCTGATTGTCATGGATGGTTCTTGTGTTAAAATCGATGAATCAATCTTTGAAATTAAGAACTAATCTGAAGCTAATTCTAAAATATTAGACTTAAAATCAAATTTATTAATACTCAAGATCGAATCAACTTAATTTTATTAAATTGGATCAGCCCCGGGTTGCTTAACCCATGCGTCATGTTGTGATGGTTTGAAATTTAAACCTTGGACCTGGTCTTGTGGATGCGCACCGTAAAAGGCACAGCGCAACGGATGGATCAGAAAGTCTCTTTATGGTGGGCCCGTCCATCAGAAGGTCCAGACGGCAGGGGTACAGGGCACGGCGGGATGAGCTCGCGCTCGATGGAGATCGTACGAGGTGTAGCACGTGGATAGACGGGGACGGGGACGGGGACGGGGACGGGGATGGGCGAGTTCAGCTTCAGGCGTTAACGTGGGTGGGGTCTGGGCCGACCCGTAATATTCGGGTTGGGCCCCACGAATCAGACGCCTGGCAGCGATTTCTCGACCGGGCGCATCTGATGGCGGGCCCACCCCGTCCCGCCGTGGCTACGTCGGACGGCTCCGCACCGTCCATTGCGAGCCTCTCTCTACCTTCTCCTTGCCCTCTTCGCTGCTGCCGGAATTCTTTTGGGGCCAGGAGAAAATTTTGGAAAGGGCTTCTTTGGTTTCTCCTGAAGGCTTTTAGGCTGCTTCCCCTTCTGGCTTTTTAGGCAGTAGGTTTTAGCTATATAAGAGGTGACACCTCCACCGGACCTATACATATGAACTAATGAGATATGAACCCTACCAGCCTTTAAGAAGGTGAACTCCAAATTCGGTTAAAATAAACTACCCAGTCCTCCATCGGTCAAACATACTAGTCAACACCTAATCCCCAGTCAACACAAACAAACCAGTCTTCTCTTGGTCGACATAGTCTATTGTTGTCTGGTTGTCATCTATATTATATGCACTCAAATTTATATAATAATTATGTAATATATTATCCCCATATTTTAGCTTATTTTATATTTATTCTGATAATATATTATTTTTAATTATTTTTATATTGACTCGTGGCTTAATTCATGCTGTTCTACTTGGATCATCCAAAGTCTGAACAACTACAGTTGTTATTTAGTTTGTGTCTTTTAGTGAAATTTATAATTTTTTTTTTTTTTTAAAAAAAAATGTTGTTCTATGATAGATTTATCTTTGTTTAGAAAGCATTGCTAACGTTAATTCCTTGTTGCATGAGAAGAGAAAAAAAATAAAAAAATAAAATAAAACACTACATCCATCCTTGAAGTCGTATGAATAACTTGAAAGTGGAAAAGATTCTGACAGCTATTATTTGGAAATATTGGGACAAAAATACTTCGCCTCTAATAAACAGTAGATGGGTGCAAGTGGAGGCCAGGGATGATTGATAGAATATAAATATTATGTTTCTCATCGAGGAGGAGGTTCTGTATGGGTTTGTTTACTAGTGATCAACATCTCTTCGAGCAAAATTCGTTAGTACCGACAGCTGAATAGAGCTAGCTGATATCTCCTGGCAATGGTGCAATGATGACAAAAAAAAAAAAATCACAATAATTATCGTGATCATAAATTGAGCTTACATTGTTACATCAGCAACGTTTGGTTTCAAGGTTTATTTGTACATGAACAGTGCTTGGTGTCAGACTGGTAAAGTATTATGCTGAGCAAAACGGTCCACGATCGGGTTGCCAGAAGGTTCATTTCAATGTTTTGTGATGCTTTTTGGATTTCGCAACTTCCTGGTTCTTTTTAGCTGGTATGTGCTGGTTTTGCTCATTTTTTTTTTCCAAAACTCTTTGGAAAAGAGAAAAATAATGTTTAAGTACCACGCTTCTTTATTTTTTAAATATTAAAAGTATCAATTATTTAATTTTATTTTAAAAAGATAAAAGCTAAATTTTATGAGTTGATATAGTAACAAGGTAGAGTGTTACAACATATGATGATGCTATTTCCATATCTATCTTTATCTTTACCATATCCATTGGGTTCAACACTACCACTATTCTTGCTACCACTATCACCACTCGACAGCAAAGCTCAACTCTTGATTCACTGTTAATACTAACCCTTGTCACAAGGTTCCCACCGAACCCTTCGCTCCTTACTATCCATCGAATGATATCCAACATTCTTTTGTAGTTCCCTCTCCTCACCATTTTAACGGGGTACTCTCAGTGGTGGCCTTCATGCCCTTTGTAATGAATTAATCCGATTTCATTAAATAAGTTTAATTTAATTTTAAGCTCAATAGTTTAAAATTAAATCAACCAGATTAAGCTAAACAAAACTATTATTTTAATCAAAATAAATTTAATTTATGATAGAAATGAGTTTGATTCCATCTTTATTTTAATTTCATTATACTAACTCTTCCCTTCCATCTATAGTAAAATCTAGAATCTTCTCACTAACTAACTAACTAACTAACTAACTCTTTAACAACTGGTAACAAATTTTCTAACTAACTAACAAATCTTCTAACTAATTAAGTAACTCCCAACAACCTTAAAACCCTCTTATTCTCTATCTATAAATATGTGGGAGTATTCTTTTGAATCATTTCATCACCTAGAACCAAACCAGCTCTTTCTCTTCTTACTCTTCTTCTTCCTCTTCTTCTTCTCTATCTCATTTCATCTCCTACTCTAATTTTTAGAGCCTTGTTGAACCTCATCGAAGATCGAAAGCTCACCGACAACAAGAGTGAAAAAAGAAGGTTAAAGCTTAAAGGGCTTGTATTATCGTTAATCAACACTGCCAGCAACAAGATAACCACCAAGTAATTCTTGGACTCTCTCTATTCTAGCTTCTGTTTAAAGTACAAAAGTTTGAATATAAGATGAGTTTAGCCAATGCTTGACTCTTAGACCTCGTCGGAGGTGTGGGTTTGGACAGAAGCCTATTGCCAGTGAGATAGGAAATGAGGAGGAAGAGATCAGCCATGGTTGATCAAGTAGGGCCATAGAAACGAAAGAGTTTCTATCATATGATGAAAAGAAGACAATTGTATCTTCTTGATTTAACCCAATCTATTTGATATAGATTCTTCTATTAATTCAATTAGTTTGAGCCAGCTTAGATTAAGATGAGGCATTTAAATGTGAACCGACTAGACCAAAATCAATTGATTTTTATCTAATTAGGTTTAGTTTTGATTCTTTTGGACTAAATTAAACCATGTCAAGCTAGCTCAAATTAATTGAACCTTAATAAATTGGGAGAGCTCTATGGGTCTAAACCAAAACTCAAAATTTGGCCAAGTTGTAAATTAGTTTCTAAAATTAATTTTTTAATTATTAACCAGAATGTTAAGTATGCCGAATTAAAATGCGTATAGGTAAATTGGTGATGGGTTAACCTAATTAAACTCTAGTTAAGGCTATTAGTGACCTAATTAATTTCCTAATGATCTAAGTAAGCAAAGGTAAGTTCAATACAGCTTAATTTGTTGGTTAGAAACATTAGTTAGCTAATGGGTAATTTCATTTGAATAATGATTGATGAATATTATAAGGTGATTAAGCATGGGTTAGTAAGAAGTAATTTTATAATTAGCTATTTTAATAATTTTTATGGAAAAGTTAATTAGATAAATTACTAAATGACTTAACTAAGTTATAATAGTCTAGTTAAGCATAGTTAAGAGGGATAAAGTGGTAATTTCTAAAATATGGGCTAGAAGGGCAAAATGATAATTTTTTAAATTATGAATTTTATTAAATTAATTAAGTATTTATGTTAAATATAAATAATTATCGATGTGATCTGATTGAGGAGACTATTGGGATTAGCGATCTGAGTTAGAAGTTCTATACCTACGATTATACAATATGTTTCATACCTTGCATGCCTGCATATATCATAGTTTTATTATTAGATTTCTCAGTATATTTTAATTGAGCACGATAATTTATTATGGAGTTATTTATATGTGGTGGTATATTATTTTGCTTATGAATGGTTTTGGCTTTGATTTGAGATTTATGAACTAGTCACTGAAATGTGTAAGGTTTTTACTATTGATACGTGGTACTAGTTCTAACAGTATTGGTGTGATTCTTTACTGGCCTAAACCAACAATACCAAGGAAGGACTTAAGAAACATGAAAGGCTGGTGTAGAATCAGTTATGATATGTAAATATAATATGACTAAATTTATTACGTTAGGCACTAGTATGAGAATCAATCTGTGCATATGTATATCGTAAGGTTAGGTTGTTAGACACAGATTATTGATATGATGTTTGTTAGTATATATATTCAATATGCAGAGTGACTTAATCCAGTGTTGAAGTTGGTTGAGTTTATAGATTTGATGTTACTCTTGATACATGGTACTAGTTCGAACAATAATGGTGTGATTTTGTACTGACCTAAACCAGTGACACCAAGGAAGGCTTAAGAGTCGTGAGAAGTCGGTATAAAACCAATCATAGTCTATAAATATAACGTGGCTGAGCTTATTACGTTAGGCACTAGTATGAGAACCAACCTATGCATGCGTTTATCATCAGATTAAGTTGTTAGACATGAACTACTGGCATGAGGTTTGTCAGTATGTATCAGTAGTATGTAGAAGATTGAGATATGGATATATGGTTATATTGATGATTTTGGCATTTATTTTAGTTTATGTTGGTATATAAACATGGTTGGTTTAAAGGTTTTACAGTTAATTTATAAATATGTATGATACCCCAAATTTAGTTACACATTGGATGGAAGAGAAATGTGCTATTTACATATAACTCAAGTCCACTTGCTACCCATTAACTTCCACTCGAGTTTTTAGGCCATATGGTTTCGGCCCGCTAACAAGGTTAATTGGGCTAGCATGTGGACTTGGGGTATTACAAATAGTATCAGAGCCGATCCGAGTGTGCAAAAATTGATGGGCATAAGAAAAGGGCTACCCATGGGACGGTGGTAGAGTCCCGCCATGGCGTGGAGCCATCCTTGCAGCACCAATGATCCGACTCGGGGTAAATTTTGGCTAGCTTATGGCGTGCAACGAGGACGTCGCATTATAAGGTAGGAAGATTGTGATACCCCAAATTTAGTTCCACATTAGATGTGAGAGAAATATGCTATGTGTTTATAACTCAAGTCCACTTGCTACCCATTAACTTCCACTCGAGTTTTTAGGTCACGTGGTTTTGGTCCGCTAATAAAGTTAATTAAGCTAGTATATGAACTTGGGACGTTACAATATGCTATATTACTTTCTGTAAAAATATATTTTAATATATCATTCATTTTAATTTTCTTGATATATTTATGATGGCATGTATAGAATTTATGCTGAGCTTTTAGTTCATTATCTTCTTACTTTGTTACAGAGGATGATGGCGATGCATATCTGTTGGATCCAAATGTAGGAGTTGGCATCAGGAGTGAAAGTAGCATATAGTTTACTCTATCATTTGACATTATAAGTATATTGATTTGTATATTAAAGTTGACATACGAATATTTATGTATTAGTTGATGATTTGTAATAGATTTATCAGAGCTATGAATTTAGTTTTCGCTCATATTATCTTAATTGTTGTTATATTGGTCATGTTGAGATTTACAAGACCTTATATGCTCTTCAAGTTCGCTTTAAAAGTATATAGCTGTGTTGCGATGGTTTTGGATCGGGCTACGGATTGGGGGTTGTAACACCCTTGGTGCTTGAGGTACAGGAGTTGCATAGGAGATTATCGAGATTGGGATAATGCTTGGTAAGTGCAGCCATTTCCCTCCATGATAGTGTGGTAGGCGTGGAGCTTGAGGTGATTGAGGTTGAGATAGCGGAGGGAAATGAAGGCGAGAGGCTCGTCGATGCTATGAAAGGAGTGGTTGCACTTGAGGACAAACTTAGAAATGGCATTGAAGCAGGTAAAGAGGGACAGGGTGGTTTTCAATAGGATGGTAGGATGGTGGCTTTGACCCTTGATGGCGAGCCAATGGCAACAGATGAGGGAGCATTGCTTGTGGTTATCGAAGCTAAAGGATTGAAAAATGAGGGCCAGATACTTATCAAGGAGGTCCAACATGTAGTCCTACGAAGGGGTGGAAGAAGAGGCAGAGGTAGCTACTGAGTTCATCATAGCTGATGGCTCGATAACAACGATAGAAGGTTTTGGGGAGCTAACTATCGGTCTGCATCCAGATCATGGTAGAAAATATTTTTACTATATTAATGGTCCTGATTTGATCATATTTTTTTAGAAAAATAATAAAAAAATATTATAGCAAAACCCACCTTCACAAATATATTTGTGCTTCATCAAATATTTTCTAAAAAAAAATTGGAGACAATTGCACAAAACGCAAAAGGTTTTTTTAGCGGCCAGCAAAGTCCAAACAAAAAGGGAAAAAAAACAATTTTTGAGTAAAATTATCTAGTAACATGTGTATATTGCACATAATAGTACCGTAGACATTCTTTCATAGAATAATAAAGCTTAAAGCACTGGTAGTGCACTGGATAAAGTAGCTCCTCTCCCCAATCCCTTATGTTATATTTAGGAGCTACATGCTTACTAGCTAACCTTGTCAATTTTTGCTTCTTGTTTTCTTCTAAGTTACAGCTTTTTATTCACAAAAATTCCAGTAGCTCCTCTCCTCTATCTCTTATGTTATATTTAGGAGCTGCATGCTTATTAGCTAATCTTGTCTGCTTCTTGTTTTCTTCTAAGTTACAGCTTTTATTCACAAAAATTTGAATTAGATCAAGTGTGAATATGTTATGATATCCCACTCCTAGTTACAGATTACATTGTGAGAAACCTTTGCAACACCAATATATCACTAGCAGGAGCAAAAGTATTGGGTTTCCGAGTACCCAACTCCTTCGAATCAATTAGACAATGCTGATGCTCAAGGACTTTTGTATTTGAGGCATCAGGCGCCCCCCCCCACCCCATTTTGCTGTTATTAAAAAAAAAAAAAAAAAAAAAAAAAAAAAAAAAAAAACAATATATCACCATGGAGTCCTCCGTGTGCCTAACTTGACCAAATAATCAGAGAGAACATGGGTAATATAGTAATTCCGGGTGTGCATGGCTTTCCGAACATTCCCATGGAGAATCATACGGAGGAAGGAATCGAATAAAAATATGAAAAAACGAAGAACAGGTAGAGGGCAGGTGTCTTCGCATATCCTACATGCAAGCGAGGATGGAGAGAGAGAGTCGACGGCGACACTTGGACGCCCCACCACCCTTTATATTAGCTCTTTGCCTACTAATCTCCATTTTTTTACCATTTCTCGTCAAATAATAATACCATTAGGGCTTCCAAGGCCCCTCCTTGTACCCCTTTTCTATCTCAACTTTCCATGCATGAAGCATCCACTCACCTCTCCCACTGCTCCACAGCAATTCATTCAGAAGCTTAAAGCCTAAGGAACTCTCTCTCTCTCTCTCTCTCTCTCTCTCTCTCTCTCTCTCTCTCTCTCTCATATCCTATCAGCTCATCCAACCCTACCTCGGAAAATTTTTAAAAAAATAAAAGCCACCACAGAGGAAAGGAAATAAATCCCTCCTTTTTCCTTTCTTTCTCCTTGTCTTTCTTTCTCTCTCTCTCTCTCATTGCTTTCTTCTCTCTGCAACTCCTTGTGGATGTGATTATCCACCGTCTCATCCACCCCATCAACCTTTTGCAAAGAAAGAAACAAAGCCAAAAAAAAAAAAAAAAAAAAAAAAAAAAAAAATCCTCCATCCAACCATGGTTTTTCCATCTGTTCCTGTCTACATAGATCCGCGTAATTGGAACCAGGTGAGTCCCCTTTTTCTCCTCTCCTTTCTTCTTCGCTTCCTCCTTTTTTTTCCCCCCAAATTTTCTCTTGTTCCATAGCTTCTTCACGAAAAAAGCGTAATAAAAAGGCAAAAATATTCTCATCCTTTTTCTCTTCTTGAATATCCTAGTAATTTTGATTTCCTTGCTTTATTTCTGTTTTCTGTTCTCAATTAATATCGCAGCAAGCGCATCATCAGCCCGAAAGCAGCAGCGGTGGCGTCAGCGGCAGCGGCGAGGCTCCCCACCTCCCCCCGGGAGCGGTGGCACCGCGCCCCGAGGGCCCCATGGCAGGCTCAATCAGGCCTGGATCTATGGCGGACCGCGCCCGCCTTGCCAAGATCCCCCAGCCGGAGCCGGCTCTCAAGTGCCCCCGGTGCGACTCCACCAACACCAAGTTCTGCTACTTCAACAACTACTCCTTGTCGCAACCTCGCCACTTCTGCAAGACGTGCCGACGCTACTGGACGCGCGGCGGAGCCCTCCGCAACGTCCCCGTCGGCGGTGGCTGCCGCCGCAACAAGAGGACCAAGTCCACCAGCAGCACCACCTCCAAGTCTTCCACCGCTACCACTGCAGACCGCCACGTTGGCGCCTCCTCTTCGACCTCCTCCACCGCCACATCGGTGGGTGCTGGCGGTGCAATCCCGTCCAACCTCCCCTTGCCAACCCAGCTGCCGTTCATGGCAGCCACGTTGCACCCGCTGGCGGACTACAACGCGGCCAACATCGGCTTGAGCTTCGCCGGGATCCAACCTGTTGATGCGGTGGACTATCAGGTGGGGGTCAGCAGCAGCTCCGGCGGTGGTGTCGGGTTGGAGCAGTGGAGGCTTTTGCAGATCCAGCAGTTCCCTTTCTTGGGAGGGCTAGAAGCCCCACCGCCGCCGACCGCACCGGTCCCTGGGCTTTACCCTTTCGACGGAGAAGGTAACGGGGTCGACGGGGGAGCGTTCACGGCGCCGCTCCTCGGCAAGGCAACTGGTTCTGGGCTCATCACGCAGCTGGCTTCTGTGAAGATGGAAGACAACCAACACGGGCTCAGTTTGCCCAGACACTACTCGGGCGTTCCTCGAAACGATCAATACTGGGGCAGCAGTAGCGGTGGAGGCACCAGAACGGGTAGCGGATGGGCAACGGATCTATCGGGTTTCAACTCTTCATCCGCTGGAAATCTCTTGTAGTTCTATGCTCTTCGTGGTGACCTTATACCTGGAAGCTTAATTTTTTGCAATGGCTTCGAAGAAGGAACTGCATGACTAGAGAAAGGTAGAAGCAGCTACAGCTGATTGCTGCAAGCCTTTTTGAACTCGCAGTGGTTCTAAAATGATGGGCGACATCTGATCAACAAGTTGTGAAGAACTTTAGAAACGGCAGGTAGGCTCGTCTTTGATTTATTTGGGATTGGTGTTTTCCTATGTCTTTTTCCTTTTCTTGTATCTCATAATATGATTACAAAAATGTGGTGCAAAGGTTCATGGAACTTAGTATTTCTGACATGCAGAGTTAGTTGTTACAAATAAGCACGAGCATGCCCTACTCCATTGTTCTGGAATGGCTAGTTTTCTATCAACACGAGCACTCAACGTTTTGCCATGTGATGATCACTGTTAGCGGTAGCAACTCAATAGCTTTAGAAGCATATCGATGCAAATGATTAATTAGAGTGTATACTAATTCATTAAATGCAATTTTATATGCCATCTGCAATGAGAAGTATGAGTTGTGCCTGCTCTGTGGGCTCCAGTAGTCTTCGGCATTTCATTGACTATTAAAGGCAAACACAGGTCGACATTTATATATAATCACTTGTTTAGACCTCATATATGAGAATGATAGAATTTGTATAATTTGATATGGTTCTTCTCTTATGATCTGAATCTATAATCTGAATACAATCTTTACACAGGTCTGCATTTATAGATTCTTCATTGAGATGATTCGATATATCTTGCAACTGAAGTGTTTAAACTCTCTCTCTCTCTCTCTCTCTCTCTCTCTGTGTGTGTGTGTGTGTGTGTGTGTGTCCAACACTTTGATATCTCGACCTTCAGAGAAAAATCTTATTTGAAATACTTGTCAGGACTTTAGGATTGATATAACCGACTTTGAAACCTTTTTTGCTCTTTAGGAATGACTGCTTGCAGATTAAAGCTCTTCTGAAGTATCTTTCTCGTCTTTTTTAAGGCATTGCCAGGTCGCACAATCATCTTTGACCAACATTCTTTTTATGTAACTATGTATTCATTCATGCGCTACAATGCCTTGTGCCCTTGCTACTTTAGAGAGATCCTTTTCGTTAGATAGTTTTCCTGTAAACTCTGATTGTCTTCAACGTCATATCCTCATAGTGGAGGATGAGAAAGACTTAGCATCGCAGCTCCCCCGATGTAACTGTCATTATGTTAGTCAGAGAGCCTATTCTCCAATACTTTCTAATTCAGCTTGGCATTTTGTAGGGCCATCTTCTCTTATGCATACATATATAAATGTAATATATGCAGATATATAATGTGTGATTATTGAGAGAGAGAGAGAGAGAGAGAGAGAGAGAGAGAGAGAGAGAGAGTACCAATTATTCAATATATTTAAATTTTGTCTAAATGTTTTGATTAAGAGCTAGGATGAAAGCATATATATATATATATATATATATATATATATATGTTACGGTGGGGACTAGGAAAGCATATTTATGTTACTGTGGGTGACTGCATCTGTTCTCTTTAATCTCCAATAGCTTTGATGTTATTTTCGCTCAAAACCTACATGCATGTGCGTACATGGACATCCCCACACACTAACGGGAAACAGAGGGACAGCCACTTTATCTGAGCAGTACGCTGTTGGATTTGATTTTGGGCGCTGCCTCGAGTCACTACCTATCCTCTCTTTTCTTCTTTAATCTGATCCATCATTTAGACTCACATATTCATGTACTCAACTCTGTATCAAATATCCGAGTGAGTGAGTACGGGAGCGAAAGAAGAAGGAGGACCGGGGGACTTTAAAGAAGCCAAGATCTCAGTAAAATCTGTGCAGGCCCAGGAATTAGTTAGAATGTTTAACCTACGACCGACGGCAGTTGTAGAAGCATATATACTCTAACCACACATGCACTGCAACAAATAAAAGAAAAGAAAAAGAAAATAGCAAAGAAGCATAAGAATAGTAAGAGAAAGGGCAATGGTGAAATGGCTAAAGACCCTCCCTTCCTCCCTCCCTCCCTCCCTCCCTCCTTTGTTTTTATGGGTCCATGCCGCAGGGAATCTGGGTTCTCGCCTGCTTTCCCGAGGACCAAGACAGTCTATCTCGCCCTTCCCCCCATCCTTGATGAGAATAAAGGCATCCTGACCATGTACAACTAAAAAAGGGGAGAGAGATTAGAAATGGGAACTTGAGGGAGAGATGAAAAGAGAGAGAGAGAGAGAGAGAGAGGAAAATAAAGCAAGGCAAGGGAAAGAAGGAGTGTACGGGCGGTGCAATCCAATGGAGAAGGGGCTCGGAATCCCAAGCTAAATGCTAGGTTGTAAACCTTGTTTGGTGTGGAGATAGTAGGCCACATGGTTATAGGGAGGGCCTTAGTGGAGGAAGTGTGGGCATAAACGATACATATAGAGAGAGAGAGAGAGAGAGAGAGAGAGAGAGAGAGAGAGAGAGAGTCTACTTCTGTTGAGGGAGCAGCTTTAGCTTTATGAGTTGGCCCTCCCCCCTCCCCCTCATTGGTGAAACAGGCAAGGGAAAAAGAGAGAGGGAGGGTGGGGAAGAGATTCCCATGCTCTCTTCTTCACGTTGCCTCACATGAACACTATCATGGCCGTAGTCGTATGCGATCTGGCCTTCATGCTCCGCAGTATTAGATTCCAAGTATGTAGTATACTATATTTTATGTTTAACGAGAGAGATCTCCCCTTATATTCATAGCTTCAGCAAAGTTGGACTATTAAGTGTGTGTGTGTGTGTAGGTTTGTGTCCAATTTGAGCTTGTAAGTTGTGAAATATAAAAAGCTGACGCTAAAGAGTGAAAGGTGGCGCTGACACTAGTGTTCACGTATTTGCGTGAACAGCAGGAAAGTATAAAAAGATCAAAAGCAAGGATCAACAGGAATAGACAAAACTGCTTTGGGATTGGAAGTGTGGCATGACCTAGCGTTAATTAGAACCCCTCGTTTAACTTGGAAAACAAAGGGAAGATTCTCGATGGGTCCTACGGTAAGCTGCGAGTCGTCTCGTTACCGCACTCGAGGAAACAGGCAACCAACAGCAGCCAGGTTCTCCCTTGCACACACAGTGAGAGAGAGAGAGAGAGAGAGAGAGAGAGAGAGCTTTGGTAATTACATGCAGTATACTGTATATTTAGTGATTCTAATCTACATTCATTGCTTGAAATCTCTTAGTCATATTTATTTGTTAAATTTGAATAATAACATATACTCTTTGTTATTCATGATGTAGATCTCCATGGTAGATCATGGCTTACTTTGTAATACTATCTTTCCTAATCTTTATTTGTCAATATAATAGATGTTAAGAACATTTAATTATATAAGTAAGTTTAGTCAAGTTTTAGATGATTGATCCAGGATTTTTCTGAATCAACATGCTTTAACAATCTAAGTTAGATCATTAACATCAATTAAAGATCAAAAGAGTATCATAACTTTTGAATTATTTATAATATTTTTTTGTTCTGAATAAGTGTTTTCTTGAATTTTTTTTAATATTTATATATTATTCATATTTCTAATATATTAGTTGCTTTAATTTATTTTTGTATTAAAAATTGATTTGTTCCAGCCATGGAGCTTACTCACCAATCATCATTTATATGTGTTGTGCAAAGATATAAACATAAATCCTAAAAAAAATATCTATAAAATTAAAACAATAGAATATTTTGGAACATAGTGGCACACCATATTCAAGGCACTAACAACATTCCCTTTTATTAATGCATGATACGTTCGTACCTGCCAGCTTTAAAGTGGTTGCATGAGAGTTCAAATGTTCAAATTGGACATTCATGTTTCATTTAGTTTGGTATCAATAATTTTTGCCTGCCTCGCTTATATGGAGTAGGCTCGCTTAACTTGACCTTCCAACAACCGATAGCTTGGAGTATTTGGATGGATAAAAAGCATGAGAGAAGGAATTGTTGGAATGGTTATTGCAAGAAATTAGGCATCCTTCTGCTGCCACTGCTTCTAGGAAGAATCAACAACAGTAATTTGCCATCAATCATATGAGAAAATTATTTTTTAATAATTAAGACCAACAACTACCTCGAACCAAATTTTAACAGCTATTGTTGACAGTCCTAAATGAGGCTTTAGTCACATCTAGTACCAAGCATTGTCATCTTGGTACAACGTTTGGTTTTAATTAAATATTATCCTCAAACAAACTCATTTTTATGTGGGTTCCCCTTCATCTACTTTGGCGTCACTATCTTCCCTGACAAACAGTCATGGCCACTTCTAAAAGATAGAGAGAGAGAAAGAGAGAGAGAGAAGTCACAACTAATGATAGAGAGAGAGAGAGCAGTCACAACTAATCTTTTCACCGAACACTGTGCAACGTGGAGCGGACCATTTCTCTTGGCATTCATACTCGCACTCACCCTAACAGTTTTATCACCTCCAAAAATTTTTCTTGGCAGATTAATGAAAGGTTTCAATGAGAAGAATTGCCGTGCTATAATTGCTAGAGCTACGAAGTATTCTACAGAAGAAGCACGCGCTTAGACACGATCATTACACAGTATGACAATGGACTCTCCTTGTCGTTCGAATGTTCTACGAGACATTTTGTCCAAAAAAGTAGATTCTCAAGTCCTTAACCGAACTGTTTTCAGGGATTTTTCTATCAGCAAGTGAATAAAGGTGGCATATACTGATTGCGATCTTATACCTTGCTACGAGAATTCTTTATTCTTAGTGATCTCAGTAGGTGAGGTTTATGAAAGGGTTGTCTTGTTATTTAATCGTTTTTGGGAACTTTATGTTGTTGTCTAAGGGTGCATTGTGTCAATTCATCATTTAACATGGAGCAAATACCTTCTTTCTTTCATGGAATATGAGTAGTTCGAGGATGCTAATCTTTATCATTTTCAATAAGATCCCAAAATCTTTCAGATGATTACATGTAATCTTTCAAATATGTCTTTAATGGGTAAGTTGGGTGTGGTATCTCAACACAAACTTAGATTGCAAACACTATTGTTAACCACCCAATTTCCACTGCATACAACCGTACTTCCATTATAAAGTAGCTTAACATAAAACATGAACGAGCTTAATGAAAATGCTTAATTAGCTATACTTCACGAAACCTCTCTTTTTTTTTATAAAAAAAAAAAAAGTTAACAAGCTATAAAATCTTAATAATAAGTTTCTAGAAAACATACAAACACAAATCGTTTTACATGATCTCAAGTACTATGATTGCATGCTCTAAGATTTGAATGGAGTTCCAAGTATCCTCAAGAAGTCAAAAGAATGGGAAAACAATAGAGAAGGGCTTGGACAAGAAGAACAACCAAAGGAATAAAGAATGAGGTAGGCCAGTCCAAAATAGGGGCATTGATGTCGCTACTGATTTGATAGTGGAATCTTGGAATGTTGGGGTTGATTGGAAGGAGCCTTCACATTGATGTGGACCGGGTAGGTGTCAAGGATTTGTGGGGTTGATGGAATGCGTGAGCTTTCTTTCTTTCTTTTATTTATATGCATGATGGTTGGTTAGTACTTGCATCATCTCCCATTAATCTTCTAGGCCAACTTTTAGATAGCGGGGGGATAATAATCTACGGTAAATGAGTTCGATTGCACGTGTAAAGGACTAGAAAGTAGTAGGCATCAAATTTTCTCTGGCATATATGTTCACATTATTTCAAATTACTGTTAGCCATTATTTTTTACCACAAAGTAGTGTTTCTCATTGGTTTTAGAGGTGGTAGAGAAATCCTTGCTCTCGTATACGAATTTGTTATTTACTTTAAAGCGAGAGACATGGGCCCGTGTCCTAACACGAGCACACATGGCTCTTTTGTCTTTACGTGGTCTGTGCTAAATCCATTAAGAAATCATTCACTGTCCATCTCGGTGCATGTCAGCTAAATTTACGGCGTACAAAATCTCCATCAATAAATTTTAAATTATTTTTTAAGATAAAACTATACTTTTGATCCTCAAATCTATTTTGATATTAAGAATATTATAGTTTTGCTCCAGTGCAGGGGTATGAAGATTTCCAAGAAATCCTGGCCACTTTTTGAGTCAAAAAAGGGGGAAACGAGAACCAAGAGCTGCCCTGCCATTTAACTTTTTACTGCTCGATACTACTAAATCCTTTTTCACCCAAAAGTTAAATATCGTATGTTTATGGCTTGCCCTGTTCTTACTTTCTCCTCCTCTGTTTTATGTTTTTATTTTTATTTTAATTTTTTCTTTTATTTGTTGTCCTTTTCTTTTTAGTTGGGGGGGGGGTATTATCCGAAGCTTGGCAAATTGCAAATTGGAATTGGACTGGTCCCATCTCACACCCTCTTTCGATGGCAATCTCCCATTTTGCCGCAATAAAAAAAAAAAAAAAAGTTGGTCACCATAGGATCAAGATCGAGAGGTGATGCCCGAGATGGGATCACTTGGAGATCACATCACCCATCCTAAGATCTCTCTGGTCCACTGGTTTGGGCGAAAGGGTCCGTCCCCTTGCTGCAGGATGCCTCATCGCCCACATGAATCCTAATGGAGTTTGCGGACAGGGAGAAGTCTTTGCGGGCCTCAGTGTTGGCAGGAGAGTTCTCGTGACCCGACCAGCAACTTGACAGCCAGGGAGGACGCTTTTTGATAACAAAATGCTTTGTAGTGTTGGAACCACATCTATTTTGCTGGAGCAAATTGAGAAAAAAAAAAAAAATTTCTAATTGTGCCCATGGAGAGAGATACTAAGTTGCAAGCTAATCATTATACCTATATAAAAATAGATGTATACTTTTGCTCTGCAAACTCTCGCTCAAAATTCTTTTTGATCATCAATTGTTACTGTTCAGTCCTTTATATTTTAAAAATATTATATTCACAACGTTTTGTTACATAAGATATGCCATCCTGTTGTAAAAATATAAATTAATTGATTGGACGAAACATCAATTATTCTATCAATTTTAATTAACTTAACTGACTCAACGTTAGGAATGTAATATTCTTAAAATATGAAGAATTAAATTGTAACGACTGAAATCAAAAATGAATTTTGAGTGAAGATTTTATGATCAAAAGCATATTTTTATCTAATTTTTTTTTAAAAAAAAGGGAATAAATAGGAGGTCAGCAATATTTTGCCAAGATGACCCTATTTGCAAGGAAAGTAAAAAATTCTTTATTTTTCTTTTGAGAGAATGCAGCATAAATAATTCAATATGAATACATGACTGAGCTTTTAACACTTCACTTCTAAACAAACTTTAAACCATCTTATATTTTTTTAAAAAAAAATAATTATTTTTTCTTTCATCTTTTTTCTAAGAAAATTGATAGAATGAAATAGCAGCTATTCTATCAATTTTAACTAATACAACTAACTCAACGTTAGGAACGTAATATTTTTAAAATATAAAAAATTAAATTGTAACAACAAAAAGTTTGAGAATAAAAATGAATTTTGAGTGAAAATTTTATGATCAAAAGCATATTTTCATCTAATTTTCTTTTTTTTAAAAAAAAAGGGAACGAATAGAAGGTGAGTAATATTTTGTCAAGATAATCATGTTTGCAAGGAAAGCAAAAATCCTTTACTTTTGTTTTGGAAGAATACTATAAAAATAATTCAGCATAAATACATGACTGAGATTTTAGCGCTTCGCTGCTAAATTTCCATTCATGACTCTTGTGCTTAAAAACAATGCTTTCCATCCATGATTCTCCAATCCTTCAGGATGAGTTGTCCTGCAATTTTTTATTTTTATTTTTGTTTAGATCTTGCAACATTTGTTACATATGTCAAACAAGCTTTAAACCATCTTATATTTTTTTTATTAAAAAAATCCTATTATTTTTTCTTCCGTCCTTTTTCTGAGGGAATTGACTCTAAAATTGTAGAACCATTCCAACAGCTCAGGCTTCACAGGATCAAGCAATATGAAATTTTTTACGCTTGTCTTTTGAACGATTCCCTTTTCTTTCTATACGCACACAAAGGACTTAAAAAAGGTTCGATCATGTTATTATCGTCAACAAAGAATTAAAAACTTCAGTACCATTCAAACTCCAAATTTTTGTCTTTCCATGCGCTTAGACTGGTTCCAAGCAAAAGCACTTCTTCCAACAACGCTTCACCTGCTCCATTATTTAAAGCTGGCTTCGCATAATGCTCGCATGGCGTATGTCTTAGTCTATTGGTGGGCCTTGCTTTCATAACCTTAAGCACCGGAGAGATTTCGGATTTGACTCCAAATGATAGCATTTTCTAACACACCTAACCAAAGTAGTTCCATCTGTTCTCATCTGAGATTCAAGAATAATCATAAAATGCCATTGTGTGGTTGGACCTTGGATTTCTAAGAAAGATTGTTACCACTAATGCCGAAACGAAGTGAGGTAAATGGCAAGCCAGCCCAATCCTCTTTCTCCATGATGGCATCAGCAAATGTTTTAGGTGAACTCGATGCACAACAGCTTGGAACATTCTACAAGTTCTCATCCTACTTCAGCATTACTAGCAATATTAATTCCTACTCAATTTGAATTATTCCACTGCGGCAAGGACAAAGTCATTTGGCCATCTTTCGCTACCCACAGTACCAATCAAAGCTAGTTTTGGTTACCAAGCTTGAAGTGATAACATTATTTTTAGACTAGTGGGGTAGGCAATTCACCCGACCTTGGAAGAATAGGCATCTTCCATCCATGCAAGGCTTTGGACCACACATACGATATAATTGTGATAACAGTGTTGCAGTAATCTAGTTTGATATGGTCAAAATATGCAGCAGATGATGCAAATGATGCCTGGATATTAAACCTACCAGAGAATCCTGACATTTCAGCAGGAGTGAACATATTTATATATCCATTTTCATTTCCTTCCGTCTTTATAGCATCAGAAGTTCACAAGACAGAAACATAAATACAACCAATAGACGAGGAAAGGAAAAGCAATTGCATACTCAAGTAATAGGAATTGGACTTGGCTGAATTATGGGCAGCATAACTTCAAAGCAGGTTGCATGGAAATGTGAACAGTAGCTGCTCAGTCCATGCCAGTAATTCCAGTCATCATTAGAAAGCTTTTCCTACTGCCTGTCATCTGTTCTGTATGAACCACAGGTGTTGATAATGCTCCTTTGACCATACCACAATGATAGATGACCCTATAACCGTCAACAGGAATCATGATGGTCTCTCAGGGTGGTTGTCATAGTGACTTCAATCCTGTACATCACAGTCCCTGATATTTATTTGCCAATCACCACTGGATCGTCAGAAAAATGAAAAATGGAATAAGTATTGCAGGCTTGTTTGCACATTACCGTCTAACTAAGACCATGCGGCTTTCAACTTCTTTTTATCAGAATCTTTATTGCATATTTTTGTTACTTAAAACGGTTGCTGGTGCATTCCAGTTTTTAAAATCATCTGGGCAAGAGCTTTCCCAAATAAATTTAAGAGCGCCTACCTGATGCATACAAAAAGATAATCTGAATTTATTCACCGTTTGGTCCTCGGGCCTTTCAGTGGCTGCAATAAAATAGTTGATCTAACCTCTCAGTTTTGAACTGGTCATCAAATTGGAGACAAGCATGGAAAGCAAGTTTAATCAACCCATCCTTTTAAGCCAGACGAGATAAACAGAAAAATCCAATCCAAAAATAATATTAATAACAACAATAAAATTTTAAACTAGTTGAGATGATTCTAATTCAGAAAAAAAATTAATATATTAAATTAACTCCTATCTCTGAAAGCTTTCCATCAGCATCCATAAACTGGTCGTTTGGCAAAACCCTAGATCCGGATCCCATTTTAGCAATCAGAGGCATTTCCTCCATAAAAATTGAGGATGCTACCTTACAACATGGACATGGTACTTTCCATGGCTTACTCTTCAAGATTATCCCTCCATTTCATGACTGTAGAAGGCTTTATAAACCTTCTTCCAATTACACTCTCCAGCCCACACATTACAACAAAACATAACTTACAAATCAGCACGGCAGGTGATCTTCCACCTCCCAGCATCTGAATCAAAACAACCACCCTTTTTCACCCATTACAAACAAGCCAGCGATCAAATGCCTCAACCATCAAGAAAAGATGACAGAGTAAACCTTGACTGCTCTGCCTGTGCGTGCGCCTGTGCCTGTGCCTGTGCCTGTGACCGAGCCTGAGCATGAGCTTCTGCTTCAGCTTCAGCTTGCTTCTGCTGTTCCAGGAATCTGTTCATGCGCTCAAGCAACTGTGCTGCCTTCCTTTTACCTCGGTCTGTACCACTCTGTGCCAATTCCTCCAATGGACCCATCACCCCACACTCCCGTGCCTCAGCCAAATGCTGCTCCTGCTGCTCCCCATTGCAAAGGTGCACCAGAACAGCTGCTGCGTTCTCCTTGTTCCTATGTGACCCACTTCTTATCACCTCCACCAGCACAGGCATTGCCTCAGCAGCCCCAATCGCCAGCCTCCCCTCAGGATGGCTTGACAGAATGGCCAGTATGGCAACCGCCTCATCCAGCATCCCTCCTGGTTCTGTCAATAGTCCCATTAGCGTTGGGACCACCCCAGCCCTCACTGCCTTCCCCTTGTTACCTTGGTATATGCACAAGTTGAAGAGTGCCGTAGCTGCATCCTTCTTCCCCCGTTGGCTGCCCTCACCTAATAATGAAACAAGTGGTGGGATTGCCCCAGAAGCCCCAATAGTGACCTTGTTCTCATCGACCACTGAAAGGCTGAAGAGGGTGGCTGCAGCATTCTCCCGTGCTTCCATGCTGCCCCTCTTCAACACGTGAACTATTCCAGGCACAGCCCCTGAGGAAATTATTTTCCCCTTGTTCTCCTCACAGATGGAGAGGTTTAGAAGAGCAGTAACTGCATGCTCCTGGGTTCGTGCATCAAATGTTGATAGTAAACTCACAAGAAGAGGTATAGCCCCAGCCTCAGCTATACAGACACGGTTGTCAGCATTGCGCTTGGCAAGGAGGCGAAGCTCACCAGCAGCGAATCTTTGGTCTTCAATGTTTTGGGAAGATAATTTACGGAGAAGTTCGATAATTTTAGCATGTTCGCTTGAGAAACAGGCTGAGGGGGCCTTGCCAGGCTGAATGGGGCGCTTAGGTGGATCCATGCCATTGTCCTCGCACCATTGGGCTATGAGATTCCGGAGGACATAGTTTGGGGTTAAGGATGTGTTGCGGAGCTTCTGTTGCGTCTTTGGGCAGGAGTCATGGCCAGCCTCCAGCCATTTCTTGATGCATTCCCGCTCATATGTCTGTAATAATAAAGTAATTATATATGATTGGAAACTTCAAAGCATGTAAAAAGTGCACACCAACAGAGGAAAAGATAAAGAATCATTCGGAGACCTGCCCAGTGGCTACAATTACTGGATCTTTCATCAGCTCCAATGATATGGGGCAGCGGAAATCATCTGGAATGACTGGAATTTTGGACTTCTCATTGGATGGAAGAACCTTGGGATTTGCTGGTGTGCCCATTTCTGGGTTCTGAGTCTGCACGAAATCTTTAATCTTCTTTAATAGCCTCGACATCTTTTCGATGATCTCTCCTGGATCTCCACCGCTAGCAACGACCATCTCGTGCAATGCAAGTGATTCTTGTTTGAGATCAGATATGGTCATCAGCTGTAACTTTTCTGCTAATCTCCTTAGTATAACTGGTTCCACGTTGGCATCAGCACTCATATTGTAAACAGATAAAAGGTCATTGTAAAGCTCGTCATCAGGTGCGTCAAGCCGCTCTTTGGCCCTCTTGAACTGAGCATGCACAAGCTCAACCTGGACAGAATGACACACTTGTTAAGCATCGCTTTAAGAGCAAATTCAGGTCCTACCCCATTCTTATGGTCCATAAAAAGAACAGGAAAAAAAAAGTGAAATTATCAAAATCACATCAGTCTCCCTAGATACAAGTGCCTGCCAATAGTAATGTTAACGGATGGTTGTACCTGTTCTTTCACTTCATCTGATATGTCAAGCTCGTCAATGGAAATTTCACCCAATGCATGCTCCAGTTGAGCAATAACTTCCTGGAACTTTGTCATTATCCTATCTCTCTCGAAAACCTGCAAATACATGAACAGATATCAGTGATTATGTCATTGCAGCAAACGCACAACATGCAAGTGCAAGCAGAAAGAGTAATCTTACTAACACAAAATCATCGAGTAGTTGGCCCAATCGAAAGTTACTTGTCAAAATCTAGCATGTTACAGAAAGAGAGGTTGATGTCTCCTTTCATGAACTTCCACTTCTAATGGAAACCATACATTTACTGAAAGTCTAAAGGATGTTGCAAGAAGCACATATACCAACACAGGACAATTAAGCAATGAAGTCCAAGTTAAATGAAAAGCATCATCACAGTGCAAACAGTTCAAATCAAAAGGAGCGGACAACATAATATGACATGAGTAAACATCATTGTAGAGAGAACCCACCTCTTGTTTAGCCAGGAAACAAAAAAGAAAAAAAAAAAGAAAAGAATACATGACCTCATAACAAGTCAGAGAACAATGATAAAAATTGATATAATGGCCTGTAATCTTGTTTATAGACAATAGCAGTGCTCCATATACAGTCTTTTGCTGCTTGTATATGCTTGTGAAGTGATACCATGCTACAAGCGTATATATTGGTCCTTCCCATGGTGCGATGTCTTCCTCGTAACTCCTGATCTAATGGGACAGTCTCTTGGTCCCAACAATTGTTCCTTATGCCTCATGATATTTGAGACTGCAGAAGGTTATAAAAATGACACATTGCAAAATCACTAACCAGACATTGATGAAAGATCATCATTTGTCTTAATTGTTGCATCCCTTCCCAGTCATCAAAGATCTCACAGAATAGTGTACTGGATTGGATGAACCAATGATCACCAGCCACCTACTCAAACAATGCTTGGAATATTGCAGAGTTTAGGGGCATCTGATTTTATTTTTCCTGAGGCCCTTCAAGCTGGATGCTCGATCATCAAAATATGGCCATCAGGTCCTTCACCCCTTAATTGATCAATTAATAACGGCCCAAAAATCCAATTTCTAGCAACACTCAACAATTGTACCACCTCAGTCCTCCCAATTTTTTCAATTGATAACATTTCAGTCCAAGTCAAGAAATCCAATAGATCCCTAAGCACTTTTCATCTCGTCATCAGTCACCCTTTCTCATAGTCATGAATTTGGCTGGACTAAGCTAAGGTTTTATCTTGATCCAATGGGACTAAATAAACCCAGGATAAATTTGAAACATCAAGTAACCAACAATTCCTACTAATCGATTAATTTTACCTGATTTAAATTTCTGTGCCAGGGGTCCCAATCTGGCTGTGCAGTGAAACTGCCATTTATCAAGATTAATCCATGCCCATGGGAACACTCATAAAGCCCTTGTTTCTTGTTTCAGCATGATCTTTCTAAATGACAACAAACATGAGAAATTGTATGGCATGAAACCACTCTTTATGATGGTAGGAAATTCTATCATCCAGCTAATCAAAAATTTATTTTTTCAAGTACATGTCCTTGACAATATAGGATTATGACAGCTACTAATCTGTACCTTTCATTCTATATCATGTACTTTTCTTTCTTCTCCTAAGACTCATTCAAAATATGGGTGGTGGAAAAGGTTGGAGATTGCAAGGCACTAGATAAACAAATAAGCAAAACCCATTGATCTACTCAACTGTTCTATTAAAGAATGACACCCCTCATACAAGTCAAATAATGCAACAGTCACCAATCTTCAAAACAAAAAATAGCCCTTTATCATTTTCTTGAAGCAAGCTTTAGACAGACTTATAAATTTGTAGGCCCGAAAATATAAAATATATTCCCTGAAGCTCTATCTTTTCCTTCTGTCAAAAAAAGAAGCTCTATCTTTTCCAGCTGCCTGCCATTCAGAATGAGCCCACTAACTGCTGGACCATTTTAATCAATCCACTGCTGGAGAGACTACCTTAATGATCTGAACACTTCCAGAAAAGAAGCATGCAAGCTTCAAACATTACAAAACTCAGGATTTACAATTGACTCACAAAAATTCCCTGAAATTGTATAACTTAGAAGACTCCAAATCGAAAAAACAATTACACAAAATTTGAATTCATACGAAAGTAAGTGTTCTTACATCCAAAATCCAAGGTTCAGCATCCTTTCATATTAATCTGTTTAAAAGTTTCTTCTTATAATTTAATCTCATCTTCAACTTCCGCATCCATTCTCAATGTTTATTATGAATTATCCTAGGCCAAAAAAAAAAAAAAAAAGGCTAAAACCTATGGAATTATTGTTGTCAAAGGCACCGGGAGAGACACTAAACCACTACAGAGAAACATATCACAAATTCCCCTTGAAATTACATAAAATCTACTCTAGATATCAAAAAGGCATACAAATTTTCGGCCAAAAATACCTTAAAAATGGGCATCAGTTGAAAACCCTAGATGTTGCAAACCCTAGTTTTGGCGAGTAACAATGAAATCGAAAGCCAAGATTCCTTTTACTCTTTTGCTATAATGACAAAGAATTTTCCTTTCTTTAGTGGGAAAAAAAGATCAGATCAATAATGACCGGATTTGAAGTAAAAGCAAAAAATAACACTTCCTGGAGGGGTTTGAAAAAAAAAATTTAATCCTAAGATCGCAAGAAAGTAAAGATAAAAGAAGCTGCATTCCACGGAAAAGGAAAAGGAAAAGGATTAAACAATCAGAGACGAGCTGCTGCTAATTGAAAAATACCACAGATCATCAGCATACCAGGAAGATCTTGCTCCCTTCGCTCCCCTGCCGGAGGAGCTCCTTGGCCGAGCCGAGCGCGCGGTGGAGCAGGGCCAGCGTCCCCGCCGCTCGCTCGGGGACGGAGTCCCTGCTCTCCCTGAGCTCCTCCAGCATGGGCGCCAGCAGCTTGATCCGCCGCGCCAGGTTGCAGAACTGCTTCTTATACGCGTTCCGGTAGTCGGAGAAGGCCGCGATCTCCTCCACCGCCTCAATCAGCTTCTCCTCCACTGCCGCCACCGCCACCGCCTCAATCAGCTTCTCCTCCACTGCCGCCACCGCCACCGCCGGCCCATTCTCTCCGTCCTCCATCGTTCTCGCCGCCACCGGATCTGACCGGCCTCTGCTCTGCCGACCGAAATCTATAGAAAGATCGAGGTGATTGCTACCCAGATCACGGACAAAAGCGGCGAGAGGGCTTGCGTTCGGAAAAGGGCATCCGGGAGAGGAAGTAGAGAGAGAGCCAGTCTCCCCAACAAGTCTATTTCTTGTTTTTTTTTTTTTTTTTTTCAGTCGATTTATTAATTAATTATTCAAATGCATGCCTTTTTTTTTTTTTAATGTCGGCGCGGCTTGTGGCTTGGCTTTAACCACCGTTCAAACTGGACTGTATTCACCGCGAATCTTGATGCGCGTGGGGGATCCATCATTTTCCGGTGGTTGAGGGCAGGTAGATTGCCGCTGGCTCCGTGGTGTCGCTGCTGAGATCCACGTATGCTGGATCCGCGGTCAAGATTCGTGCGGATTCCGAAAGCGACGCTTTCCTAATAATTATGATTGTCTCGGGATCGTAAAATTTAGTGCTATGGGATTCCTCTTTATTTAATTTCTTGGTATTAAACAAAAATATTAATAAATAAATAAAGAGAGTTGTCTACCTCTCCTTTCATCTCAACCATAGATAAATAATAATAATATATAATAATATATATATATATAATAAAAAAATCTTGAACCATACATACACCTTTAATCATTAGCTTCATGTATATATGTCCAGATCCTTTTGAATGGTCGCGTTATAAAGAGTTTTATTGATAATTTATTTTATTTATTATAAAGCAACAACTAACGCTTACAATTTTAAGCTCAATACATAATATCATAAATATTATTAAAAAGGGTAGATCTCCTACTACTTCTCTTCCCCGGAATCAATAATTGATCAAAATAGAAGGCCATAACTTTGCCTCTTGATATGGCTTTTGAAGCGGTGAGTTTATGATGATTAAGATTATCACTATTATTATTATTAAGAAAGTAATTTCCAGCTGGATGGAGCGGTGGTCCATGATGCATGAAGTGGGAGAGGACCAGATTTGCCTTCCATCGGCGCGGCTTATGGTTATAGCCGGCCTGGGCTGGAAACGCCAGCGGAGCGCCAGAAGCCGTCTCCGATCCAGGAAGGCTAAGGCTTGAATTAATAATATATATATATATAAAATAACTGAAACTGGAAGGGCCGTAAGGGGCCCACCATGGCGCGGCACGACGGAGAGCGCACATGGACTAACGTTCTCTGTTGGGTGACGCGGCCCCCGCGGCCCGCCGGCCCATCACCACCGTTACGGGTTACCACAACAAAACAATAATAATTTCGTAAACTAATAATATATCTTACCTACCACATAGAAAAAGCTCTAGAGGTTACCACGCTGCCTACCTCGGCAAAGGCCCTCTCGCTCATCTCGTCTAGAAATGGGGTAACGTCTTTGGGATGGAAAATATTGCCAGATAAATATACTATAACTGAAGATTTTCTTTCTTTTTTTTTTTTTTTCCCTATCATTAGAGAAAAATATATAAAAAAAAATTCTCTATCATTAGAGAAAAATAAAAGAAGAAAATTTTTCTTACCTTATTTTTTTATATTTGATTGAAAAAGAAAAAAAAAATTGTATATGGAGCCTACGCCTATTTTTTTTTTCTTTTAATAAAGAAAAAATACTTTAAAAAAGATGATATTTATTTTTTCTTGCTCTTTTTTCTTTTTTATTAAAAAATATTTTTGTACCAAAATGCTAAAATTATAGTGGCATCATTTTAGTATATATTTTATATAATTGAACAAGTGAGTTTTAATTATATATTTTATGTAATGTAACAAATGAATTATCTATTTTATATATTTTTATTTATGTAATTACATATAAGCTATGAAAGTATAGTATGTAAATAGGCCTGTAATGGTCCATTTAATTCCTTCACACAAAAAAAAAAAAAAATGATTATTTGAATTCTTTATGCTAAGAGAATTATAATTAAATTGATTTTTTCTCATATAAAATTACCATTAACCAAATGCAAAAGAAAATTATGAATCTATTTTTTTAGATAATTTTTTTGTCAATCAAACATGATAAAATTTATTTTTTTTATAAATTTTTTTTAAAAAATAATCTAAGAAAATCTTTTTCTACAAAAATATTTTTTGAAATAATATCAAAAGAATGCATGGATGCATGCTTTTCCTTCGTATTCCTTTTTTTTTTTTTGGATGCATTATTCATTTGCTAAGTACTCTCGCATTTTTAACATCCATTTGAGAATAATGGTCAAAAACATAAATAAAACTTTTCATCAAGTATTTTATCTGTTGTAACACACACACTCTCTTTGAATTAAATGCATCATAATTAACACAATATATTATATGCAAAGCACACGCTCTATATTATCACAATTATATATTATATCATGCACACTACAAAATTAGTTTGCTGATATAGATAAATATAACCTAGTGAAAAGTTATCATATCATGGAACCCTGCAGATTATTGTTCAAATTTTTTTCCAACCATTCATCACCAATGCATGCATCATGCTCATTAAATAACTAACGAAGTGCTAAATAATGATGGTGTTTAATTGAATCAATGCTTATTAAATTAAAAAACTCCCTACTAGTATGGTTGACGTTTTACTTTAGATTTTTTGATAAACTATAAAAATTCTGTTATCATTGTGATGAAAAGACAGCAACTATTTATTTATAACCTACCATGCAGTCCGTTTGATGCATGCATTAATAGCCTTGATAATATTTTTATAGATTAATGTTTCCTCGATTCAATTATTTGTTCAATATCATCGCCATTATTATCGGCATTATTCTTATGAATATAATTTTATTATGAAGAATTATGTAGCTCAAACAACATGAGAGGATGATTATAGCAACATGAATTATATATCAAACAAAGTAGGACTACTTTCATAAAAGACCATCAAATGATATTAAATTTAATGAAGGTCTTTTCTCGCATGTCAAGATGAGAAAATGTTCATTTGAGGTAAAATAATCTGCAGTGCTTGGGTCACCTATTAGAGGCCAGCGTGGATCAAGTTTGAAAGTTGAGATTTTAATTAGATTAACAACAACCCACACTCATGCTGGCTGATTGGCCAACTTTATATCCTTGCTAATTTTGCTAGATCTAGATCCATATGCAATCAAAGCATCTGTTGCTTAATTAAAAAGAATCGTAAACCCAAATTGGTAGTTAGATTTTTTCTAAGTGCAAGTAGTCTTTACTCTTTGGCAGTCTTAATTTATAATATGTAAACTCGACAAGGTCAACACCACGTGGAATCCATGCTTTGTTCTTAGATTGCTATCAAAACCAATATATATTCTCTCTCTTCTCATAATGTCTATCTGTCCATCAATCTCTCTATATCACGCTGGTAGTTATTATCTCTTGGATATTTTTTCTATCAAAGAATCTATCGATATATAAGCACCTGTCCAGTTGATGACAGCTTTGTTAGACAGAGAAGGACAGCTCAAAGATTCCTTTGCAAATTGGATTCCAACGGCAAGGGGAAAGGCACCGGACACCTTACCTTACTGCTGATGCTTATGGGCCGGGCAATGGGCCAATTTTAACAGTTGGGTTGGCCCTGTAGGTTGATCCCTGTGAAAAATCCTCGATTCAGGGCCAGTCAATACCTTCCTTAATTAATGGAGGCCTTGTTTAGAGATTTGTATAGAAGCAAAATTTCAAAGGTATCTATAATGCATAATATATAGCATTGCATTGTGAGATTTCATTATCCTAGCAATTAAGTATGTGTAACGACCCAAGCTCATCTACCTGTTAGCCCAATTAATTTATTAGTAGGTCAACACTATGTGACCTAAAAATTTGGATAAAAATTAATGAATAGTAAGTAGACTTAAGCTATAAGCATATAACACTTTATTTTTCATCCAATGTGGGACTAAATTTGGGATATCATAATCTTTTTTCCTCATAATGCGACGTCTTCGTTATACCCTTATAATATGGCATTTTCGTCACACGCCATAAGCTATCCAGAATTTATCCCTAAGCCGGATCGTTGGTGCTGAAAAGGTAGCCTCACGCTATGGCGGGACTTTACCATCGTCCCATGATAAACCTTTCCTTATACCTACCAACTTTTGCACACTTAAATCGGCTATGATACTATTTATAACGATTTCAGCATCGTTTCATAGGTAATTCTTTCCTTATATCTATCAATTTTTGTACACTCAAATCGGCTCTGATACTATTTGTAATGCCCCAAACCCACTTGTTGGTCCAATCAATTTGTTAGCAAATCGAAACCATATATTCTAAAAACTTAAATAAAAATTAATGAATAATAAATAAATTTAAATTATAAGTATATAATATTTTTTTTTTATTTAATATAAGATTAAATTTGAAGTATTGCATCAAATTTGAAAGGATATATTTTGGGCAACAATCCAATCATGGTTGGATGCAATATATTTCTCATATAACATAAAAACCAAAAAGAAAAAAAAAAAAAAGAAAGAGCGAGACCAAGGAGAACTGGGCGATACGATCACCATCTAAAGTACAACATATGCCTTGTGATTTGGAGAGTGGAGGAGGGCATCGTGTCCTTGGACAAACGGAGGTGATGTGATGAAAGTGAGTAGAGTTGCTGCCCTTTTGTGAAGTCACCTGGCTCCATCGCGCGCGCTTGACCCTGGATCTTATTAACAGCTCTTAAATGCGAACTTAGCTGGTAGAATCCCATTACTTTGTTGGAACTCGTAGATCTGCTGCAGCGAATGACATGCAGTTATTAATTCCACCATCTGTCAACGTTGGCAGAACGTAACACGAAAACTTAATGGTATCATAAAGGCTACAACAATGGTGAGATTTTGTAGAGGTCCTTCAAAGCCATATAGGGGACAATTTCAATCCGTGATAAAGCGAAGATCCAACTTACCTCACTTCATTTGTGGGGCGAAGAATTCCTATTTTTATAAGGTTGAATAGTAAAAATTATTTTTTATCATTAATGATAGAGATAAAAATAAATTTATTTTCGCTCCATCCCATTCCGCCTCTCATCCATTTCATTGATCTTATGCTTAAATATTATAATACTTTTATATATTTTTATACATATAAAATTATCTTCATAACTTTAATTAAAAATTCATATATATTAGTAAAAGCAAGGTGGGATAGAGATGAGAGGAAGATGGAATAAGGATGGAAACTTATCATTCCCAATGGAATGGAAATATGATTAAAAGTTATGTTTTGGGATGGAATAAGAATGGAGATTGGAGTTCCCAACCCTACCTCATCTATCCTTAATTCACAGAGAGGATGAAGATAATACTGAACATATGGTCATAAATATAGAATCTATTAATATATTTCATTACTCTAGGTTAAATCAATTCATATTTTTGTCTAGGGTCATTGAAAATTTTGGATGGTTGCTTAATTTTATTTAGAAATCTATTTTTCATAGCGGTAGGTAGTGTCTACTGAATTTGTGGTGTGGATTGTTTTCACATGTACTCAAACTGCTTTATTTCTCTTCCTTTTTGATTAACTTGGATGGTTTCTAAAACTCGACTTTTGAGGAATCAAGTTTTGCATCAAATCGATTAACATCTCAATATATTGGAGTAGGATGTTGAATTGTTCCTGAGTGACAAGTGCTTTGGTGTTATTGGAGTTGGGGTTGGGTTGATCAAATCTCCTATAGAATTCTGAGCTAGCCTGGGCGTAATTTGAGCTTACTTAGATATTATTAGTCCTTTAATATCTTCTCTTAGGTGGCATAGCAAGTTGTTTTTGCTCAATTTTTTTGGGTAATGCTAATCTATTGATGTCCAAAATTAGCCTTTATGCATTATTAGATGTATTCTTGCTTGAATGGTAGAGCATCTTTTCAGTCCATCTATCTGCACATATGTTAAAGAAATGAAGAAAAAAAGAGGATAAGGGGGCGTAAAGCTTAAGCATAATAAAAAATGCTTAGAACTTTTTGGACAGGCAATCTAAACTTAAAAGACTAAGGCTTGAATCTTTTTTATCTATAAGATTTTATGCTACTTGTGTAGGCATTTATGAAAGTTTTCTTGGGGTTGGTCACTTACTAATGGATGATTCTGATAAACTTGATTTTCAAACGAAAGGTAGTTGTCGTAAAAGGTTTTTTTTCATATTGGATGATAGATTTTTGTCCAAACTTATCTGTGTCTTAGAAAAAAAAAAAAAAAAAAATCTTGAATGAGTTAGTGGCTTTAATGAAAGTTCTTGCTGAATGAGATTTTTTTTCTTTGAAAAGGTACGTGTGGTGATTCAATTGATGATGTCGTATCATTTTTCATTTGGATGAGCTGGGAACTAATGGCTTTTCTAGAGATTTTTATAGAAGTAATATGGCATCCATAATGCATAATATATAGGCTTCTAAAGAATCAAATTCGGAAGTGGTGGATGGAATCAAGAAAGAATATTTCCTGATTTTGAAACTCTCTTTTTTCTTTTTCTTTTTTTTTAATATACAGTACAGATTTTAAGCAACAATCCAATAATACTTGGATACAGTGTAGTTCTCATATAAAAATAAACAAAAACGGTAAGAGAGCGAGAGAAAGGAGATGACTTAACAACTAAGCGATGCCATCACCTTCTAAAAGTGCTTGTGATACCTTTGCTGCGTTAAATCTCGTGTGATTGGGATGCTCCCATGATCATGATTCCGGCAACTTCCATCGAATTACTTTGTTTGTTGGAACCTCTAGACCTGCTGCAGTAAATGACATGCGGTGCGGTTATTAATAATACCACCAAGGCTGCAACCAATGCGAGACTTTATATAGGAGTGTTTCAAATTCAAAAGGACCATGAAAATAGCATTGAAAAGGGCTTGGGACCATTCCATTATCCAAAAGTCCGGGAAAAAAAAAGAAAAAAGAAAGATGAGATCATGAGATGTTTCATAAAACTAACAAACATACATACATACATACATAAATACATACATATATAAATGATTAGCCTAATTAAGTTAGTCAAATACATGGTATAACCTCATGTAACAATAATCAACAAGGACACAAGGCGTAAATCAATTCACATCTTCATCTAGGACCGTCCAAAATCAATCCGGGTTAAAACAACACGAAAACCAGCAGCACCGTGTGGCGTCCGCTGAATTTGTGTGGTTGTGGATTGTTTTCATGTGTGCCGGGACTTCTCCGTCAGCGGTCAGTGCTGGGGGCATCGCGAGTCCAACCGCGTGGCCCAACGTGGACGGCACGCTGCTCCCGCCATTTGCTTTCGTCTTTACTGGCCTCTCCATCATCAAGGAAAGGCCGTCGGATGGCCATCCAACAGTAGAGGGCTTGGCATCAATCTCCGGTACTTTTTTACTTGACGTGGAACTCGCTAAAGCCGCCGGAGCAGCAGCGGAGGGCTCGACAGGGGCTTGCCCTTCTTTACCATTGGTCTTGCTAGCAATTACTACTTTCTTTTAAAAAAGTTAGACGTCTTTGTCGTCGTCTCCGTTTACGGAGAAGCTTCGATCACCGTCTCCGTTTCGTCTCGCCCCTCCTTTTAGCCCGCAACCTGTCGACTTTCTGTTGGATGGTTTAGGCTCATTGGTTCGTGGACACGAGACCTTCGCTTCGTATGCGAAATTCTTCTGGGATGTCAAATCGACGGTCCTATTGAGTCGTCAAACTCATCACGTTCGTCCGTTTAGAGCGTTGCGTCGTCTTGATTCGAACGTGGCGCGACTTGGACGGCAGAGATGAGAGTAATTTTATGGCGGCAGGCATCCGGAAGAAGACAGCTGTAGTGGAGGTGAGGTGGGAGGGTTTGGTAAAGTTATGGCATAGAGGGGAGAGAGAGAGAGAGAGAGAGAGTAGAGAGAGTCGGTGGACGCCGAGAAAGTGATCTACTCTGGTCCTCTCTTTAATTTCCCCTGCGCTCGCTCTGCCGTCGTCGTTGTTAGCTCTAATGAGAAGCTTAGAGCTGGATCTCCGCCTTCCGCTTCCGCCGATCTCGCCGGATTCGATCTGATCTGATCCGATCCGATCCGGAATCCGGTGTGCTCGGAGCGAGGGCTGTTCTTTTCTTGGGAGTCTTGACTTTGGGCAGCAAAGGAAGATTCAAGAGAGGGAGAGGGGGGACGCAGATCAGATCTGATAGAAAGTAGGCGTAGAAATCGGAGGGAAGGGCAGAGTGGTACGCCTCGTCAACACGGATCGCTGCTTTCCTCCCAGCCCTGGCCCTCCCCGTTAACTAAGAGACACACTTGTACGCGCGTCGCCGAAACAAAGGTACTCCTCCTACTTCCCCGTTCCGCCCTTGGTTTCTACTGGGTTTTTGAGTGGATTTTTTCGTCTCGATTCGGTTTCATTTTACTTGCTATGACTCTCAGCTCCTTGTTTTTTCTTTGCGTTGTTATTGGAACTAAGAATAAATGTTGTTACTTTAATTGAAGGATACTCATGGCATCTTGATCTTTTTACTCTCTTATTATAAGCTAAATAAGATGCCGGCCGGCCGTTTCTAGATCTGGTGCTCCTATGACCGAGCCATTACACCGTCGCATTCAGCTCTATCTAGAGTAGCAGAGTGCGGATCCGACATCAGATATTCAGATCTGTCTCTGGTTTGTTATGTGAGTGTGGTTTCATCCAGGGATCTTCTAATTTTAGCCTTAAATTTGCTAAATTCGCAGATCATTTATATATGAATCAATGGCGTTTAAACTTCATGTTCATCTCTCTCTGGTGCATCGGATGCTGCCACATGTGTTGTTACGATCAGATCCTTAAGAATTAATCTCGGCCTGACTGCCGGCCGGTATTGCCATTTCATAGGTTATCATTCATGCATCTTAGGTCAAGGCACAAATTCTTTCCTTATGATGTTAATCTCAGTCAACTTTATGGATCATTTATTATTCTATGCCGAAGAGGAGGCAGATTATATCTTCATCTGCCAGCTTGTTTGGGTTCATCGGATTGCATGTTCCAATTCAAACCAATCAGAAACCTGATTCCAATCCTGTTGCTGTTGCTGCTGTTATTGTCTCTGATCAGGGCAGCTTGTTGCTGTAGTTGATCTTCAAATTTCAAGTTTGGACAGGAGATCATCAATTTCGTTGCGTGTCATCCTTTTGCATTCTTCCAGTAGACAATGACTGATATCTTCGATGGTTTCTAATACTGCAGTAACCTATGTACTATATTTGGTTCACTATCCATTTCTTCGTGAGATGGAGCAAATGTCTCCTGATCACTGTCCAATTTTCCATGGTATAAATAGTCCTACCTTGATATTTTCGGTGATATAAATCTTGATCGCTAATTTGCTGCTTCGCACAATGACAGCTATCTGTTGTTAAAACAGAAAATAAGTAGCTCAATGCTGCTACCTTGGCCATGTATAATCTGCTTCCTAAGCAAACAAGAATCTCTATTCAGATATAAATAGTCCTAGGATCATTCCCAATATAATGATGGTTATTGATGAGCCTGTTTCAACTTGTCTGTTTAAACTGGCTGATAGAATGTTTGGACTTGTGCTAATGCCTCATTGTATTGAAATACAATCTATTGTTTCTCTTATTAGTTGTGAACTGCCAGTTTCCAGCCTTCATGACATTCAATAGAATCTCTCCATAAGTTAGGTTGTGGGACTAGCTCCATTGGAGGTACTAGATCCATTTGTATTCATTCTTTGGTATCCATGAAGCATATTCACTTGTTTTCTCCTTCTAAGCTGAAAATTATACAAGCTTTAAGCTCAGTGTCAGGCTTCTTTGTGTTTTTTTGCCTCCATTTTTTTTGGGTGTATTTTGTCATTTTGTTACATATTGTTGAGTATGATAAACTGAAGCTTTTAAATTTTGTATCTTCATGAAAAAAAATAACAATTTTGAGAACACACTGATCATTGTGAGATCTGTCTTTATTGTTAAAGATTGATCGAAACATCGAGATATCTTAGCTAGCAGCATTGATTAAAAGCCAATAAATCAAGCCTTTTTTAATGCCAAATTTCTGTTTGAATGGGCCACCATCTAAGTTCAACAAAATATGTAATTGGCAGCATCTATTTCCAATTGGTACCCACCTGCTTGCTGGATTTGAAGTGTGCAGCATATCAGACTAGGCCTTGTGGTGCAGGAGGTCCGGCCAACCCATCTGCTTCTAGCAACCAGAAGTCTGTCACACTCATCTGCAGCACAGAGAAACTAGGAGGAGTGATTTAAAGGAAAAGAGGATTAACTTGTTGGCAAAGAAAAAATGGCACCCAGCACCATCAGAAAGGCCCTGGGAACAGTGAAGGACCAGACCAGCATTGGTCTGGCCAAGGTGTCCAGCAATATTGCCCCTGATCTTGATGTAGCCATCGTCAAGGCTACGAGCCACGACGATGAGCCTGCTGATGAGAAATACCTGAGGGAGATCCTCAACCTGACCTCCTACTCCCGTGCATATGTGAATTCCTGCATCGCAACTGTGTCAAAGCGGCTGGGGAAGACCCACAACTATATTGTGGCCCTCAAGTCACTCGTGCTTGTACACCGCCTCCTGATTGATGGAGACCCAGCTTTCCAGCATGAGATCCTCTATGCGACCCGACGGGGGACCCGCCTCCTCAACATGTCTGACTTCCGGGATGACACTCATTCTAACTCATGGGATCACTCTGCCTTTGTCCGGACCTATGCCCTCTATCTGGACCAGCGGCTTGAGTGCATGGTATATGAGCGGAAGCAGCATGGTGGTGGCAATAGCCGGCCGTACCAGTCGCCAAGGGACCGCTACAGATCCCCTCCTCACCACTCTGATTATGGAGAGCCTGATCCCTACACCTATGGAAATTATGGGAGGCCGTCACACTCGGGGAATGGAAGTGTTGGGTATGATGATAAGCAGCAGGGGGATGAGAGGAAGCCACCGACTCCCCTGAGAGACATGAAGCCGGAAAGAGTGCTGGGTAGGATGCACCAGCTGCAGCAGCTATTTGATCGCTTCCTTGCCTGCCGTCCCACTGGTGCTGCCAAGCACAGCAGGATGATTCTCATTGCTCTCTATCTCATTGTCAGGGAAAGCTTCCAGCTCTATGCTGATATCTGTGAGATATTAGCTGTCCTTCTAGACCGATTCTTTGACATGGACTACCCAGACTGTGTCAAGGCATTCGAGGCCTATGCCAGTGCTGCCAAGCAGATTGATGAGCTCTGTGCCTTCTATGGGTGGTGCAAGGATACAGGGGTGGCCCGGTCGTCGGAGTACCCGGAAGTCCAGCGTATCACAGACAAGCTCTTGGAGACATTGGAAGAGTTCATGAGGGACAGGGCAAGGAGGCCCAAGAGCCCTCCAAGGGAGGCAGCCCCTGAGAGTCGGGATGAAGAACCGGCGCAGGATATGAACAGCATCAAAGCCCTTCCAGCACCTTCGGATTACGAAGAGCAGCAGCCAGAGCCGGAACCAGAACCAGAGAAGGTGGTCGAACCACCTAAGAAGCAGCAGCAGCAGCAGGAGGACACTGACTTACTGAATCTCAGAGATGATGCCCCTTCTGCGGAGGATCAGTCTAACAAGCTCGCATTGGCTCTTTTCTCAGGTCCAGGGGCGGCAAACGGTGCCAATGGGTCATGGGAAGCCTTCCCTTCGAATGGTGACCCGGGACAAGGTGGAGTGACTTCTGCATGGCAAACACCTGCAGCTGAGCCTGGGAAGGCTGATTGGGAGCTCGCCCTTGTGGAGACAGCAAGCAACCTTGCGAAGCAGAAGGCAACCTTGGGTGGGGGCTTCGACCCATTACTCTTGAATGGAATGTATGATCAAGGAGCTGTGAGGCAGCATGTGAACGCCCAGATGAGCACTGGGAGCGCAAGCAGTGTGGCCTTGCCTGGTCTTGGTCAGAAAACCACCCCGGTGCTGGCCCTGCCTGCGCCCGACGGCACGGTCCAAACCATCGGGGGGGATCCGTTTGCCGCGTCTCTTAGCTTCCCCCCACCTTCCTATGTGCAGATGGCAGACATGGAAAAGAAACAGCAGTTGCTGGTCCAGGAGCAGCAGATGTGGCATCAGTATGCGAGCAATGGAATGCGGGGCCAGGCCAGCTTGTCCAAGCTCGGCAACAGCTACTTCCCCAACCCAGCTGTGCCAGCCATGCCTTATGGAATGCCAGCAGCCTACAATGGTGGATACTACCACCCTTCTTCCTACTGAGTTCTTCTCTTCTTTTGTTCGTTTGCGATTTTTTGTTTATATATTTTAGTTTTGGATTGCCCTGCAGCGGCGTCAGTCAATCTATGTCTCTGGATTGAACTGTTAAAAGTCCATGTATTCACTATGTCTTGATACATGTATTCGCGATTAGAACTCTCGCTTGGGACGGAGGCAATTTGAGGTGTTAACTTTATTTGGGTTCTTTTTTTTTCCTCGCTTCTCTTTTTATCCCATGGATCTTCTTTGACCGCAAAAAGTCACGAAGTCTTCTCCCCATAGGTCAAACGTGTGGCAGACGTTAGCAGTGGATGGTTTTGTACCGTAGTGCGATATCTAATGGAAGTTTTACTTCTGTCTGTCAATGTGGTACGTGGTCTTGTACCACGATCGGTTCGTCCATTTTGAAATCGTTGCAACGTTAGCTATGTGCTCGCAGAGGTAATATTTGTAAGAATATATCAAGATTTTGGATAAGGAGCGGATTCGTACGAGTCAAATCAATTCGCAACATTCGTTCAACAAAATATTTAAAAACAAATTGGAAAAAAAAAGAACCAGTCAATCCGACCCTCTTTTTTTTTTTTTTCTTTTTTTTTTCTTCCTTACTCTTTTTCGTTTCCAAATCAATTTATTAAAAAACTTTCTTCGAATCAAAATAAAGCGTAGAGTATTATTACTTAACAATATCCATCTTACATCACGACAGCTCCAGCTAGGCTTATGCGCACTATCAAGTATCAACCATTCAGCATATGATATGATTAAAATCTTTTTAATCAAAATAATCTCTCTCTCTTTCACACGCACGCACATAATCTCAAGATTTGGAGAACAACTGTAAGAGCACAGAAATAATTACCCATCTTAAAACCTTAGAGAGATGCATCCGCTAGAATATGGCCAACTTCCTTCACCTCACTATTGTCGCCTGTGAAGCAATGGGACCCTGGCATCTTTTCTTGATGATCTGTGCCCCAAGAAAGAAACGTTAGAGGCTTCAAAACTTTCTTGAGAGAAATCTTCCAACACTTGGAAACAGAGAGAAAGAAATATGACCTCCAATTAGAGCGTCGTCCCTTTATTCTTGAAAGAGTTAATCATGATTAAAATTAGTTAAATATTTTCTTGATTGGATCTTGGTAGCTCAGAACCATTTAATTTCCTCCAATAAGATTTTAATCCCTAGATGTGGACTTTTCCTTTCAGCTGTACCTGCCATGTGGCACCACCTTATTGGTACAAACAAATTATCCCACATCAAAAGCTATCACCCAAATTGCATCAGGAAATTCTTAATGGTTTTTATGCAGATAATTCTTCTGACCAGAAAAATTCGGGAAGAAGCCTACGCCTCACACTGCTTGTAAAACCAAAATCTGGAGTTCAACATTCCCTCCAGGCTCACAGAATGAGAACAGAATAGAACCAGTACGACTTTTTTTCCCACACAGAAGTTAAACCATAACATGCCCGTTGGATAAAAGAAGCCAAAAAAAAGGCTGAGATTTTCCACTAAAAGAGAGAGAGAACAAATGAAAATGGCCGAGGAGGCTAAACTAAATACAGCTAATAATCACTGAAGATAAAATGGCCGTTCAAGATCGATGCTTGTAGCACGTGGAACAAATGAAAATATTATCAGCATCAATCATTTCATCTTGCTATTCTTTATCACATAGATCACATACTCGCTGGTCCCGTGTTACACATCATTTAGATTATCTAATCCTTTGGTTTAAAGAAGTCTTTGATGTTGCCAATAAAACCTTTATGATATGGATTTGTGAAACGAGTTTCTGAAGTGGGACTCCCTGCAAGATTTACATACAACAAAACACAATCAATTGGTGACAAATGCATCTGGCACAGAAATAAAAGTTGAAACATAAAGCTACCTGGTTGGGGCTGGATGATGAGATGGAATTCAGTATATTTCTTCCAGTTAATCTGAAAATTTATCATGCTTTAGTCATACATAATACGTTTAAAAAGGACCCCTACAACATTAAACAAAGAAAATTATAAATATGGCAAAATTCGAGTAATTACCCATTCTTCTGTTCTGATATTTAAGCAGACGCAGTAAATATGCCACATTAGGAATATCACCTAGAGAAGAAGAACAATTAAACTTCATTACATTATAAATGTCGACAAATGCAGCATTCAAGAGGATAAGGATAGATGCTCAAATGAAGCCCAGTTGGACAGGAAAACTCAAAATACTAAGATGAAAGAAAGAAAGCTTCTGTATAACAGATCACCAAAAAGCTTTAGTTCAGTTGTTAGAGATAGCCCTTCTACCTGACTAGAAAGCACACGAGAGATGGCCCAATTGGTTTTTAGAAACTCATGTTACGTATCTATTGAGGTTACTTTGAAACTTCGTCAAGGAGAGCGGAATGAAAGTGACCACCGACATGATTCAGGTCATCATGTTGTTCCTCGAAGGCAAGGCAATTATCAATGGCTTCATGGTCTCTAATGCTCCACTTGGACCACTCTGTGGGGGTGTGGAATGGGATCAAACTGGAAAGATGGTTATGCACGCATGCTTGTGTGTAAGTCGACCGCATCGATTTTATGACAAAGCCCATTTAGAACTGATCGCTATCTCTCATACCGACCAGCAGAGCGCAACCATGCCTTCCAATAAGATTTTAATTGAAATTGCCTTTAAAAAAAAAAGAAAAACAAAGAGAAGAGGAGACGAGACAAAATTTGAAAAACAAAGAGAAGAGGAGACAAAATTTGCCAAACATTCTCCCATTTCTGTATTCCATCTGTATACTAGCATGGTAATTTTCTCAAAAATGATATTCCAGAAAAAAGTTATTCTTTTTTTAATTTCATGACAGAAATATATGAATGATATAATGCTGCTTATAATAAAGAATGTCATCAATAAGTATCTAAGTGATAACATGGGGCATTAATATTCTCAGAAAAAAAGCATGGGGCATCAATCAGACCTGCCATAGCACCTGGAGAATAGAAAACAGCATTGTGCTGATTACCAAGTTGCCAGAGATGATGCTCTGCAGAATATATAATATTTTTGGTCATACAGTGTGCGTGATCATTATATGTAATTTTTTTATCATATAAACAAAAAACAAAAGCAAAAAAAGGGAACTAAACAAACAGGAATGCAAGTATAGCTGGAAAATAACATTAGAACACAGCTACAGAGGTGCTGCTTGCTAAACCTACTGTTTGTGATGAACAGAACTCAAATTCAAATTAAAAGAACTTAAGGAGGGCTCTGCAGATGGATATTATCCTACACAGGCATCAGCTACTATATCAGATTTGTATGGCAGGGAGAAGATTTGTGATGCACGACGTACCTCCAGTCTTCTTTTTTGTGTATTTAGGGAATTTGTGATGACTGCCAATCAAAAAAAAAAAAAAAGGAGAAAATGTTAATTAAGTAGAGAAATCAAAGAGAGGCAATAACATTTTCTCCAAATGAGCAGTATTTCTATTAAGAATATAAGTTGAATGTAACTGACATTCAAGAATACCAGTCATCACCTGCTTGATTGTGATGGTCAATATGACAAAAAACTAACTAGTAATCTAAGTACATCACCATATTAATCACGTACAATGAGTTGAACACATTGTATATGAGGCCTCAGCAATAACAAATCCAGCTAAAAGACCAATGAATAGACGATGGTTCTTCTGACCTGTAAACAAACCACCAACTACTTAATGATTTACAATAGTGAGGAACTTCGCATAAAACTGAAACTGCATCAAAGAAGCACAAATTATGGCGCATTACCTATGCAATTCCCAAAAGCAGGACAATGGTGGTCAAATCCCCTAATGCTTGTCTTACAGCTGCTGCAATACCTAACCCTTGAAAATAATGGAGACTTCTGAAAATAAGAATTAAAAAAACAAATAGGTTACAACAACTATAAGGCACAAGTTTTGGTGCATATGATGAAGTACGTATGCTAGCAAAAACAAAATGCTATCGATGAACATTCAGCAGACAATGGGCATTCTCAGACAGACAAAACTACAACTTACCTAAAGCATTTGCCCTCAATAAATATGATATTAATAAGAACTGAATATATTACCAAGTACCAGGAAAACTAGTTTTAGAAGTGCTTTCATCATTAAAACACATCAATTAATATAACATATTAATTGTCATCAGTGTTACTTCTACTTCTAGTAAAGGTTGTTGTTATGCACATAAGATATTGTCACGTAAATGAATATAGAATTCAATTTAGAACCTCATACTGAAGATTGAATTCAGAAAAGCCATTTTGGTCCAACTCTATCGAGCAAGAAGAGTTGCATGCAACAATTCCAGGATCACTAGAAAAAATTCTGCAACCACAGAATAAAAATTATAAGTTTGGAGTATGAAAAAATGAAAAATGTATAAGGTTGCTGAAACTTTGCCTTCTGTACTGGCATTAAACAACTCAACGACCATAAAATAATCATAACATTGTTGTATCAAAGACTTCAAATGTATCAGAATCAAGACCAATTTTATCCCTAAAGAACGTGGAAGAAAGAGAACTACCAAATCAAAATTCAGGAATAATAATTAGTAGCCAACGAAGATCAAGAATGTAATTGTGAATATCCATACTGGTAGAGATTGAAGACATGATCAATAGACAGAAGTAATATATTTTCTATACTAACAATAAAAATGTCATTGCTAAAGTGTGAAGTCAAATATTTTCTCAGAAAGCTAAGAGACACTATCTGGTGGACTTTAGCCACAAAGAGAAGGTGAAGCTAGTCATTACATAAAATTCATATTTGGATGTCTTAATTTGATCTCCATTTGCTAGTTTATTATCCAAAATGGTACTTCTTCAGTGGATGATCAACGATGTGGCACTTAGCCATTAGGTGGATCATTCCAATTATGTTTCTAATAGACTGACCCAAGAGATCAAGAGTTTATGATGAAGAAATTTGATAAGAGCTTCACTGGACCAAAAGGTAAACTTGTCAATTTCATAAAATATCTTAATCACTCTATTACAACAAAGACAACAACAACAATAAAGCCTTAATCCCAAACTAGTTGGGATCGGTTACATAAATCATTCTAAGTTTTCTTTATCATTTCCTCTTATATGATTTTTAATCTATCTCTATCTCTTTTTTCCTCTACATGTATCAAATCATTCTTCCGCATGGTGCATCTCTAAGTCTACGTTGCGCATATTCAAACCATCTAAGTCATCGTTCTCTTAATTTATTCTTGATTGAAGCTATCTCTACTTTTTTACGAATAATTTTATTTCTTATTCTATCGTTTCTTGTATTACCGCACATCCATCTTAATATTCTCATCTTTGCTTTGTCATACTATCTAAACCAACTTGAGGAGCATAAGCACTAATAATATTTATTGACTCCTTTTCTATTACTAATTTAATTAAAATTATTCTATCTCATATCCTCTTAATGTCTACAATTTCATCTGTTAGGCTTTTATTTATAATAATTCCTACTCTATTTTTATTTCTATCTTTACTTCTATACCAAAATTTAAAACTATCAACCTCTTTTGCTTTTTCATCTATCTACTTAGTTTCTGTAAGTAAGCTACGTTAATTCTCTTTTTATTCATCATGTCTATTAGTTCCATTAACAGAAACCCTATATTTTAAGTTGCTAAATATATTTTATTTTATTTTATTTTATTTTTATTTTTATTTTCTTTAACTAACTTCTTTACCCATACCGTCCATGAAGGTGTGGGAATCCTTACTTATTTTTTATCACATCTGAGCGCTAATATGATGCGTCACGTCCGAGGACCGCCCTAACTACCCTTATCATTTTCACTACATTCAGAGTCCGATGTAGCACGTTGCTTTTGAAGAACGCTCTAACTTTATCGATTCTCTTTATTCGATTCATATTCATATGTTGTGACTATAGTGTATGACTATAGTTTTACGTTATCCATCAACCTAACGCAATTCTTCTTCTTTACCCGGACTTGAATCCGGCTATGTATAAAAAGAACTCATACATAGATGGAGTTAAATTTCTTCTTCTTTTCTTCCCCTTTGCAATACTTCTTAGATTGTGCATTCTAGCAAAGTGAAGCAATACATGCCCAATGCATTTGGTTATATTAACCAATTTGTCTCTAGCTCAACTGCTTTGCTGAGCTCATACTTAAATATTGATTTTATCAATGAAAAGGAAAACTAAAAACCACATGCAACCATCATGACGGACATTAACTGACAAAAGTTAGTTAAGCAGCGGAAACAAAAGACATTTACATTTCCAACATATACTTAGTACAGATGAGACATTTAATTCCATTTAAGAGAGCAAGTTAATTGCAGATTTGGTTGTTTAAACCTCCAAAGAATGGATGCTAATGGTGTGTATTTTTTATATATAAAAAGGCATGTAGATGACAATATAAAAGATAGCTGTTTTTATCATACGAATCCAAAGACAACCTAAGGTAAACTTTTCTAAGGAAACCAGACGAAAATGAATCATTGACGATTCCCAAAGGTAAAGGGAATTAAATAAAAGTGAAACTTACTTGTAGAAACCAAACAGAAGTAAAGCACATTCGGCATTGAGAATGGCATCCATTATCCAAGGAATACCTGCCATTTTTAAATTTTTTTTTAAAAAAAAAAATGAAATCAGTGCCACAAATGGATAGCTTAAACTCTTGATGCAGACATCCGAACGCAACGTTGAATTTCTTAGTTGAACGGCCAACTAAAGATTTAAATCTCGTGTTCAATGAGCAGAGTAACTAAACATTTAAATTTAAATTGTGGATAATAAAGGAAACCAGTGGCTTCATTAACGCGAACTCGACGATGATGATGTTGGTTTAAGGGGAAAGGAAGTACCTCCTCGGATCACAGCTATGTAAACTCCCCATAAAAACAGTATATTGAAGAGAACAAAAGCCGGAGCCGACGCTGATATCCCCAGGAGCCGCTTCCAGCACCTACCCAAGAAAATAGTCGCCACCAGAACTAAAGCTGCTCGAGAAAGAACACCAAAAATACAAGCTTTATTAACACCTAAGAAAGAAAGATGGTGCAGAGAGAGAGAGAGAGAAGGAGGGAGGGAGGGAGGCACCTGAGATGGGGAGCATGGAGAGAAGGGAGAGGGAAGGGAAGAGGCGGGGAACCATGGCGAGGGCGAAGTGGGAGAGGAGGGCGAGGAAGCAAGAAACGGCGGCCGAGCGGAGAAGCTCCCACGGCGATCGCCGGGGCCTCTGGAACCCCAACCCTAGCATCTGGCGACGGAAGGAAAGGGCCAGATCAAAGAAGAAGAAGAAGAAGCGGATGGGCATTATTCCTCTATGGCCGCTACATGGCTCCGTGTTAAGGGCCAATTTTCGCATATATTACCACCACAAGCAATCCTCGCGACGACAGCCAACAGCGGTGGAGAAGGATGGTTTAACAATCAAGGGAAAGAAAGAAGCAAGCGATGTCCGCAGTGCAGTACGGAGATCCAGATCCAACGGCTGATCGTAAGCCGTTCCGAATCCAACTGGGGCCTCCGTTGCCGGCAACGTCTGCGTCCAAACCACCACCGAATAGTCAATTGGTTCTCCGTCCGTCCGTCCGTCGAACGGATCGCTGATTTCCGGGCAACAACCGAGATATGACGGCCGGGAAGGAGGGTTTGATTTTAGATAAATCGAGGAGGGGGAAGCGCCGGCGATGAGGGTGGGAGAGGAGGAGGGGCGGCAGTCTGAACCTCCTCCTCCTCCTCCTCCTCCTCCTGTTGTTGTCGGTCGCTCGAGCTTACCTTGGCTTTAAATTTTGTAGTTTTGGTCTTTTACTCAAGTACACGGACTGGCGCGGCGCATGTACAGTGTTTTGCATCGCGGATCGTGTCTCACATTGATGAAGGAAGGTGACCTTCGTTTCGTTTCGAATTAAATCGAGTATGGTGCGAAGGTCATACGATCTCTTCTACCCAAATGAAGGCCGAAATCAGCGACTTTTGTGCCGCGAGCATATGCTTCTAAATGTTGGTATATTCTTATTCACGTGGCTTTCACCAACTAATTTGTACGGCTTCCTCGATATTACTCACTGGCTTTGAGTTCAAATTAAAGAACGGAATGGGCATCTGCAACACTCAACGTGGCTCGCAAACAGTCTACGCCTATATGATACCTAATATATATATTTTTTTTTTCTTTTCTATTTCTATTTCTTAAAAATATAGCTGCATGGCCTAATAAAATTCTCTCTATAATAGAAGCTATGATGGCCAAAATTTGTTTTGTACGGCAGAGAATCCGTGGCTCTCTTAAAATTATCTTAAGTAATTAGCTATGATCTCTCCTTTGCAATGCAAGAAGGTAGACATGCTTATATAGTGATAGCTCATTGAACGTTTCATCACATCAGTTGATTCATAACACGCGCAGATGCTTGTTTTCCACCAACACAAATCACATTGTATATATATATATATATATATTTGATCTCCAATGGGCCTAAATTCTTCAAAAAGCTACACGAAACCTAAAATGGTGATACGAGATGCTGCCCTGGTTGCAAGGTTACCTCATCAAGAACGAGGAAAAGAGGGAGCCAATAAAACAAAATAAAATATTTGCTGATATTAGAGCCTCAACCAGCAAACTCAACAAAGCAGTTCAGCTGACAAGCTTGCAACTGCTTGCTCAGACAATAAGCCCACCACGCCGGAGAGTCCTCCAAGAAGGCACAAAATTCTAATCTAATGACTGCAATAATAATAATAATAATAATAAAAACCACAGAAACATAAACATGCCATGAGTCTGCTTTCACAATATAGCTCATTCTGCTATCGACATTCAATGGCACAAAGAAGAAACATGGCCTGCCATTCAGTTTGAACCACAGCTACAGCCATCCATGGCTAATTCCACACCACTATTTTTTTTTTTTAAAAAAAAAAATGCTCTCATACGTGAAAACAAAGATTTCGTACAAATAGTCAAATTTCAAAAATAAATAGTTTAGCTGTCTTGAAGACCTTACATTAGAGGGCATACAAGGAAATGAACTTCGTAAGCTTCCATAATTCAAAATACTTGAACTACGGCACTCCCATCATTCAAACCTTGGAACATTCTGCACTGTGACCATGGCAGTCGCATTATTTCTTCTTCTCAGCCACTCCAGCCGACCTGCAGGTGGAAGCACCACAAGAAACCAAAAAAATATTAATTATAATTCCTACATGTTGTACACGTCATTATAAGAATTACAGTGTAACATGTTATCATACAAGATATTCAATGGATGTTTTGATGTCATTTTGACCTAATGTGCTAACAATATTATCAAGAATAGATATTTTATAAAAAAAAAAATCCAAAAAAATTAACTTATCCTTGTAATTTCCTGAAGATTCTAGGTTCAATCAATATGGATAGTCTAGCTGATCGCTATTCCTTAGTTAGCAATTAAATAATAAGTTCAAAAGATTGAGCAGAGCAGGACCAGATCAAGACCAGAATTGGCACCTAAATTTGGTTGAATCCCCATCAACCAAAGTAAAAATCGATAAGCTATATATATAAATTATAACCTAGTTAGGGTTGAAATTATATTGCATTTACAATACTATAATATATCATCAATTTACATTTTATAATTAAATAATAACCCCACAGCATGCTGCCCGGAGAACTTTTGAATAAAACCTTGGTAGACATGTTTTGAATGGAAAATACTATAGTTTGATACAAAATGAAACAAAAAGAAAAATAACAGTTAAGAAAGAAATTTAAGTACTCACCTCATCTTCCTCAGAACATTGGCCATCTCCTCACGCTTCTTCTTGGCTCTCTTGTGTGTACCCAATTTTCTCTTTGCCAATTTCAATGCACGCTTGTCCTTTCCAACTTTAAGAAGCTCAGTAATCCTCTTCTCATAAGGAGCAAACCCAGCAACTTCCCTGATTAAGTTTCTAACAAAGTGCACCCTTTTGCTGGTTTTCTGAAGTAACATAAAAGTCATAGGACATCCCAATACAATTTTGCAATGTACACAAATAATAGCAGCTAAGTTAACCTATGTAGCAGAATTGTGCATCCAAGTGTCAACCTTCATTGCAACAAACAACAATACCTATCAGTTCAATGGACTCATTACATATAAACCTGTTTAATATTCTCCAGAACACAAATAGTTGCATCTCATTGGATGCTATGATAATTTTATTTTACCCAAAACAAAGAGAAAATTTGATCAGAACACAAAGCAAGGCCTGATTGAGAGGTCTTAATTTTTAAAACTTCAAAACTGTGCAAAAACAATGGACGTCATGTTGTCACATCAGAAAAGTGAAGATGCATTGCGGTTAAAGGCTTCAGCTGTGCATTGCGGTTAAAGGCATTGGCTGTGTATTGGCAATTTGTATGGAACAATTCTAATACTGCTACTTCAAACAGAGCAAATAAAAGCAAATGTACGAAAGCAAATGTACGAGAACCACAAGCAATATCAGATGCAAAATTTATATCAACATATTGTGAGTCGTGAAACATTGGAGTTTTCAGAAAACTAAAGTTCTTCAATGGAAGGTCTTGTTTCTTTGTAAATATGAAACCATTGGAAACACATATGAATGGATCCATCAAAGCTAAACCTATATAAAATGATGCAAAATGTTAGAATATATCCCAACAAAATCAAAAGGAAGCTAATAGAGTTTTATTTCTTAATTCCACCTAAGTATCTGCAGACATTAACGTCAAAATGCAGCAAACCATGTTCAGTTATGAATAAGAATCCTAATTTGTTTCAAAAAAGTATTAATCCGCAATTTTCAATAACCAAAAAAATAATAGACCTGTCTGATACAAATCCTATTGGTTAAGACCCAGTTTAGAATTAGTTTTCGATCAACATTGAACCATTTAATTTCCCAATGTCCCTTTGCCAGAGTCTAGTCATTGAAATTATAATCTTTTTTATATCCATCTCCTAACAGAGCACCTAATCCACAAGGGTTGACACAAAATTGAAAATTAAAACATCCACATATGGCAGCATCATAACAATGCCTCTGTGACATGCAAGACCTGCCTAGGTGAACATAATTTGTCAACTGCCTACACTGTCTATTATCTTAAAGAGAACCAAAAATTAGGCAAAAACAAATAAATAAATACGGCACTAAAAGTCTTCTGCGCTCATCAAGATCCATCCCCATTTCATGGTAAATTAACATAAAAAATCCTTATTCAAACAGGAAATTAAAGAAAAAAACTATAATAAAAAACACTTCATCAAGATGCATGCATTTTGTCAATATTTGAGATTCTGATCGCTAACAGATGTTATAAGTATTTGTGAAAGATTCTCAACAAGCTGCTAAGCAGTCTCTGATTCATTCTAACGTAGAATGTGCGTTTTAACATACAGTTATGATTCCCTACTGCTGTTTTTACTTTCCTTTCAAATAAAACCAGGATCACATGAAGCATGATCAATATTATCCTTAAAAAGCATAAACAAAATGCATCTCTTCCACGCAAACAGAGAAGAAGCAGTAAAATCGAGTAATAGAAATCCATTGTAGAGGTTAACCCCGGATTCTTACCCCTTTTCTGCTGGAAGGACGAGGAGGCAACTCCCGCTTGGTGACGATGTGGCCTTTGTTCAGGCCGACAAAGAGCCCAGTGTTCGGCTGCGGAGCCATCGCTTCCTCACTGGATAAAACCCATAAAAACCCAAGAATAAAGAACAATCAGCGTGCCCATAGCACAGAACCTTAAAGCAAACAATGACAAGCTACGAGGAGAGAAATCAAAACAACCGAAATCCACTGAGAAAACGATATGAACTAGACAAGGCGGATCCGATGATCCTATAATGAAATCATCTATAAAAAGATCGCTCAAAACTAAATAACAATAAGTTTGGGGCTTTAAGATCGGAGACAGAGAAAGTAGCGAGGAAAAAATCGCGGAAAAAGCAATGGGAGGGATTCGTCTCTCACCTTTGGTTCGGAGCCGAAGAAACTCTAGCGGCCGCCGAAGAACCTTGGTGGCGAAGGACGGAACCCTAATAAGGGGCGCCGCGGGGGACGAGACCGGCTTCTGCGACATAATGACAAAAATAGGCCTCTGTGATTCGCCATTAGCTAAAGTAGATCACGACCGTCCAATACGGGGTATATTACTATATTATGGCGTTTGATTTATTGGACCTCTCAAGGATGATGCCGGCCCAGTCCCTCGGGCTTAAGTGGGCTTCTTGGGTCGGGTTGAGGCTTGAGAGGATTTCAACTCCTTTCGGAATATCGAACCGAGCACCAAGAGACAAAATTAAATTAAATTAAATTAAATAATAAAAATAATAAAATAAAATAAATAAAAATAAATTTTTAAGAAGCATTTATTGAGGTTTTATTTGATACAGCCATTGAGGATCTAATCATTATTGAACTCAATAGTTACTATAAATAACTCATAGGTTGTTGTTAGAGATCAATAACTACCCTCAATAGCTATATTAAATGCAGCTTAAATCTTGTCAAAAGCATGCAAAATATGCTACACTGTTAGAGGCATGTAAAATATGTTATGTGGTATGATTTTAGTGATATATTGAAATATATTGAAAAGATAAAAATATACTTTTGATTCTTAAACTTTCACTCAAAATTTATTTTATTTCTTAAACTTTTTGTTCTTACAGTTTAGTTTCTTATATTTTAAAAATATTACATTTCTTTTATTTCATTACATAAAATCAATTAAAATTATCCGAGTAGTTGATATGTCATTTAATCAAGTAGTCCATATGTTCGCATCAGAATAACACATCAGCTAAACCATCAATTTTAACCGATTATATGCAATGAAACGTCAATAATACAATATTTTTAAAATATAAGAGACTAAACTAAAATAACTGAAAGTTTAAAAATAAAGAGTATATTTTAGCTTATTGCAAGACCATTGTTTAAAGCTAGAAATGGTGATGAAATAGGCGGAGACTAAGTTTTACCCTATCCAATCCTAATCCTAACTTTCAATACCCTATTCTCATCTTTGGCTCCGTGAGAAACGAATATTATTGGCCTTGTTCGACCATCCTGTTCTTTTAATTTTTTTAAATTTACCTATGAAAATACATTTGAACAAATCATAGATACTTTTGCAAATTTCATTCAAATAATGAATATTACTTTTAAAAAAAAAAAAGATTGCTATAAAATTTGATTGGTAATGCTTAACATTGATTCAGGTGAGGTAGGGTTTTGGGACGAAGAATATATATATATATATATATATATATATATATATATATATATATATATTGATCCCGTTCCAAAAATCATGAATAATCTTTTGGTTGTTTTCGATGCTCGCTATGAACCGATCAAAGTTTGAAAATTCCGCTTTGATCAAGACGAGTTGGGGGGTATTGCGTGACGGTAAAGTTGTCACCTCTATTTAAGGCCTCAGGATATAGCTCCAAAATTTTCAGTCCACTTTGATTTCTAATGCCCCACAAGGACCGGAGCCACTGACGCATGGATGGATGTGAACTCTGCCATTAGGACCACCAGGAGGAGGGCCTTGGTAATTAACATCAAGCGAATGAGAAAAGGAAGAGAGGGAGAGGGGACCATCCATCCGCTTAGATTTCATCATCCAAAGAGGCAGCAGTTTTTGACTCGGTTTGGTTCCATTCTCTAGCTGCGTTCCATGGAGATTTCGCATGGACTGAGTAAATTATGGTGTGGATTTCCCATAGCTGGCATTCTTGTTTAAGAAATTAAAGAGGCCGTTAAGTCAACCAAATAGCTGGCCAGCATTTTCACCTCCCTTCTCCTTCTTCCCCTTGTCTCTTCAGCAACACTGTTAACAAAAATGACGATTTGTATGTACACCAACACAAACTAATTTTCTATTAATATTAGTATATAATTATATAATACATTGACTTTTCTTCTCATTATTTGTCCTGTTTTCTATCAAATTTCACAGTTTTTCATCAGTGACATTCTTTGTTCATGGGTTATCTTCTTCTAAGCAGATCTCAATTTCCTCATTCCAAAAATTAGGCTTGGCAATGGCTGAATTTAATGAGGGTATCTGACTTCGACCAAACGTCAAGTTGGAGTCTTCCAACCAACCCAGACTTGTTCAACAACCTAATTTGATGCTTTTAATTTGGAATCTCATTCACTCCGCATGATCTGTCTGAAATTTTTCAAAAATGGATCTAGCAACCAACACCAAAAAGTGAAGCAAAACAGCTCCTGAAATACATATCTATGGAAGATCTCTGTTCAAAATAAAACTCTATGGCTTGAGTACAGCCAAACTCTAACCACATTCTAAATCCATTTAAAATTTGTGTCAGAGAATTCAACTCATACTTAACCTGAATTGAAGTCCTTGATTCAAAGCCAGCTCGAATAAGATCAGGGTTGGGTTGAGTGAATTTTTGCAAGCTTGTTGGAACTCCCTCAATCTTACATAGAATAATGCTCCCAAGATCTTATTTTTCTCTATTGCAGAAGACCTTTATTGTTGAGATAGCATTCCTGAAATGCCCTTCTCTAAGAGGATCTACCTTCCGGTTAAGATTTCCTTGAATCTTAACACTTTGACCTTCAAACTCTATTGATCTATTATAAAGATTAATTAGTTAGAGCCATCTATCAGTAAATAAGGATTAAAAGAAGTATTAGAATTTTTTTAAACCCATCTGCTGGCCCAATTAACTTCATTAGGAGCTAATTAAAATTACGTAGCTCAAAAACTCAACTGAAAGTTAATGGGTAGCAGGTGAACTAGAGCTATAAGCATATAACACATTTCTTTTCCATCCAATGTAAAACTATTTGTGGGGTATACCTTTACTTCTTTTATTCATGGGCTAACCTTTGCTTCTTGGCAGCTAAGTTACGAAGCCACTAACTCTTATCTTAGTATTTATCTTGATTACTTCAAAAAAGTTTGGGAGATTAACTTTAATTATTGGAAACATAAAAAAATTTCATCCTTCTCTTCTTTATCATTTCTTATCGTTCTAAATTTTCTGCATCTCTATCTTTGTCTTTTTCTTTTTTTCTCTCCTCTTAACTCTTATTTATTTTGTACTTCTAAAATTTTAATAAATTAATGAGGAAGTGCTTCACTCTTTTTTTTTTTTTTTTTAACTTGATGTGCATGTCGGCAGGGAATTGTCCGGTTAGGAACTCATGCTTGAAGTTTCGTCTCATTTCACGTGGATTGCAGCAGATGCCAGCTGCTTACTTGGTCTCATTATCTTTGTTTCATGCGAGCGTGTGCTTATTGTTATCTATTTGGACCCTCCATCTTCACACTGTGATGTCAACAACTCACCATATTCCGAGTCCATTTGATATTTAGATGGCCCCAAGCCTTTCCAATCAAAGTAATCAAGTTGGACAAGAGCATGCAAACATGCGTCCAATTGTTTGATTATGGCTGCAACCAATGATCAGGTGGCGTTGGATGAGATATTTTTCAGTCTCCCTCGTAGAATATTAAGTTGTGAAAGTCTACTCCCACTTGTTATATATATTTTTTAATTTTTATAATGATAGCCAGTTTAATATTATACTCGAATTTATAATCATTTCTATGCTGAGCATGATCAAAGAAAATTAGGCCGATGGACTTTTTGTTGTTAGTTTTGACATGTGATCGGCCATTCCTTTCGTTCGGCCCATCAATAACTCTAGCTTGCGTTCGAGTTTTATTAAATCCAAACCTGTATCTAATAAGTTATAACTTTTGTTTTGTATCTAGTACATTAAAAGTTCGGAATGGGCTTAAGTAATAAAAATATGTTCCTAGTTAAGATAGGATAGAGATTAGATTTAGAGATTCGTTGATATTATTTTGAAAGATAAATCTTAAACAATGGGCTAATCCATAATTTGAGAAGTTTATTAATGAATTTAGAAACATATGATAATATGTCACTAATCTTCATTTTTTTCAAATTGAAGGATATATAAAAACTATTATTATATTTATATGTATGCGTATGTATTTACATAAATAAGTAATTTAAGCAACTTTAGGTCAGAATCAAGCCGAGTTGGGTTAAAAAAATTAAAAATAAATATAGATCGCATCAAAAAATTTTGATGAATCTAGCTCTCATTCCATACCCAAAGTCTTTTTGGTCAAATTTGAGTTGAATTAGATTAGATTTAAGTGGCAAACCAGTTTTTGCGATGAAAGGATAGTCCCATTATAGAGCATCAAGCCATCAACTCAAAACTTGTTGCATTACACAAAGAGAGTTTAGTTATTATGATCTTCTTCTGATTAAATTAAAACAACCCGGACAAAGCTCATTAACCAAAGGTCATACACCTCCTTCATACGACTCATTGTTAATGGATAAACGAAAAAAAAAAGTGATTCTGGTTAAGAGCTCAAGGAGTTAAATGTTTCAGATTGATCGGATGCTGGAGCTTGGCATCGTGCGGACGATTAGTCATTGTCCATCCATTGAGACCGGACTTTGTGAGTGATGAAAAGTTTGGAAGCCATTCGTTTCCTCTCGCCAAGGCTTGCGTGGTGCCAAAGGCCACACAATGACCAAGGTCCACATACCTCGAGGTCATCCAAAAGCTAGCCGTGCTTTACCGAGCGCTCTTTCTTCTTTGCACCTTTTTCCCTGGTTTGAGTGCCATCGTTTGGTGTTAAAAAGCCAGAATTTAGGGGGTGTGTTTGCCCACAGACAGCTCCTGTTAATGTGTGCTATTGTAGCCACAAGCAGAAAGCATACAAGGACTCTCCTTCATCCTCAAACATGGCAGGGGTTGCTCATGGCAGCTCCCTCACTTTCAAATGCTTTGCTTGTTTATATAAATCCATGAAGTTCCAACAAGGCCCCCACATGATTTAGGTCCTCATTCAGTAAGCACTGAATAAAAACACTTCGATGCGTGGTTCACTTTATCCTCTCTAAAGTTTAATCACTTTTTCCCCCTTATATAAAAAATGAGCTACTCCCTTTTTTTTTTTTTTTTTTTCTCTCTTTCATTTTATGTTGGTCAATGATAGCATAGATGTTGTAAAGAGATAGAAATACTAGCAGCGATAGTAGTAAAGGAGTAGAAGAAGATGGAGCTGCAAGTATCAAGGAAACAAGCAAAAGCATGAGTAGCAATTTTATTCATAATACGATTCGAATTCGATGTAAAGTTGATGGGTTTGAATTGAGCATAAATAGATTCATATCAAAATCAGATTGATTCGTTAAACATGATTAATAAACAAGTTGGATCTTGGATTGATTTGCTAATTCGAAATTGATTCATAATTTATTAGTTTATTAAATGAATTAATTCGTGTAACTCGATTCGTCAATTCAGATATGGCTTGCCAGATTTGTATATTCAAGTTAATATCATTTTTTAATTAATTATTATTTTATCATCATATAAGATTTAATATTAGATGAAAATGAATCGAAACAATTAAATTTATATTAAAAGGATATACATTATTACTCTAAAATTATATATATATAGTTATTTAATGATTGAATTAATATAAATAAATTACATAAGTTATACGAATTAAAGGGATCATTCCGTAACAAATATATCACATAAGTTACATAGATATTTATAAAGTAGGTATAAATTTTAAATTTTAATTTAATTAATAAATAAATTGAATTCGAGTTGGCTTATTAGTTAACTTTATCTTCATTCATGTAGTTTGCTGACAAAAGTGATGGTGCAATGAACGTAGCAGCTCGTTATTGTTAGGAGCGCAGCAGAGGTTCTTTCCACTGGGCGGCAGAGTGGAGATGAAGGAAGGCACGGGCTTTGATGTTGTTGGGGTAATTTGGGCATAATCCATTGAGATTTTTTTTTTCTTTCTTTTTTAAAGAGAGAAGAAAATAAAGGTAGGACATTAAATATTTTTTTAATATATATATTTTTAAATTTGATTATTGGGACATTAAGTTAACGGGCTCTTTTAATATCCAGTAACTTCCAGCATAGAAAACATTATTCGGGACATACTGTGCTATGAGATGCAAATTATTTGAAAAAAAAAAAACACACACACACACACACACAAACACACGCAATCTCAGAGCTTTTGCACCGATCGATGTGAATTCATGCCCTTACGAGCCTTCGGTGGAAAATTTTATGTGGCACGGAAACCCATTGAGTGTGGGTTTCCGTGAAGCAGAAGCAATAAATCATCCGCGATGCCCAAGGTTTAATGGCTTGCATGGGGGCAGGGATTTACAGCACCGACATTTTTGTCTTCAACGCATCGATGCTCGACAAGAATGAGACTGAAGAGAAAATCACCATGCGTCTAAAAAGACTACAACTCTTGACTTACCAGGCTCTAAAGTTCGGCTCCAATTACATCACCAATGCCTCTAAAATCAACAGGAAGATAAAGCACCAGTTGCTCCCATGTTTTTTCTACCTTGATGCCTTTTTTTTTAAAAAAAGAAAGTTTATTACTGTTTCTGTTACTTCTTGTTTCATGAACTTTAACTCCGAATCTCATGGCCCTTATTATAATTCTTTGAGTGAGAGAGACCTCGAAATTTACATTAAATATTAGATTTTTTCTTTTCTTTTTTTTGTGATTGTAATTGAGGAGAAAATCTTTTAATTTTTATTGAAAAGAATTATGTACAAAAGGAAGGAATGTACTAGGAATGTTAAGAGGTTTAAAGAATACTAAGAGATATTTTCAAGAGTCTTAAGAGAGCAAAATTTTCTTAAGACGATGAAGGTATCAGAGAATTTAGAAGAAAAGATTTTTGATTTCCTTTTGTTCTAAATTTACTAATAGAAGAAGAGAGCTGGTTAGTCCTAAATAAGTCTCCATTGAAGAAGAATATCTGTAACTCTCTAGGAAGACCACAGGTGATGAAGGAATTTTGATTTTTTTAATATTTCAAAGCTAATCAACATCTACAAAATGAAGTCAGCAAAAGGGATGAGAGGAAGAGATGGGACACCATCTCTAAGAATTGTCCATATAATGGGCAACTAGAAAATATTAGATATCTTAAAATCAACAAGGTATTAGTTCATGGAAATAATTTTATTAATCATGAATGAAAGACTTTTTTTTTTTTTTGTCTCCTAGCCAGGAATTAAGGATGATCATGAGGGTCATATGAAGGAAAGGAGAACATTGAGCAGATATAGTCAATAGATATTTTTACTTTATGAACAGGGCTAGATGTTGATGTTGTGAGAATGCATGGTGTTATGCAAGGAGGATTGAAGTGCAGTGAACAATAATGTGCAAACAATCTCTGAAGATTGTGGTGCAATATGGCCATAAAGGGAAGGCATTTTAAGAATGTAGAATTGAGATCGTAACATGCAAGATATCAGAATATTATGGATAGCAAAGAGTAGGAGAGTTTGAGTATGCATGATGAACCATAGCTTTAGGAGCTGCAGGGTCATTAACTTAGTGGTTCAGTTGAGTAGCATCAATGGAAGGACTTGTCTAAGTCTCATGTAGTACAACGACATTGCATGGCTGTATTATATGGGTTGGATCTATGACTAATTGAAGGGTAGCATGATGGCTTGCAAATCGATGGCACAGTGGACAAGTTGTGGCTCTAGAGTATCTAGCTAGGAAGCCAGTTCTACAATGGCAGTACTTGGGAAAGGCAAACTATTGAATTGGTGTGGAGTTGCATAGATGCGAAGTACTCTTAAGTAGAGTCTATCTGTGGCATAGAGGTATGCACAAGTATTGCAATTAATCGAAGGGTTAGGTTGCTTGCGAGCAGTTGAGGGCGTAGCATGAGTTTAGTTTGTCAGTTTGGTAGACCATTAAGGAATGAGCTTTGGTATAAGATTGAACTATTATGCATTTATGTGTATGTCTAAGGAAAAGAACTTAGGAAGGTTAGTCTTGGTGTGTAGCATGATGGGGTGCCATACCACTTAGCAGTGAGCAATGGGTAGGTTAATCAGAAAATTGATGCCAACACTAGAATAGGATCAATTTTAGATTTGGAACCCTAGAATTGGCCATCTTTTAGCTGGTTCTTGGTTATGAAAGTCGGATCCTCAGTTTTGATCCGAGAATCTACCATTCTTTTTTTTTTTTGATGATTTTTTTTTCTAAAATGTATTAAATTAGTCAAATATTATAAATATTTTTTTTTATTAAATACAACTAGGAAAAAAATTTATCTATTAAATATTAGATATGTGTTAAATAAAAAAATTATTTTTATTTTAAAATCAACTCAAAATTAAACCGATTTGATTGGCTAATTCTGGATTGGTTTTAAGATATAATTAATTTGGTTCTAACCTAAAATTTTGGTATCTAAGTTTAATTGGATTGATTCTAAGTTCTGAAACCCCCGTTTAATCTGTGCCCATCCCTAATAATTGCAGCCTTTTGACCTTTCTTTTGGATCCTTAGAATAAATCAAGTTAAAAGAGAGATAAAGAACAATTAAGAAGCGTGAAACTTTTCGCTTCCTTCGAGCAAGGGCCTTCATGGGAATTAATGACGCTTCAAGGGAGCCAAATAGCATTCCATTAATACAGTCAACAACTTGGGTCCACCATGGCATCACGCCTTTTAGATGCTATTAGACGGTGGCAGCACCAACCCATGCTTTCTCTTTTAAAAAAAAAATATACTAACACCTTGACGTGAGAATATATCAGTACTCTTGTATACGTGACCAACCATTTAGAATACTTCGCTCTCTTGGTATCGAAGCAAGTTATAAAGTTATAAAATATAAATTTATTATAGAATAATAATAATAATAATAGTACTGAATAATGAAGTCCAAAAGTTGTGGGAGTTTTTTTTTTTTTTATTTTTTATTTTTTTTATTTTGTGGACTGCAAGTCCAAATTCATGGCAAGGTTTAAAGTGATTCAAAGCACGGGATGTCAGCAGCTCGCTGGAAGTCTTCTTCGAATGAACGGTAAATGTGACGACGGCATGGAAACTTTGGGATTGAGAAGACTTCGGACTTCGGACGCGATACGGGTCTCTCCGATGGTAACGGACGGCTGCCGCTTTAACGTGCCCACTTGCTCGATTCCCGTCCTTCCGAGTTCCAAGCCTACGCTGCTTATGGTCACCGCCAAGTGAGAATAAATCAAAGATTGGGTTTAGACACCACATCAAATTATGCTATTAGAATTTCTTTATTTTTTTTATATATTATTTATCAGTAAATAAGTAACATTTAAGATATGAAGGGAGATGATAGCGAATCATGTAAATAGCAAAATAATTTCTTTTTAGCTATTAAATTTTTTTTTTATAAAAAAAAAATCTGAAGTGAGTAAATATTATTTTAGAAATAAATGATAAATAGGTAGGTTTCTTCCTCACTTTATCTTTTAATTTGATTTTATTTATTTATTTATTTTTTCTTTCGATTGGAAATTAGTTCCACTTGTTTGAAACTGGTCTAAATTTAAATAAATTTTATTCAAAATAATTTGTTTCATCCTCCAATAAATAATTTAGAATTAATGATCCCGTAGTTTAATTAATTATTCATCTGGGAGGGGAAAAAAGAGGAGGTAAACAGACTGGAAGGTGGTGAGCGGATCTACAGCCGGGAGCAGAACGCTCGATCCCATGATCCTCTGCTAAACCTTAGAAAACCCCCCACCACTTCCCTATTAAACGCGCTCGCCCTCCACCTCCGCCTCTTCCCTCCACGGGCCGTCGGGGAGGTCGGTTCGCCGGAGCCGGAGAGGTGGGGGAGATATGGGTCAGGAGCTCAGCTGCGCCAGATCGAGCCAGGAGCACGACTTCTTCAGCGCCGTCCAAGCCGGCGACTTGGAGGCGGTGGCATCCGCCCTCCACCTCGAGCCCGCCCTCCTCCGCCAGACTACCATCTACGACCGCCTCTCCGCCCTTCACATCGCCGCCGCCAATGGCCGCGTCGAGGTCGGTTTCTTGCTCCCTTGACTCAATTCTCTCTTCTTTTCTTCCCGGCCATTTCTGAAGCTATTTTGGTAATTTTCCGGTTTTGATCGCTGGATTTTGGTTGCGTTCAGGTTCTTTCTATGTTGCTCGGACGATCTGCTCTCCCCGATGTCCTAACCCGAAATAAACAGGTGAGGAGGTCATAAAAATTCGATCTTTTTTTTCCTGTTTTGTGGTTTTCGTTGTTTGTTTTGGTGATCTTGGTACATAAAGGCGTGACCTTTGTGCGTTTTTGTGGTAAAAGACTCCCCTGATGCTGGCTGCGATGCACGGGAAGATCGCTTGCGTGCAAAAGCTCCTCCAAGCCGGGGCAAATGTACGCCAAATTTCCACCTCGTTCCTTATCTTCCCTGCTTTTGTTGATTTTTTTTTTAAAAAAATTTCCTCCTGAAGTCTTGAGTTATGAAGGGTATATTCATCTAGATTTACTTCTATTTGTGTCAGATCTTGATGTTTGATTCGTTGCATGGAAGAACTTGCTTGCATTATGCTGCATATTACGGCCATTCGGATTGTTTGCGAGCGCTTCTGTCGGCGGCTCAATCCACCTCTGTAGCTGATTCTTGGTCGGTTTCTTTTCAAATCTTCCATTCACTGTTGTTGGATGGCTGTGATGGAACAATCGCTTGAGCTTTGGGGATTCTTCTAATTATTCTCTCTTCGTGTACTGCTTATTGTTTGCAGGGGATTTGCTCGATTTGTAAACATTAGAGATGGCCACGGGGCGACGCCTTTGCACCTTGCAGCGAGGCAGAGACGATCTAATTGCGTCCATATTCTTTTAGACAGCGGGGCTCTTGTTTCTGCTTCCACTGGTGGATATGGGTAATTTCACAGCTTCACCTTCCTGCTCTGCTCTCTAGATGTGCTTGTTTTCATTGTTTGGAGTTTGCAGTTGCCCAGGAAACACTCCTCTACACTTGGCGGCCCGCGGGGGATGCTTGGATTGTGTTCGGGAATTGCTTGCATGGGGGGCTGATCGGCTTCAAAGGGATGCATCTGGGTAAAGATTCTTTCAACACCATTTATTATGCCACTCAAATTGGAAAATCTTAAGCTTGATTTCTTACCGTGCTACCTTAGTGTTTAAATAAAAGTATGAGCGAGTTGTCATAAAATTATTTTCAATATGTTAAACAGCCTCTCTTTAATTCGAGATTTCTATATGAGGAGTTTTAATTTGTCTGTCTTAATTTACCTGTCCTTGGTTCTACTTTGCAGATCTGTATCTCTTTAGGATCTTGATGCTGGCGATGTTCCTAAGCTCTATATTAATTTGTTGAACCCTTAAATTTACTAAACTTGCTGGTATTATGTGATCTTTAAAGGTTGTAATTTATTATTTTAAATGTTCCTTTCACCTTTGCTTGTCCTACTCCAATTATGAGTTTCATCAAACCCCTTTTTTTGAAGAAAAAAAAATAATTTCCTATAATTTTGGCAATCCCAGTCCCTATATCATTGGTTTGAAATGGTCATTCGGACCATGGGCTTTTGACTTTGGGGAGCTCTTTTAATAGATAGATATAAGACAGGTCCTGGTATGATGATGAAGTTTTCTTCTTTTTATTTTTTATTTTTTTATAAATTTATGCTTATTGATATCTGCAGGAGAATACCATATGCTGTTGCCTTGAAGCGAAACCATGGAACATGTGCAGCCCTACTAAATCCAGCATCAGCGGAGCCTCTGGTCTGGCCTTCTCCATTAAAGTTCATCAGTGAGCTGGATCAGGAAGCAAAGGCATTATTGGAGGCAGCTCTGATGGAAGCTAATAGGGAAAGGGAGAAGAAGATCTTGAAGGGAACGGCATATTCCTTGCCATCCCCTGCACATTCAGATGATGGAATTGATGATGATATCTCCGAGGTAGCCTGCTGTCCTTACTTTTTTCGGTTTGAATCGAACGATGACCCTGTTCCCTTCTTAATAGATCAGCAATTACCATAGTTTTACTACGATGCAATAGCAATGCACGTTGCTTGATAGAGTTTTCCAGTTATCTGTAGTGGCTGGTATGTCGGGCTTGAGGTGATGATGATTGCACCTAGGTTGCTTCAGATTCTCGCAAACTTATCATACTTGTATGGTCCAAGCTGAACAATTGATTGCTTTTTTATTGTTGCTGAGCTGCAAGAAGAATTAGGTTTGGCTTGATAACATCATGATGTTTGCTATCCACAGCTTGGTATGCAACACCTGTAATCATAATGTGGCTGTGATGCCTGACGTGTGCCCTGTGCTGGCTTCCAGCAAGGTGCTATCTTTTTCACTCTTGAACGAAAAGAATGGGCTTTACACATTTTAGTCACCACATACAGATGCGATGCAGACCTGGTCAAGGGTATTAGTGCGATGCTCCTGATCATCCAACCCATAATCTATTGATGACTGCCTCACAACATGTGATGCTAACTATTTCAAACTCAACTGCTGATTTCATATAATATATGCAGTATACATTTTGCTACCCTGATTTCAGCCTCTATTTTTTTTTTTTTTTTAATGATAATCAATGAAGAATGATGTTTGTCCATGTGCCTCATGATTTCATGATAGAAAAAATCGAATACAGTTGTCTGATCTTGCTTACCGATACTGTATTGGTGAATTGTTCAATGCCTTTCCCCACCAACACAAGCATTACCAGCTGATAGAACACCAAGTTGGAACATTTTGATTTGATTCACCTGGTGAAATGTCCTACAGGCAAGTGACACCGAGCTCTGCTGTATCTGCTTCGACCAAGTCTGCACCATCGAGGTCCAAGAGTGCGGGCACCAGATGTGTGCGCATTGCACATTGGCTCTGTGCTGCCACAAGAAGCCCAACCCCACAACACTGTGCCTGCCGGCGCCTGCCTGCCCCTTCTGCCGCAGCAGCATAGCCCGGCTGGTGGTGGCCAAAACCAAGGCCGAGGATGACGGAGACAAGGGCAGCTCAAAGCTAAGGCGGTCGAGGAGGTCTTGGAACGTCAGCGAGGGAAGCAGCAGCTTCAAAGGCCTACCTTCTGCTGCCATGGGATCATTCGGAAGGATGGGTCATGGCTCAGGCCGAATCGCTGATGGTAAAGATATCGTGGACAAGCCTTAACAAGCGACACGGCAGGATCATGGGAACCCCTGATCGGTTCATCTTGAAGCAGTCCGTTGCTTTTATGTAGACTCTCACATTCAAAGCAAAAGAAGAAATCAAATAAGCAGCAAACACCTTTCCAGTTTTTTGGGTTGGACGTTGGGTACTAGTAGCAAGAGTGAACAACACTGCAGTGCTTTTGGTTAAAGAATGGAGGTTATGTGCATCTTTGAGATTGCAGTTGCATTTGTTAGGATTGATGCCCATTGTGGGAGCTCAGCGAGTGGTTGCATCATAAACTACCACAACCTAATTAATTTTCTTTTAAGGTTGGAGAAGTTGTAGGCTTGCTTGCCTGCCTGCCTGTCTTCTTCTTTTGTAGCATCAGAGATGGTATGAATGAAACAACTCATTTAAGAGACTGTTGGGTGTTGGCTGCCATGTGACCGACTACATACAATATATAATTGAGCATGGGGATGGGACTCCTCCGCTGTTCGGTTGTCCATTTAGCTTTGCACTGCTCTTGTCTGGTCTGTGTGACTGGCTCCATGGGGGTGGAAGAAGTATATTCTATTATTAAAGAGAGTGTGGAACCCCAGGGTTTGTGGTGGGGCCTTGGTGTGTCGCATTGCAGCATGAGACCTACCGTTAGGCTGGTGGCTGGGCTGTGGAAAAGCCTCCCTCACCTCTCCCCACCTTTAGAATTCTCTCTTTTATCGTTTGTTCTCTTCCCCTCGTGTGAAGGTGATGAAAACCTTGCTCGTGTGAAACTCTTATCAGCCTAACCCCCTGTAATGCGGCCCTGATGACGTGTGAAGGAAGGATAAACAAAAAGGTAATTATTAATGGCAGTTGTTAAGCTCTCTCCATCGCATCAAGATAAGATAGCATAGCGGAGAGTAGGTAATAGAGGGTGGGTGAGCACAAGAATCTCTAGTCCGCATGCACTCTTTTATCCCAGCATTAGAGCCCAAAGCCCTCAAAAATATCTATTCCGTCTCAGTCACCTCTTATAACGCTTCAAGCTCATCCATCAGTTCAATTAACTTCTAGTTTCAAGCTCATTCATCAGTTCAATTAACTTCTAGCGAATCAAAATTATATAGTTTAAAAACTTGAATAAAAATTAATGATTAGCAAGTAAATTTAAGTTATAAATACATAACATATTTCTTTCTCATTTATTTCTTTCCCATTCAATGTGAGATTAAATTTGAAGTCTCACAATCTTTCCACTTTATAATGCGATGTGTTTGTCGCACGTCACAAGCTAACCATAATCTTTTTCAAGTCGGATCGTTGATGCTGCCAGAACTTCACCATCGTCCCAAGGATAGCCATCCCATGGGTAGTCCTTTTTTTATACCCATCAACTTTTTTTTCCAGGTCGGATCGTTGATGCTGCAAGGGTGGCTTCTGGCAAAACTTCACCACCGTTCCAAGGATAGCCATCCCATGGGTAGTCCTTTTTTCATACCCATCAACTTTTGCATACTCGGATCGGCTCTGATACCATTTGTAACGTTCCAAGCCCACCTTCTATCCCAATTAACTTTTAGCGGATCAACTTTTGCATATTCGGATCGGCTCTGATACCATTTGTAACATTCCAAGCCCACCTTCTATCCCAATTAATTTTTAGCGGATCGAAACTAATTAACTTTTAGCGGACCGAAATCACGTGGCTTAAAAACTCGAATGAAAGTTAATGATTAGCAAGTGGACTTGAGTTATAAGTACATAGCATATTTTTTTTTTATCTAATATAAAACTAAATTTAGGATCCCACAGCTCTTGAAAGCCATTCAGGTAAAACGCACTCCAGGTTCACGAGGTAATGGCACCATGCGAACGTCTTGAGAGACAAGTCAAATGCTTGGTATCATAAGTAATATTCAATAGATTATTGTCATCTCATGATGTTGTTAGGGCTGTTCATGGGAAAACCAAGATGTCATTAGTAATTTACGCAAGGATCTCAAGATGCAGCGAGTACTGTTTTCTCTATGGCGGAAATAAAGTTTTCATTGAAGATATCTCATCATTATTTGACTATTAGTGCAAGGAAATGACAAAATTAATGAGCAAACGACTATTTTATGCAATGTGCGTGCATTATAACTGCATACTAAAACGCAATCTAGGGGTAAAATAAAAATTTATCATCACTTTTTCACTGGCTATTGGGTTCGTTTCAAACATGTATCCTGATCCCAAAAAAAAAAAAAAAAATAGAAAAATCAGAGGATAAAATTAAGATTTAACATGACTTTTCTCCAAGTATTTGTCTAGCTCAAAAAAAATTATATGATAGATTAATTTAAAAAATACTCCTTGATACGAGAAAAAGAATTTGAAAAAATTAGCATTTAGAGATGATCAATTAATAAACAAAGCAAAATTCATTATTTACTCCACTAAAAATATTAAAAATTATGAGAAAGATTTCAACTTTAATAGAGTTCAAGAACTACAATAAAAAAAAAAGGTCATCACAATAATCACTATAATAATAAAATTTATCTAATAAATTACCATATCACAAAGGAACGGAATTTTGATGAAAAAAATCCGGCAATAAGACCAAAAATCCAAACTTCCAACAAGTAAAAGCTAAAAGCTCAAAAGGTTATAGAATAAATCAATTTAAAAAAAATACCTAATATGAGAAAAAGAATAAAAATTAAATTAAAAAAAAACAAGCATCTAAAGTAAATTGGCAAAGAAAATAAGACTTATTATTCATTCCACTAAAAATATTAGAAATCACAAGCAAGATTTCAAATTCATACATTTACTTAAAATTAATTTTAATTTATTAATTTTATTTTTTAAAAAAATAATAATATTTGAAATCTTTTGAATTGATAAAAAGAGAAAAAAGATTTAATTTATATTTAAAAGTTAAAAAATATTATATATATATATATATATATTGTTGATTAGCACGGCTTCCTTCCTAGTAAATATCCATATGTGGTCCAGATTTATTGCGGTCAATGCAGCTCAAGTTCACTCCAATAAAAGAGGGAAAAAATCCTACAATCTGGGCAATTCTGGCCTCATACAATTTGACTACGGTGTTAGATTTTGTATGTAAGATTCACAAAGATATTTTGGACAGTGGTGGCTTCATCCTAAAACTTAAATATGTGACAAGATCTTATAGGCTCTGAAAAATTCAATTCATTACATAGTTTGGTGTTAAATAGCAGGTAAATATAATCTAGATCCTCTTTTTATCTATCAAAATTTCACATTTATTCAAATTATCGATTCATTAAATTAAATAATTAAAAATTTAAGAATTAAAATAAAATTTGAGTAGTACTGGAAATATATTTTATTTGGACCCTGTCAAGAGCGAGAGTAGGTGGGCCGGGGGAGGGGGGGGGAAAAAGCCTGCGAGTCCCGGTAAACCCGTGACCCGAGAGCATGGAATTGGCTCGCTGGTCCAGAGGCGACAAAGACCACATGGCTCCGCTTTTTCTGTGCTTTTGGTACGCGTGGCCGGTCCACCGTTGTTCCCCTGGATGAATGCATCATCCATTCTGAATCACGACCGTACGAATGCTACAGACTTTAAAAAAAAAAAGAAAAGAAAAGAAAAGAAAAGAAAAGAGGAGGGCGTTGGAAGCCAATAATACCTACAATTAAGGATGGGTCCCATTGACATGTGTGGTTATTTATGTACACAAACAACCGTGACCGCAAGGTGAGCTTACCCATCTCTAGTGTTCAAGGATCACCCAAGATCAGATTTATGAGTGTTTAGACCACCCTTCTTCTACTTAAAAAAAAAAAAAGTGTGAAGAATATATTTTTGGATAATAAATAAATAAATAAATAGGATGTTAGTCAGCGCTTGATGCACAGCTTCTAGGGTTATTTAGCTCAACGGTTTGCCCAAAATCTGGTAACCATGTGTGGGACTCAAAACCTAGGAAATGATTTGAGATGTTAGCTTATCAATTAGATGATTTTTAGTTATGTTTCAGATATTTGAGCCCAATTGACATCCTTCATTGATATATAATACGAGCCAAAGAAGCTGCCTCCCAATTGATATTCGAAAAATGATCGAAAGGGCTTGATAGATAAATGGGCTCTTTTTTTATTTTTAAAAGTCAATATTTTCTAGCATGAATGGAACCTAGGAGTAGCATGTTATTTACGTGCCTTTCGATTGTTTTCATCTTTTTTTTTTTTTCTTTTTTTTAGCATCACTTCAGTCTTTATCTCAGCATCAAGCGATGATGGTTAGAAAAAAGAAAGAGAAAGATAGTAAGAACAGGAGGGCATGCAACTAACACACCACACCTAAGTTCCATCCTTCTAGTATAGCTAATATGAGCCCTCCTTTCATATTGAAAATAGACCATGGTTTGCCTACACTAGTACCCTTAAAGCTTCAAAGGCAAGATTGATCCAAAGGCTTTAATGGTAGGCTAGTTGGCATGTTTACTAAATAGAAATGCAGAATAGATTATGTGGTAGGATCGTGGAGTGCTTGCTTGGATAATATCACTTTGGATAAGAGAAGGGTTTTTTTTTTTTTTTTTGTTTTTTGTTTTGGATTATAGAGAAGAATCTATAAAAGTTTTCCTTATGGATCATTGTTTAGAAGAAGCACCATCTGAGTAGGATATCTCTATTTATGGCAATTTTGTTGTACTCTCGAAGCCTAACATTTAGAGGGAAGTTTGATTCTACTTAGGCCTTGTTATTTAAAAGGTATCAAAATTACTTGTGAATCTATATTTTTCTAAGCCAATATTACCTAAGCAATACTTAGATAAGAAAATAATTTATATGTATTTTGTTGTACATTGGAAAGTAACTCTGCTATTTGTTACTTATGTTTTTTTTTTTATATTATAACTTTTCTATATAAGTTGCTAAGATTTATTTATTTTTCCATAATACCGTTTATACTATTAGGCCTAATTTGTAAGTTAATAATATATTATCTTTCTATGATTAAAGCTCAATTTTCTCTTATCAAACTATATTTTTAGTGATACCTTTGATATATACATTAATCATATATAAATTTTATTTTTTGAATAAAATAAATTTTTATGATTACTGTTTACTAATTAAATAATAGTATTATATCCACTTATGAAATATAGATTCTATTATAAAACACCGATTCTATTATAAGAAGATATTTTTATTTTAACTATAAAATCTTTTACAAATGTTTTCTTTTTATTTTCCCTTCTCAAATGCATCGAAAGTAAAAGACAGATGAAAGGAAAAATTAAGGAGTGTTAATGGAAGAATAATTGTGATCATGCTGGGATACTTGGGAAAGATAAAAAGATTATTTTACTTAATTCATGAAAACTCAATTTAGATCTCTCTCGTATAGTTAAGTATTACCGTCAATTTGATAGGCAAATGATAACTTGGAAATACAACCTACTCTTTTAGCTTTTTTGAGCAAATCAAAAGAATATGGATAAATTGATCAATGAAAAAATTATTCAACTTTTTCATAAAGTTTTTCGATCAAAAAACAAAATGAGTTCTATGTGCTTTTGCTCCTCGGCTCCCCCAGGCTAATCTAAACGGACTAGCGTCGGCATCCGTAGAGACCATGACACTCGTCCAGGAAATATGTGAGATGGGCCGGGCTTCACACAGAACCACTTGAAAACAAACTTGACATGGTGGGCTGCTACATAGTGCTTGAAAATTTATTTAGTCATCTAGCTTTATGTTGTTTTACCATTTACCCGCATCTAGGGAAAGAAAAGCAGATGACACATGAATATTTATGCTACTTAGAAGGTCAGAGACTTGGGATCTTAGCCCTCCCCATCCAGATTATTTGAAGTTGTTCCAAGGAGCAAGTGCCATTCATTAAGGAAAGGTATGGAAAATGCCTTCATATTATTATTATTATTATTATTATTTGAAATTATACAAAAACTTAATTTGTTCAAAATTCGAGAATGTTACTGTAAGGGATAAACCTTCCCTCTAATTATAATTATAGATAGATCATAAAATAATTTCTTCACCAATCCACGCAATGTAATAAAAAATCCAATCTACATAGGTTAGTATACATCATTTATATTGCTAGCCTAAGCACATCCAAAGAACTAGGTATCATGGAGAATAAGACAAGAATCTTTTATTCCTTGGGCTCAAAGAAGATGGAAGATGGCTTTCTTAGCAGCAGTGTAAGGAAGCAAAAAAAGGGGTTGAGTTTGATGAAGTAATGAAGGATGCCTCTTTACCCCCCATGTTATTATTGCAGTGATAACACAACTACACAAACAATAAGATCTCAAGCCACCACTCAAATCCTAGCAGAATTTTTTAGCATGTTCCGAGTGATCCAAGGCTTGAAATAAACTAAACCAGATCCATCTTCTCAGAGGGCTTTTGTAATTGAGATATTTCTTGCCAAGACCGTAGACCATTATAAAATATTACATTCTCTCTGGAATGGAAGTGGGCATGTTGATGGCCATCTTCAATGAGTGGGCTGACCACCCATACATGGAAACATCAATGCAAAATAGTAGCCATAGTCATGGCTTAAGCTTCTGTTAGAATTTGATTTCTTAACATCTCCAACCAATACCAGAGCTCCATTTCCTTTGATTTGAGGTGGAACAATAAGGCCATTTGCAAAAAGAGAGCTGGAGCTGGAGCTGGAGCTGGGCTCTGCATTAGATTGGCTTTCTGGCAATCCATCAAGTTCATACGTAGTGGGATCCCTATTCCTCCTGTGGGAATTACTAGCTCTTCTCTCTACCTCAAGAAAATGGCCAAGGGATGGAGCATTACTGGTCCTCTCACTTTTAACCTGAACTTTTGCGCAAAGAGAGAACCAAACTTTGTTCTTACGGCTCTTCTTCCCTCCTGATATGTCTCGCTTTCTGCTCCTTCTAAGGGACCTACTAGACAGCTCAATAATGCTTGTAATGCCAATAAGGCTGCCAAGTGTGATGCTCCGGTCGCGGAAGAAAGATCCAGTGGACTGCAACCAGAAATGGTGAAGCATGTTACATGATAAATTAATTGAAGGTATATGGTTCATCATTTCATCTTCCTAAATGCTCAATGAAACAGTTCGGTTGTTATGGAGATATGGTAGTATCTTCTTATACTTGCCCAGGAAAACAATTTGGCGAAGTCCTGCTCAAGTAAGTACATGTTTGATCCCATATTCATAGAGGTAGAATTGCATGTGGATAGCACCTTGATTTGATTGGCCATGTTATAAATTTTCATTCTTTCAATGTTCTGGTTTGATAAAGAGGCGAAGAGGGACCACAACAAGAAGCTGTTTTCGGTCGATGATGTTGGCCTAAAGGACACTTCCTTAGGGAAGAAATAGAAGTGGGGTGGGGAAGCACCATAATGACACAAATAATCCACCTTTTGAGAGAGTGAGGACTAAAGGACACTTCCCATGTGGCAGTGTAAGGGAAAATTCTCACAAGCTCACCAGAATCATGAGGCGTGCTTGATTGTTTTGTGGGTATAATGAGGTTTGACAAAAGGCCATCATGGAGAAACACATGATAGAGAAAAGCTACGTAAATTGGTGGAGGAAAAATAAGACCACCCAAAAGTCCTTTGTGTCATTAAAGAAGAGAAAGTGTACTTAGGACCGAACGAACGACAAGAATGTGAATAGGTTACTTGGTTGTAATGAAAGGAACATTTTCGTAATTCTCTTTGTTTAAGAACATCATGCCTATAGTCCTAGAATCCTGGCAAGATGAACAAGTATTTGGAACCCTTGTTAGATAGCATCATTTCTCGTCCTTGTGTAATTGTTTTACCTCTGTATCCAAGTCTGAGGAAGTAACAGAAGATGGAGTAGGGGAACCAGAAACCAGAGTACTGAAGGAGAGAGACCCGGAAAAGTCGAGGTTCCTTATTGGACCAACACTCACGTTCAATGGCTGCAGTCCCAGAGGCCACCCACCTTCCTGTTGTCATTGATAAACAGAGAGAAAAATAAACATCAGGCAGCCGGAGAGATCCATAGAGACATGAAATGAGAAGCAGACAGAATCGAACGATAAACATGCAGAGAAATCTAATTGTTATGTACCTGTCGAGCCATTGGCTCCACCATTTGGCTGTTTTTTGAGTTGATCAAGCCATTTCATGGAACAGAGCACAGGGACATAGGCTTCTGTTCTGAAACGCCGGGGTAGGGGGATGGGGGAGGGGTGAGCCACAAGATGATGATCCTTCCAACGTATATATAGAATAGGCTTTCCCAAAGTCTAACAGAAAGTAAAAAGAAACCAAAGAAAGAAGGAGAAAGGATAAGCAAGAGGGGAACAGGGCAGAGGTATTAAATGCCATGTCGATGACCTAGATCACTTTTTCTTCATCGCAGCCAGAAGAGCACCCCACCATCAGTTCAGTAGTTCCATCCGATAAAAGAGGACAGAGCACTTTGCCGTGATGATAACTGCGGTTTTTGTCTGAAGATTTTTAGAGGGTCCACGGTCATAGCTTCTAGGACCAGCTCGCCAGCCGAGTTCTACAAGGCTCTTGCATAATGAGAGATGACTCGACTGCCAGATATCGTCCCATCGTGTTCTGACCAAACTGACATTGTCGCAACGCACGCCATGCGTTGGACCAACAAATTCTATATAGATAACGTCCAACAAGTTCCAATCTAATTTACGGGCGGCTCTTAGAAGTGGGGCTAACGGGTAGTTTTGCGATCCTGCCAAAGGGCTTGGCAATGGTCTTGCCGGCTGTTTGCCAATCTATCGCAGTAGAAAAGATGATAATACTACAGCGGGTGCTTGCCCCTGGTCCTGTGTGACGATTTGGGCTTACTACGTTAGAGGCGCACCCACCCCTGCAGCTAATACGAGTGGATCCTCCCACAGAAAGTTGCTCCTCCTCATTGTCTTATGTTTACAATCACCGTTGAAACTTTTCAATGAACAGTGTTTCGATGCCAATCCCACTCGCGGATGCCTGCAAGGATTGAGATCAAATATATTCTGAAGCTGGAGAGGTTCGAGAGGAAATAAGATACTTAACATGAATTTCATAGCTTATGAGTAGAAAGAAAAGCAATAAAGGGACCCCCCTTCTGAGGCAGGCAGGCAGGCATGGGACGTTATGCTTGGGTCCGTGATTATTGCCATCGTGGGGGCAAGAAAGTGCCCGTTATCTCGAACGAGTGCTCGAACCAACCATTCCATTACGAATGCTTGCATCCTCAATGAAATTCAGAGAGTGGTAATTTATTGACCAGGTACTTAGCCTTTGGCTGTTGGAGAAAAATAATTTCAGACTTTTGACGGCTTATATATATATATATATATTGACTTGGCCTTTGGCACAGCGGAGCAAAATAATTTTACGCTCTTGACGGTTCACATATATCTATTTTCTTCAAGCCGATCTATCGAAAATGGAGCTGGATGTCAAAAAGAAATAACCGCAAGGCGTGGCAATATATCAAAAAGAAGTTCATTGACGCGCACTGACCGGCGCATGCGCATGAACACGCGCTCTCTCCCTCCCTTATTCCGGTAATATTTGCCCGCATGGGATGCCTTTTCCTTCGTCAATTCAAATCAAAAAAAAAAAAAAAAAACAAGGCCCCATAAAACTTAACTAAGCACCTATTGGAAACGGGAAAAAAATAAAATAAAATTACGCACGAACATTTTTGCAGATAAAGCTTATTACATATTTACCTTTCAATAATTTCTATCTTAAGTACCTCAATTTCTAATTGATGATATTAAAAAATAACCATTTTGACTGTCCTTTAACACAATTATCCTTGCACGTTAATATCAATAAAAGATTTAGCATTTAGTTTATCTTGAAAAATTATATTTTTTATATAATTTTCTCAAGAGTAATAATGCAAAAGAGTAATTATTTATTGACACCACCAATCAAAAATCTAATGAAAAATGTATTTCTATAAAACAATTAATTTAAGGTATATACATAAATAGTGGTTTTTGGAAGATATATATATATATATATTACAACCTTCCAAATATAGCGTCAAAAAACTTTGGTTAGATTCTACCCAGGAACTGAAAAAAAAAAAAAAAAAAAGTACCAAACAAAAAGAAAAACTATATTTAGGCGGCAAAAAATACAACAATCTCGAGGCTACATAAATTTTATCCAATAAATCACAAAATAAAAAGATAAAAAACTAACCAATACGTGCCAAAAAGAAACCGCCGCAATATTTTTCTGCAAAATGGACATCAAGAATTACAGAATTATATTCGCTCAACACTATGCGCGCCAGCAGTACGAGTAGTTATGTTTTCGTCGAGAAAGACGGTGATTGATCGACAGAACAAGAGAGAGAGAGAGAGAGAAAGAGATGCATCTTGCATGCAATTTGTGGAGTCCTTTCATAATCATTAATGTTTGTGGAATGAGCCGGACCCAAAAAAAAAAAAAAAATGGTCTGGCGTGAGCTTCCTCAACCGGTTATGGTGAAAAAAAAAAAAAAAAAAAAAGCAAGAATCTATTAAAGGTGCAGGAGATGCTTCAGCTTTCCAGCTGACCGGCCGAATGCTGTGAGCCCCTAGTCTTTTTCGCACCGTTTTAACACTTTCAACTGGCCCACTGGTGCTAAACAGGGCATTTTGCATTTTGTAGTGTGATGAGGAACAACAATCATGAACGCATATGCATACGAATTTCTTTTGGCTCCTCATTCACAGTTGCCTGGAAGTCAAGATAAAATCAATTTATGAAATCGTGCGGCGGAATTATAGGTAAAATTTTACAAATGATCGATCACCAGCTGATCCATGCTTCTCCCAACAGCAAAGTGCTACTTCCTTGTAAAGAAGCTAAGACCAAACTAGCTGACCATTCCCCCGACTTTAATGGGTGGGGAATCTACCATTGCTCATAGAGCTCATCCTATTGTTTTTTCAATGGTTCCACTTGTCTCTCTTCTCATAATCCAACTCAACATTTTGAAATTGAACAGATAATACTTTCCTCCGAACAATAGTTACAAGTTTTACGAGAACATCAAGACAACAATATCAGGGTTATGTTAAATGCTGCACCTACCGGAAGCCATTGATCACACCCGGTCGGTATTCTCCAATTCCAAGAAGGTCCTGCAAGGTCAGATATTATCATTGATCAGGAAAGAAACAAATCAGCTGTCTGAGACACAAAGTCAAATTCATCAAACTGTGACAACCAATGGTCCTTTCAATGCTGCACTTACTTTGATATTTCAAATAAGGATTATAGACGGTGAAGTATGATGCATTTACCTCCACCACATAAAGTGCATCTTTTTGGGATGCTGAATACATTATGCTCGCATAGCAGAAAACAGTATACCGCTTTGAAAACTTCATCATGTAATCATATAATGACCTTCAAAAAAGTGGGCATGAATTTTGTTCTTTTCCCTTTTTTGCCAGGGGGATTTTAAAACAAAGCTGCATGATTTGATTTCATTTACTGAAGAAAACTAAGGTACCAGATGGTTGAATTTTAACTTGAAAGTCATCTTTTGCACAATGGTGACAAATAGAGGAAATGGGATGCAAATTGTTATCAAAACAAAGGTGTTGACCTGATGCTTGTTGTTGATGACATAGCAAAGAAATGAAAATCATGCTTGTAGCAAAAGCATGGGGTTTTAAGATTAACAAAAAGATAAATGAAGCAACCTACATATCATGATATATTAATTGATAGTGCCCAATGTTTGCAAAAGGCAAAGGCATAAATCATTGAAGGACAAGCCTCAAGTTTCAAGGAGTAATCCTCAAAACTATCCTGGACATACAAGAAAAATCATGTAAAAAAAGCATGATTTAAGATATACTGCTTGTGTGCAAATGGTTACTTTTATGATCTTTGCCAAGGCCAAGCTTCAATCTTGAAAAGAATCTTGGACATTATATATTGAACCGTGACCAGTATTCAATTTGTCTAATATCACCATAATTTTATCAAGCTTATAGAACATGATATACCTAAGTCTGCATTTTAATCAGAATAGCATGAAAAATAAATTAGAGTTCGTAAAATAAGGTAAGCTAAGATGTGATGCATTGCCTCACAAGAGCTCTGTTTATTTCATCTACAAGCTTCATAGTGTTTCTGGAAAGCCTTACCCAAGGCATGAGATGACGCATCCCTTGGGAAAATTTTCAAACAGAAATAGAACATATCACTAGCAATTGCAACACTAATTTCTGACTGTTATTATCAACCATGAGGTAAAATCATATTTGATATTTTAACGTGAGACAGAATACTGTGGCCAGACAACATGTTCACTTGATGAATGAAAAATAAAAGCCAGGAAAACAAGAACATCCTATACTTTGGAAGGGGTTAAAGCAGAAAAATTCACAGAAAGAAGCAGATATCTGACAATTTCGCTGAAACCCTGAGGCTCATAGTATAAATCATGATACAAGCAAACGCCTAACGACAAAGACACATTAAGCAATGCATATACAAAGAAAAACTGCATTTTCCAGAAACAGTTCCATCAAGGCATGACTCAATGATCATGAAAGCTTGATGAATTTTAAATAAGAATTTTGCTTGAGCATGTTTGGTCCTGTTCTAAGCCTTTATTCTGGAGGAAAAAAATTCATTCCTTATATTTTGAACATAATATAATGAATGTAAAGCACCAATTCCAGCATGGTTAAGATCAGAGAAGGCAAGTATCATTCACATATCGACATCAGACAAAAGATTTGACCTCAAATTTTTGGAATAAACAAGATGTGTCCTTAATCATTTCTTTTCCTTGGGGTCGGTTTCTCAGGTTCCAAAAATATCCTGTTAGAACCATAGTGATTAAGTGCAATAGTGTAATGTTGCTGCTGGCCTGCTGCCACTACTTTCCCTATATGATAAGAAATTGTCATTTTAGCAGCCACAAATCACCTCACGATAAGCATAAACCTAAACAGGTGAAAGAGGGAAGGATAATAAAATTTGTATGGATCATAAGAGCCTTTCCCTCTCTTATATGCATGTGCATGTGATTAGACATGACAGGTTCATATATCTTAGGTCAGACAGGAAGCGTAACTGGCTAAAGATTGTTGGAAAGGTTTTCATCTTTCTAAGAGGAAACTCCTAACCTGATCCAAAAAATCTAGAAGGAAATTTACAGCCTAATACAATGAAAAAATGGTAGGTTTTACAAGATATGAATCTATGACGGGTCAGCTGGGCACCTGTTTAGGCAGAAAATGGTTCCAATTACATACCATAAGCCGATGACTTGAACGAAACGAAACATGCCTCACACATAGAGAAACTGAAATCACCATTTACTCAGATATTAAAAAAAAGAGTAATTACTAAAATTACCAACTACCATTAAACAAAACTACAACTAGTAGGTTACTTGTCATGTTTATTTAGGCTAAATATTAGGCCATGTTATTTGTTTGTATAAATGAAGGCATAATCAGTGCAAGCTTCTTAAGTTTTTATCAACCAAACAATTGTGAGAAACCTAGCTGGCTAGTGAGTTTTGCTAGAGAGAGAGAAGAGGGAGGGGGTAAGAAAACATGAGGGAACTTAGATGATGTGTCTAATCGATCCAATGTATTACATGTAAAGAATAGAGGGAACTACTCGTGCAAAAATAAAGGGAAGAAAAAAGAAAAGAAAATTCTCCAAATAAACCAAGTTGAGAGGAACTGGTGCCTAAAAAGATTCAATTGCAGAACTTAGATTACATAAAGAACTTATAAAAAGGAAACTCACTTGACAAGCTTTATTTTTAGCTCTGGTTTCAGCTGTGCTAGGAATATCATGGTTTGGTTTCAAGAACCTTTTTTCACGCCGTTCACAAGAACCCCACCCATCTGAGAACCTTCCACCTCTAGAATCAAGAACAGCAGAACAAGATTAGAAAATTTGGAAACAAAGGATAACGAGCAAATATGGTTTAACAAAATAAAGAAAAAGTTGTTGGAATTGGACATACTGCATAAATGCCCGAACAACAAACTCTGCACGTTGAACATTCCGATTTTCATCAAATTCAATGGCTTTGTCTTTAATTTCGAATGAGATATTGAAGAAAAATGATATCTTTCTCCAACCTAATAAGGGGGATGACAAGATGAGAGAATCACTGAAAATAAATATATGTTCAGAGGCTTTGATGATAATAGTTATAAAAAATTTCCAACATGATACCTGATTTCTTGATATATGGATTCCCAGATATCGTGACATAATCAGTTTTCTCCAGGATCTGCTTATTGAAGGACAAATACAGAACATATCACTTAGACCTAAGCAGAACTTACTTTTCAAAATAGATGATATTAAAGTAACAACTGTATTTTCAGAAACTAAATAAAAAATAAAAATTCATGAATAGCTTATTAAAAATCTTTTTCCAGGCTTCTGGTGGTCAAACATAAGGTTCCTATTCCATGTAATGCTACAAGAGACTGGAAGAATGTTGGAACGAATTCACCATTCCCATATGGGCATGAAACTACGCGTGCATGAAAACAAATAATTACACCCAATGAGCAAGACACTGCAAACATATGAAGGGGGGGCTTGGAAGAGTGGGGCTATCGGCTCTCTGATTCTTTCAGCAGGCAGATGCAGTCAGTAAGGATAGGTTAGTTCAGAGACAAGTTGTATCTAGTAAAGTTGATTGAGCAAGGATTTGCAACCAACACAGTTTCTTGGAAAGGTCACATGAAGGTTTCAAACCTTTGACGCACAAACCAATCCCATGTGCATGGAAGTAAGGCTTTCTGTCTAGGGCATGGATTATAATAATACTAATAGATTTTCACTTCGAACTGGCTATGAGAACGGTTCAAGTGTATCAAGAGATTCCATTTTGGAGTGACCACAACCACCTTAGATTCCTTGGACAAGACATCCATTTCCTTGGTAAGAATTACAGTGAAACCATCTCCAAAGTACGAGATTACATCAGGATAGTGACATTGATAAAGAAGAGGAATGCCATTAACAAACAACTCTATCCTTCTGTTGTTTCTCTTATCCATTGTTCTCTAGCTACTCCCCCTCACAAGCCATAGGTCCGGCCATTGCAAACCTAAGCCTATAAATTCTGCTATATTCTCCACTTGTGACCAACACAAATATGACTTCCCGGAGAACAGCCATAACTGTAGTACTCTCTCTATGATTTACAAAAGCGACTCGATGGGATCAATGCTCAGATATATGTATGCGATCAAATTATTATTTATTTATTGTGTTCATTGCTAGGAAGAAGCATGGAGCCTTTGCAATCTGCCACAGATGCTAAAACCTCTAAAAAAATCGAGAAAATGCCATGAAGTATAGCATTTGAAATCCCCAGCTAGAACAGTAACAACCAGAATTATACGGTTAGAGATGCAAAATTTACCGCCATTGCTGCATTCTGGTACTGCTTGAATGAAGACACAGAGGGGAATTGCCCAAATAAGCTGTGACTCTGGTTCTCCTTCTCCTCGCTATGCCACCTATCAGGTTGCGGAGGGCTGTCGACTACCGGGCTCACCTCCTTTACCACGAACCTCCCCGAATCCGGCGACCCAGACGACGGCGATGGCGCGGATGCCACCGACATCCGGGACGGATGCCTGACGACAACCACCCGATGATCGTTACTCGCCCCAGGATCGACGAGCCTGGCCATCTTAGGCGGCCGGCGGTGCGCCCAGTACTCCTCCTGGAGCACCTCCCCATCCGCCGGAGCCCTAACCTCCTCCACCGCCAAGAGATGGTGCCTAGGGTTTCTGGATGGCTTCGGAGGCAGGGGAGAGTGGCCGGGGCCCACGGAGTTGGAGTGCTTTAGGGCGAGGAGGGGCTTGCGGGACCGGGAGGCGGCGGCGGCGGCGGCGGAGTCGATGACCGCCCAGAGCTCGGCGTCGTCGAGATCCCGGTCGTCCATGGCGTAGTGGAAGGACATTGTGAGGAGAGCTTGTTAGGGTTTCATTGCTTCGCAATGGGGAGGTTCGAAAAGGATGCGGCCACGCGGAGCGGGAAGAAGGGTTTGAAATATTGAAAGAATGCTAAAATATACTTTTGGTCCTCAAACTTCCACTCAAAAATCATTTGATCCTCAAACTTTCAATTACCCATATCTTAAAAACATTGCATTCGTTGTTATGGTGACACGTCATCTACTGAAATATTATTAAAAATATTATTTATCATGAGACAAATACTAAAAAATATTATACATTTGTTGTTCAAGATATTTGGTTTATGTTACGAGACAAAAAAAAAAATAAAAGAAGAGATAACCATTAATATTTTTGTTTGACTCGCCATGGTTGAGTTGAATTGTTGGATTACTCAATGGTGGTTAGGAATATGGGGTAAAACTCTCTTATGCAATATTAAGCTAGATTCTGATTAGTGAATTATTATACTAATCAAATATTAGTTCTAATTATGTGGACTAAAATCTATCCATCGCGCGCCTCTCCTCTCTCTTTTTTCCTTTCCTCTGATGGCTCTTCTCTATCTCTCTCCATGCCCTCCCTCTTTGTAGCCCTTTCCAACCCTTTCGCTTCTCTCTCCCCACTCCCTCAGAGAAGGGGGAGAGAGAGGAGGCCGCCGTATGGGCAAAGAGAAGCGAAGGGTTGGAAAGAGCCGTCGCATGGGCAAAGAGAAGTGGAAGGGTCGGAAAGGGGGGGAGGGGGGGTGGGGTTGGGGAGAGAGAGTAGGAGAAGGACCGCTGGAGGGAAGATGGCAAGGAAGAGAGAGGAAAAAAGGCAGGCGGGATGCGGAGAATTTAGTATCGTAAGCCAGCCACGTAAGCGAGGAAACGGTAGGGATCAAAGAGAAACAAAAAATAAAATGTATATTTAAATTTGTAACTTTTTAAAGTTCAAAGATTAAAATGACATACCCCTTAAATTCGAGGGTCAAAAATGTAGTTTAACCTTATTTTTATTAATACTGATATTATTAAGGGATTAATTTAAAAGTTATATTATGTCGATCCAAATTTTAATGCAAGAGAAAGAATATGAATTAACTAGATTTTTTATTTGATGGCCGTCATTCATGAATCATTAATATAATAATAGTATCTAATCTAAAAATATTTTACTCGAATCTTAAGGAGCCCATTTGGCTTTCAGTAATCAAACTTAATAATCTAAAATTATCGTTATTTGATAATTAGACATACAATATAAGCGGTGATATTTGATTTTGATAATTTAAAATTATCATAAATCATAACAATTTGAGCAGTTCATTTTAACAAATAAAGCATTCACAAAAATTTTGCCCATGATCTCATGGTGCAAGTGGATATTCCTGGATCTGAAATCTTGTGTTGGCCACATTCAGATAAGTGCTAGCACATTACAAAACAAGTCTTGCATTAGAAAAAAAGAAGCTACCGATGTCTAAGCAGTGGGTGATAGCGCTCTTGTCATGCGTTTTTCGAGTCAAGAATTTTTGAGCAATGAATCAAGTAATGGGCCTACGATGATTAACACCCAACACCTAAGTCCACCAAAGCCCAGGCTTGATTGGTTCCTTGTAACTTTTCTTGCTAAGCCACATAAGATTAGGTATTTGCTAAGAGGTTGCCCACACTCAAGACGCATGCATCATTTTCCCCCCCCCATATCCTACCATTTTTATCCCTTTCAATTGATCTAAAAAAGAAAAGGAGAATGCAGCTGATTGGCGCATGGTCTTTGCCAGCAGGAAGGCATCTTTTGTTAGCGTGGAACGTAGAAATGGGGAGAAGCCGTCAGGCTGCGTTCGCTGTCCCTCCCCCAACCGCATGCCATCCGGCCCCACCCGTGCGAACCGAAATAAATACAAACAAGTGGTGTGCTTCCAGTCCCCGCGGCAGGGCAGCAAGAGCGAACCGCTACTCCCTTGAAACCATCGGCGCGAGATGAAGGCCATCGTGGTTTCTCGTAGCGGCCGAGAGGTCATCAAGGGCGGAATCGAACTCAAGGATTCCGTAAGTTCCTCCTGCTATTCGCTGTGTCGTATCCGTTAAAGGTTGCTCATCCATTGTTTGATCTTATGCTGAACTGGATCTGAGAGTCGTGGAGATTTTCCTTTTTGCTTTCTTCTTTTGTGTTGTTCGTGAGTGCGAGGACTGAGGATGTTTTGTTGCTTGGTCGTGTGTTTGCAGGCCACTGTGAGGGATTTGCAGGAGGCGATCCATGCTCGAAGTAAGCGCTTAAACTTGCTTCACTTTTGAGTGTGTTGAATGGTGATCGCAAAAAGAGCACTTCTTTTGTTTCTTAATTTTCTGATCGGGCATTTGACTTATTTTTCTGAATCCTATGGCGTTTTCGGTAGTGATGCCCGTAGTCTTCTTTGATGAGCTGAACTTTGTTTTCCATTCTGTAGTTTCAAAATCCAGTGCTTTTCCTAAAACGCTTAGAAGATAGTATTTGATGACTCCATACTTCTATGATGTTATATTTGAGTGTTAGGAAGGCGTCCGGAGTCCGGGGAGGAGAGTTGTGCTGATTATTATGCAGTTCATATGTTTATTCTCAATCTATATTAAGATAGACGAACGAGGAATTTGTTGATAAGTTTTTCATTTTGTCTGTAATTAAAGCAACTCATTGTTGAGAAGCTGTTTGACTAAGTATTTGAAGACGTTGGGAAAGGGTTATGCTACATTCTGGGTGTCCTTATTTTGATTGCTTATCACAAGAAATGTGTTGGGGTGGTCACATTACTGGTAAAATAAATAGTTTGACTTTTATTTAGGATATTAATTTAATGAACCAACAAATACTGACAACTTTATGCTGCCTAACTCATGCATGCATCACAAAGATATATGAAGTCATCGTCAGGAAATTAAGGGTCATTTGGTTTATCACTAAAAAATAAAAATCAAAAAGAACTGCTGCTGATTATATAACCAGCATTTTAGAACTTGTAAGGATAGGTTGGGTCTCTTGCTTAGCAGATCAGGAGTTCCAATATCAAGTTTGTCAATTCACAACATCATTTTGGAAAATGTTTTCCTTTTGGGTATCTCCGGCCATGTATAATGCTGTCATTCCATTGTTGCAAGTGCTGGTGCACCATCTTTATATCCTAAGTAGCTAGTATCTACCTTTGTGATCTGTTGGGCAGACCTTCAGACCTAATCGGCAATGCTTGTTGCCTTACATTTCTTAACATTCTCAAAGCATACCCTTGGTTATTTTTGTCAATATATGACATATTGAAAACCAGAATATTAAATCCTGCTCAAAACTACCAATCTGCTTTAGGTTGCAAGAGGTAGGTTGTTGTAAAACTACCTTCTCAAAGATAACTGCTGGTTTAAACTCAATCTAACTAGCCTGAGTAATTCCATGCTCAATATATATGCTTAGATATTGGTTGACTCTTATGATAATCATATGGATGAAAACTATTTTACTCTTGTTATTTGTGAGACTATGTTACGGCACTTGCTTTTCTATTCTACACCTTGTTTATTTATCTGAGGAGCATGCATTACAAAATGTGGACCTACCTGAATGAGGTTGTAGGTTCTGCTTGAGATTAGTCTTAAGTGTTCTTTTTACACTGGTTTCGGTGTACAATTTCATTGATAATAGTATAAATTTTCTTAAACTCTTGTTCCGGATATACAAAAAATCTCTTCAGTATTTACTTTTTCCCTCAAAATGTATGAAGCCTATCTTTAGATTATCATGCTATGGTTTGACAACTTTAGAGACTTAAGAGAGCATAGTTGGTTGTTTGTATTGCTTAGGCTTGTAAGATTCTTAACTAACAAAGACCTACAATCAGGGTTCGTCGTCTCAACACTGGACCCCATATTGGTGCAATGCTAGCACAGTGTTGGTATGCTTGATACACCTATACTGAGTTCCAGTTTGATATAGAATGGTACGCTTCTGTACAGCATACCATGCCTACAATAATTATGAACTGAAGAATTTGGATTCTTTGGTAAACATGTACAATAACAACTTGTTTGGAAAACTGTACAGTAATTTAAAACCTTTATTTTCATTCAAAGAATCCACTAAAATAAGGCAACATGACCGATATGTCCCAATTTGTTCAGAAATGACATAATTTTCACGTTTAGGAACTCCCCATCTAGCTTCTTACCAGATCCCATCATGACCTTGTCATGTATTTTGAAACAATAACTAGAGAATTCCTGATTGAAATATGTAGACAACATGGTATAAAGCACTTAAAGCGATCCCATTTGCTTGCAAGAATTGTATCCATATTTGAATCTACGAGATTGTGCATTGGCTAAGGTTGTTATTATCAGCAAATTTCACAACAATATACACAAATGGCTTGATTTTTGGTAATGAATGATGGATGTTGATTTTTCCATGAAATTGAAGTGCTGCTGGGCACCAAAACGTGAGATGCTGAGGCAATTTGGTTAAAACTATCATTGAAACAAAGAAGTGGCTTCATAAAACTATTGGTAGTTGCTCTCTGTCTGGTCTTCAGTGCAGCACTATCAGATCAGAGGCTTCTCTTGCATCTAATTCTTAATTCCAGAGTGCCACACGTGTGCATATCCGTGCACACAATTACTTAATTATTTATTCCTCACACATTGTTTCTTATAACACAGCCAAAAAGTACTATCCTTCTAGACAACGTCTTACACTTCCTCTGCAACCGGGAACCAAAGGGAAGTCGGTTGTCCTCAATCCAAAGTTAAGCCTGACAGATTATTGTGATGAAAATGCAAAGAGTTTGACCGTGGTGTTCAAGGATTTGGGCATACAGGTCTCCTACAGTACACTTTTCTTCTGGGAGTACTTGGGCCCCTTGATTATCTACCCCATCTTTTACTACTCTCCAGTGTACCAGTATTTCGGTTATGAGGGCAAGCGTGTTATTCATCCAGTCCAGACCTATGCCATGTACTACTGGTGCTTTCACTACTTTAAGCGGATCATGGAAACATTCTTTGTACACAGATTTAGCCATGCAACTTCACCTTTGACCAATGTATTCAGAAACTGTGCCTATTACTGGAGTTTCGGCTCATACATTGCTTACTATGTGAATCACCCACTTTATATACCTGTGAGTGATTTGCAAATGAAGATTGGTTTTCAATTTGGTTTGATCTGCCAACTTGCAAATTTCTATTGCCATCTCTTGCTAAGGAATCTTAGAAACCCTGATGGCGATGGTGGGTATCAGATTCCTCGTGGGTTTTTGTTCAACATTGTGACATGTGCCAACTACACCACAGAGATCTATCAGTGGCTTGGTTTCAATATTGCCACACGGACAGCAGCAGGCTACGTGTTCCTTGTGGTGGCTGCTATTATAATGACTGATTGGGCTCTTGCAAAGCATCGCCGGCTGAAGAAGGTAAATAATAATCCCTTTGTTCCAACGTACATGCACATGCTTTATGCCTGACATGTCATGTTATGAAATAGTTCTACATCTACCTTTTAAGTCCATTTCTACACAATGGATGGTCACATACTAGATTATTATGTGACATTAATTTCCTGCATGCTAAACAGTCATGACTTTATATATATAAAGCTCGTATTGTACAGTAAATTGAATTGCTGGACTTTGCATGCTGTTAATCAGGCTGTGGTTGATCAGGCCATAAGCTGTTTACCTTGTCAGTATTGTTACTTTATTTATTTATTTTTCCTTGCACTTGTTTTTCCTGCAGTTATTTGATGGGAAAGAAGGAAGACCTAGGTATCCATGGCGCTGGGTTATACTTCCTCCATTTATCTGATCAAGGGCCTTTTGAGTTGGCTTCTCTATTCTTAAGATCAACTTGGTCTTGTAACTTGATTTCTGTTGGCCTTTCGAGTTGGCTTCTCTATTTTTAAGATCCACTTAGTCTTGGAACCTGATTTTTGTTTTTGTGGAAAGAACTAAATTGTATCAGTTTGTATTTCCAAAACTTTCTGCATCATCTGATCATTATATCTTTCGCTGGTTTGCTCTTTTTTTTGTTAATCAGTATTTGGTGAGCAATTCTAGTCCTGGTTTTTGATCTCCAGTCCAACGCCGATAAATTTTGTCATAAAAAAATTTCTAACATGGTTAACAGTCCCAGATGTCCTGATGTCATTTGTGCCTCTTCCCATATCTATGTGGCAAATGTCAAAGCCATTATACCTTCCTTCCAAGCATGAGAACAAGTTTTGTCAATGAGGATGCTCTCAGGAAGAAACTGAAGGTAGTTTGGATCATCAAATTGCGGGCTTGCTACAGTCCAAGCTGAGTTGACATCTATCAATCCGTATGGATTGGCTTCGCTGTTAATCCTGAATGTTGTCCATTTGTGTCTGCTGTTATCCTCAATTTTGATTGAACCGATCAAAGCGAGAGTACGACTGTCATGCAGACATCTGATGATAAACAGTGGGTGGGCATGATTCGTGAGATTCAATGATTGATGGCAGCTTTTTTAGAAATGCAGCTTTTGTTTTAAAAAAAGAGGACAATTTGCCTCCTATATATATATCCCCTTCAAAAAAAAGAAAAAAAACCCAGGCGATCATTATATTTGAATCTTGTTCAAGCTTTTCCTTTTTCTTTTTTTTCTTTTTCCCTCTTTTCTTTGTTCTTTTGCCCCCTTGTTGGAGACTGAAGACGTCTCTCAAATGAAGAGCGCATATGTTTTCCTCCTGTTGATTAGATGGTCCAAGCCAACTGTTATCTCCAATCAAACTTCACAGTCGATTAAAATGATGGCGTTTGCATCTTATTCAAGCTCCAGGAATACATTGAGTCGAAAAATTTTTTTTGGTCCAATGGATCCTATCAATCTTCATGCACCAGTATTTCGTCTTTTAAGAGGGTAGATCATTCGTCTCCCAGACAGGATCTCTACGTGGTCCAAATCGCAATCTTGAAACCAAAAGTTGATGGCTGGTCCAGTTCTATCCCTTTTTTTATTTGGGTAAATTCTTATTTCTTATTTTCAATCTGGCGAGTTGAGAGAACTTGATGCATACGTAAAAGAACAACGGAAGAGAGGAAAAGTTTGAAGCGATTTAACTTTAACCTTGCCTTCTAGTCTATTTAGAACTCAATGAAAGAGGAAATATAGAACAAAATCAAACATCTTCTCCATTGCTCGAACTTCACCCACACCCACACAAACAAACTTCTACCTTCTTCCACGCAGACTCAGATCTAGTGAACCCATGCACTTGGAAAACCAACGAAACCACAGCCAAATTTTTTTCTTTTCTAAAAAAACAATGAACGGAAATAATAACCAAAGAAAGAGAATAGGTGAAAATATACACTTCCGAAACACCAACTCGAATTTGGAACCCAAACTTCCAAGTAAAACCACGCCTTTGTATCGATAGATTCTCTTACCAAAAACAATGCACACGTGAGTCATCGCTAGGCGGTCACATCTCCTCCGGCCTCCTCCTCCTCCTCCTCCTTCTTCTTCTTCCTCTTCCTCGGGCCGACATCGTCGGATTCCGGGCGCAAAGCCGCACGCGACGAGTCTCTGTCGTCTCTGTCGTCATCCTAACTCTTATGCAACGCCATCGCTTTGGCATCCTTGGCTTCTTCGGTGCGGGTGGGCATTCAATGGCTGGCGGAATTCTATGCCTCGGAGACGTCGGAGTGTGATAGCCATCTTCATCATCATCGTCTGCCGCTTCTCCTACGTCAGTCTTCGAAGCAACCTCTTTACTTACTTGATTCTCCGAAGAAGATGACGACGAAGAAGGCGGAGGAGTGCTGGCGCTGGCTTCTTGTTTTTGTTCCATGGCGACTGCTTGTTTCTTGGCGTTCTCAGCTGACTCATCTGGGACTCCTGAGATAGACCTCTCCAATATAAATTCTATTTGGATCTTAGTGTGAGACTGTGATAGCTGTGGAGGAGTGGACGTGCCAAAGATGGAGACGTTGAAGTCGGAGTACATCGAGATAGATGGAGAGGAGATGAAAACAAGTTGAGCGTTTAAGAAGATAAAGAGGGGGGGAGAGTCATTGGTCTATCTCTCCACTGGCTCACCATTTATGTCCTTTTTTGCAAGAAGCCAGGGATCTTACATCTCCCTTTAAACAATTTCCATCTTTACGAACTCCACTTTTTTGCTTTTTAGACTGAAAGAAACAGAAGAAAAGGTGAACCGGACAAAATAGAGAGTCCATCACTTATTGAGTTACAAAAGTAATGTAAGAGATAATAACTACTCATGAAAATTTGGTAGCACTTTTTTACTTTCATTTTTTCTTTTGGGTTGGGAGAGGAGGGAAGCAAGTGAATCCGTAGCAACACTTCATTATTTCATAGCCGGATGAGTTATCATAGTATATTTCATAATAGTAGCAGATAAATAAAAAGAAGTCAGATAACTATATTTTCTTTGGCTTCATGGAACAAATTTTAGTTTTGAATTTTGAATTTTTATTTTTTTATGACAAATCATTGGTTTGCGAACAGTTGCATTTTAAATTGGGATTCTAAGATGGATGCTAAAACAAATCTAATCAACTCATCTCAAGAAATTTTTAGGATCAAGATTTTTTTCATCTTTATTTTTTTAAAGTAAATTAGTTTGAAGGGTGCAGAGAGATCACATAGCAACCACACAATTTTAACAGTAATGATTATCTTTAATGCTTCACTTTTCATATTTATCTTTTTTTTCCTTGTTGCTTATATAATATTGCATCACATCACACAATATGCATACATGCATTATTCTCTATTATCATCTATATATTTGGTCAGTATTATATGTTTTTCATTCACTTGATTTTGTATTATGCAACTTCCATTAAAGATACATCCTAAAATTGCACCACAAATATAGTTATATAATTGTAAAAATTTAAATTTTCAATGCACTATGTTATATGACCTACACTTCTTTTTCCTCCTCATACAATTGTATGTTGGCAGTATTTATTAATACAATTTTCATGCATCATATATTTAAGTACACAAAGCCATTCCTTTTAGCACCTTTTTTTTTTTTTTTTTCCTAGTGTATGGAAATTTAGAGTTTTTATTAAACTAGCTAAAACTCGACATAAGAGAAGGTTCTCTTTTAAGTTCATATTCTTGAAAGATATGTCAAAGTATCCCTTCTTCATGTTTCTTTACTATTTTTTAAATAGAACTATGGTTAGCTCCTGGAGAATTTCATGTAAGAATTTTTATGCTGAAGCATACAAGTGAATGATCGAAATCAAAGATGTTAGTCGTATTAGACTCCATATCTCTTAGCATATTTTATCAATCGGTGCATTTAAGGATACAGAATAATAAACAGTTTCTCTTTATTTTATTGGTATCTTAACTTTTATCCAAAGAAACTTTTTTTTTTTTTTTCTCCCTGTAAATGTACTGCTTTATCCATCATGGTTTCTTGGTCAAATTGGTCAGGTTAAGAGAAGTAGAAATCAAGCAAGTTGTCCTATAAGTTATATGAGAAAACTAATAATACAACAGCGAGAGGGAGAGGGAGAGGGAGAGTGGGATCATTCAATGAGGAGAATTTCAGAGGCTCCATCCCATCACCACTAAAGCCATATAATCTTGAATGACTCCCTTGTTTGCCTTTTTCTCCTCCTACTTCTTGATGTTTCCATGGATCTCGATGCATGGAGGCACGTGATTTTGCCTCGCAGGGACCACAGCCCAAATCTTTTTGCCCGAGCCTTTTGCCCATCCATGGAAGCATTAGTTGGGAGCCTTTGGTGCGTGTACTGCGTGCAGGCAATTGGCAAAAGAAAAGGGAAGGCAGGGGTGACCACAGCTTGGTTGCATCCCCTCAGCAAGTCACATGTACGCCCACAAGTGAGAACAGGCTTTCCACCGTTGCAGCTTTATTTAGACTGCTGCCATTTTGCTTACAAGACCTCATCTTTGTGGTGCTACCAGAGAAGCTGATACAAAGTCCCTTGCAGCTTTATTTAGACTGCTGCCATTTTGCTTACAAGACCTTATCTTTGTGGTGCTACCAGAGAAGTTGATGCAAAGTCTTTCAGCAGTCAATAATTATTTTGCACCTCATCTGAATTCAAAGAATGCGTATTATGAAGTGGTCATGATAAATCTTTGTTTATGAAAACTGTCAGGATAATTTGAAAACTATAAATACCACAGTGACTTGGAAATCTATCTCAAATAAACCAGTGATCAGTCAAAAGATGGTTAGGTATATTTCCTTATATTTTTCATGGGATCTTGAGTTATACTGCAAGAAGATATGGACATTTGATCAAAAATAAAGGTTCTTAAAAGTTAACCTATGCACAAAACTAGAGGTTTATTCAGGTAGGCCTCTAAAGTCTAAACATAATAATGCCAACCCACAATACTTCCACATCTTATACAGGGGTAAGTCGCTCTCAACAGCACCACATGGGTCACCACTTAAATTTTTAAGATATGGGGACCAGATAAGAGTAAACAAAATATTCTTTAACATGGAGAAAAAGCAGCTGCTTTTAAAAGGCCAATTAGTAAAATGGTTAGAGCTACATTTATGGAATTTCTTATTGGATTATGCAATTAAGTGGGAAATTGATGATTTGGGTGGAATTGGTATGGATAAAAAATGAAAATGAAAAATATTCTTAAAAATCAAACGATGGTAGATGAAAATATGTTTCGATGGATTGAAAACAAAAATTATATTTTTTATTTTTTATTGTCATTATAAATGATACGGTTTAGGTGGATATGCAAAAAAAATATAAAATGAAAAATATTATTCACTTTTATATTTTGAATTTTTTTAGCTTTTTATTTTATATTCTTTTCATTGTTTTGATAGAAAATAATAAAGGCATCTTTAAACTATTTTTGAATATATTTTTTAAAAAACCATTTTTATTTTCATTCATTAAATATATTTTCACTAATATTTTTTATTTTATATGAGAGTGAAAAATAAAAAATAAGATTATCTTTAAAAATTAAACACACCTTAAACTTTTATTTTGCAAGTTGCAAAACAAAATTTCCTAAGAGTGTCCTCAAATGAGGAGATACATACCCAAAATAATCAAAAAATATGAATAAATGAGAGGGGGGGGGGGTCAAGGGCATGGGAAGCCATGGTTTTCAATAGTATGAGATAAAGAGTTGGCTATCACTTTACAAGGTGCAAAACACACACATACATCCTTCATGATTCTGCCCCCATTTTAAGCCATCATAATCTTCCAAGCAATTCAAAATTCCCCCTCCCTCCAACCCCACTTAAGACCTTTATATATATATATACATTATACTGGGGGCTAGTCCCCTTCTCTTTTCATTCTCCTCATCCTATTGCATGCCTAATAATGCATCCCATTGTTTTGGGACACAATCACCAGTTGGGGACTGGAGGAACTTTCTATAAAGAAAAGATTCATGGTTGGTCTCTCCCGAGGCTTATTTTTAAAAGACATAATAATAGTTCTAGCGCACCTGTTGCTTGAACCAAAAAGTCATCCTCTGTTGGGAAATAAAAAGTAATTTCTTGGCGTTTGGCCACTGTTGCTTCTTTCTCCAAATGGCTCCTACATATCAAGTATCAAACATGTATTCTTGTCAACAGGAACCTCTTCTCTGAAAACAAACCAGTAGTGTTGAACTCCTAGAGAGGTAATTGTGAATTCGTTGCAAGGAGAAGGAAGAACAAACCTTTCATGATACCAATTACCAATCTCAGTGAAAGTGAGAACGATACTAGTGGCAGCAATGGGGAATGAGAATGAACAATGATCTCAAGGTTGGCAGAGGCATTAAAGAGAGAGAGAGAGAGAGAGAGAGAGAGAGAGAGAGAGAGAAGGGAACCGTAGTGGTGGTGTTGATGATGGCGACAGCTATTATAATAAATTTCTGAGACAGTTCGATCTAAAGCAGAAATGATGCACCAAATTAGCGCTCAAGATCCAATTAGACGGTTGATTCTTTCCATGTTGACGGTAAATTGATCACCTAACCTCGAGAGGCTAAACATCATTAACTTGCAAATGGAACTAAATTCAAGGAAAAAATATTCATGAATAATTGAAGGAGTATCTATAAAGAAGGTGCAAAGAACTCACTAGCAGTCTCCTTTCCCATTCATTGGTGTCAAATTTCAGAACTCTTTAGAAAAATTTCATTCATCAACTCCCTATGATGGCAGACTGTAAGACTCGATGGCCACAGTCCAAAACCGAACAAATCCATTTGTAAAGGGTAATGGATGGTGTGAAGAATAATACTAATAAAACATATCCATGATTCTCCTGAGACCACTCATTCAACCAAAAACTTCTTAAGCATAAGTAATGAGTGCCCTTCAGGCCTCAAAAATCAAACCCAGAGTAGTAAAAAGGCTGGCACAATAAATAGCTGGCATTAAGCAAAGCTAAGATGCAAACTCTAGATGCAAACTACCATTATTTCATGTATTAGCATTCCATGAACCTTTAGACGGACATAAAATGCTTCAAAATCACTCATAATGATGTTTCCTGTCTTAACAAAAACTAGTTTTTTTTTTTTCCCCTTTTCACATATATGCTTTATAATTAAGTATAAACTGTTGCAAATTTATTATTTACATATATATCATTATAATTTTTTTTTGTATATAAACCTCTATAAATATCTAAAATTATATGTATACACACGCAAATTTATTATTTACATGTATAGTCTTATAATTTTTTTTTTATATTTATAATTTTGCAAACTTACTATTTACATGCATATCTTTATATTTTTTTTTTTTACACATCCTTCCTTACTAAAAGCATACATTGCACGTAAAAACAAATAATTTATAAGGATATACGTGTACATAGTAAATTTTTGAGGATATATAAACAATTCAGGTATAAGAATACATAAAAAAAAAATTATTTATAAAAATGGAAGCATAAAAAGCAAATTTATAAGAATATGTATAATTTTATATTTTATAAGGATATATATAACCTGAAAAAATCCTCTCAATGTATCCATCCCTGAATAATTACAACTCACAATTAGTCATGCTCATAAATTCCTTACATCACAAAGGCCATACGGCATGCAGCTTGTGATGGATGGACGACCGCTTGGTTAGCAGCTGGAACGTGGTCAGATTCTAGAGAACAAGTCATGTAATCTTAAATGACACTGCTCGACTTATTTGGCATCCAAGAAACTTCAAATTGATTTGACATCCATCATCCAAATCCCATCTTATTTTACTTTTCTTCCTCTACTTTACCTCTCTCTCTCTTTTCTTTTCTTTTCTTCTTCTTTTTTTCTTTTTCTTCCTCCGAGAGAGATCATACACATTACATCATACACACCAATTTCTCCTCAAGCAGTAATAAAATGTGATGTCTATAAACATAATTCTCACACTTTTATCAATAACATGAACAACATAACAGCCCATAACATGAGCTATGAAATAGCTAGCAGCCCATAAGCATGCACAAGAGGAAGCTGTTGAAGGCACCTATCATCTCCCCTGCCATGCCACACTAAAGTAAAATAACTGTAACCAGAAACTGGAGGAAGACATCTAGGAAAAGATTATCCAGCATAGCTCCTCAGACTTACAGATTGACTAGGTTGAATACCATATCCTAACCAACACCATTCAGCTTTTTTCAAACTGCTTGAGGTTGGTTTTATGAATCCTCATTCCACAGGTATCCTATTGAGGGCCAGGCCAAGGTTGAGAAATCTCCAAATTAATACATGTAGGATTGCATGGATATGCACAATCAATTTCTTTCACCTCCCTTCTATTAAAATACCAGTCTCCAACAGCCTCTGCAATTGTCTGCTCTTCAAAATAAACAAAAAATTAGCCAGTGAATCCATGAATAAAAGGTACACTATAGTCATAAAAAGCGAATTACATAAGCATGCAAACGCACAATTCAATATAATATTCATCCAGAAGCGTTTTTGGATTTTAAGTCTTCTGAATCTTCAAAGAGTAATTGGATTTCCCCATCCAAGGGGCACCTGCTTAGGAAATCCTTAGCAAAGTTGATAATGAAATGTCCATTTACCAAAAAGCAAATCGGTGCTTTTAATATGCATTGACTAGCTAATAATCCTAGTTTGTACACACATTAAAATACCTAACGTTGTTCACATTGTATGCAGTACACTCCTTGCTCAAGGAACAGGTGTGAAGGTAATATATGTTAATTAGATACAGTGTGCAAACGAGAACCGCATCAAATAATTAAAACTTGTGAATTTAAAAAAACTTGAGACATACAGGCAAAGTATCTCTCTAATACAATTCATCTTCCTTTTAATTTCTGATTGATTCAATGAAAAAGAGGCAACAGTAGTTGGCAAGTTCATCCAATTCCACATCTTGTGCAGAACTGATATGATTTAGCATTAGAGGGATAAAATTTTCTATGCATGCACAAGTTATCTCAAAGCATCTTTCTCAAAAGAAAATAGAAAAAAGTTATATTAAAGCATGCAGTCTATTATTATTTAAATCACTGGTCTTGAATTCAATACCATTCTAGCAGTTAAGAGAACCAGCCAAATAAACCTGTGCAAACTGGGCCTGGCCCAGTCCAGCCCAATTGTTGCCGAGTTTTTCAACTTGTCAAGGTAGGCCAGGCCTCAATATTTCAGACACAACAAAGTTTGGGCTTATAGAACTTCTCATTAATTTTATATTATATTATTTATCTCACATATGATATATATTATATCATATAATTTATCTTAAAATTTGGGGAAAAAAATGAGGGGCAGGCAGGGCTGGGCGGGATGGGCCTGGGTTTATAGAATGCGTCAGTATTTACCTGGCCCAGTCTGATGTTTGTTCAGGTCTCCAGCAGGCACTCGATGATAGAGGCTAAAAGTGAGGGACTGTGAATTGACACGAGAAACATGTGTAGTTAACTTTTTCAGTTCTTTTCTCTTGTGTGAAAGGATAAAGTTCAATAGATGCAATTCCAGATACCAAATTTTGCCCTCTTTCCTATTTGCCAAGAATTTGCATGCCTATAAGGCTCTTTAAAGTGTTGCTCCTCATCTGTTAGGTAGAATACACTTCTTGCCTGGCCTCTGAGACTTCTTTCTCATTAGGCTACCAAGCTCTCGTTATAATCTGCTCCATTATCCAGTGGAATCTTCTGAGCTTTTAAGTTATGCACCACAGCCCAAACCCAGTTTGGTAGTCTTGGTTATTAATTAACCCATAGGAAAATGAATTACATTAGAACCAAATGCTACAAGGCCCCCCTTACTAAGTCACTGAATAAGCAGGCTACTGGCTCATAGGGAAAGCCTTAAAATTACAACTTACCAGTTTGAGGGTTTCTAAGATCAGATCACTCCCTTTCGACTAGTAAGTCCTGACTTTTTCCATCTCCCCATGCCAGTAACTTTGAAATGACCTCTTGTGCACGAGGTCATAGGGCAATCCTAATTTAATCTGAGATCTGAGCCTGTAACTAGATAGAATAGTTTCAGTTGTAGCCGCAAATTTTGACATCTACAATTTGGGGTCGTGTGTTCAAACCTCTACAATTTCTGTTTTCCACTTATTGCATAAAATGTCTGTCCATAAAAGCAAACATGGGTCCACTTTTACATCCAGATATAGGTCTATCCTTATTAAAGACTGCTGTGTCATATGACATTATATGCATAATCTGTTTCAGGACATGTTAGCCTTCATAGCTGCACTAGTTCCTGTTTGTATATTGGTATTAGCTTATTCCATTAAGCATTATGACATCAGGATATAATTTCATTATTCCAAGTGGACAAGTAATGAAACAAGGCAATGATCTCTACCTTATTATTAATTTTTGGAGCAATTGGAGAGTGCCAAGTGATATCGCTCAATGTCTGACAGTGTATAAAGCAAGAATTTATAAACATGCCCCCATTCCTGTTGTGCTGAAAATCACTCAAGGCATTAAGCAAGGCAGCCCTGAATCCTGCCAATAAAAATTGACGAGATATTTTTTATACTAAGCATTAGCACCAACAGAAATAGGAAAAAAGTCATGCAAGATGAAATTTCTACAATTTAGGACCTTGGAGTGATTCAATCTGGTTGGAATCACAATTATGAATGTTCAGCTTGCACCTTTGCCATGATTGTTGAGTATCAGATGATTCTGGTGCCAAAATATGTTGTATCTGAACACATTGTAAACCATAATGTGAAAAGATATGTCAGAAATCACACAACTTGATAAACGAAAGAAAGTATAATATATAAGCATGACCTGCCAAACATCGTATGCTGGGTTGATAATAAAGAGTGGGGTGTTTATGTTCTTGATAAGCTCATGTGCAAAGAAGCACTGAAATACAAATTCAAGGCAAAAAAAAGGTATGAGCGTATTTTCATCATCTGGTAGTAAAGTAGATGATCATAGAAGCAAAATGAAGACCTGCCTGAGATGGTTCCATCCGTGAGGTGCAATCCTGAAATTTCTTTCCTACATCCTGAAATCAAACTGGTCAAAGATGGTACCCTCAATGCAATCAAAAAAAGATTAAAAGATTCTTTAACTTCTAAAGTCAGTGATTTTGCGGTGGCTCTACATGAAATCTCAGAGGTAGAACGAACAATGGAGAGCTAACTGTAGACCAGAAAAAAGGATGCTAAGTCAGAGAATGCTTTCAGAAATGAAGCTCAAATTCAATAAGCGTGTGGAAACAAGGACATAGCTAAATGCCTTGATGATGAAAACAGTACCCCTTAAAATGGTTGCTTGTTTCCACATGCTCCAAAGAATGTTAAGACAAGATCAAGAAACAAAAGAATGGATAAATATATTAAAATATTAGTGTATTGTGGTGTATGAGCCACTACATCAGAGTTAAATTTAAATAGAATAACATCAAAAGAAATAACCTCACAAAAAAAATGCAACAATAAAAATAACAAACATAGCTTCATAAAGTCATTTTTAGACTCAACATCACTTAAGTCTGTGCATATCATAACAGTTTATGGACCAGTATATTTCAAGTAAATAAAGGCACATGCAATCCATCATATATATTTTGGAAACCCAAATATGCTATCCAGGAGTATATTGGACACTGAATTCTCATTACACTTTTATCAGTGGCCATCTTCACTTTTACAAAGGATAAGAAGGACAGACATTGAGTGGAAATTTGACAAAGAAACATGCATTGAATAAAGACAGAGCAAGGATATGAAGTTGATATATTGCAAACAAAAATCAACGTGATTTCCAGCCAACAAATATGGATCAGAAGAAAAGTTTGAAAATATTCGATTCACAAAATGAATTAATTGAGAGATGACCTGAAGGTGGACAACACCATCATAGAAAGACCGGATGAACCTTCTCTTAGAAATATCCATCCTGCAGGAAGAGAGGAAAAAACAAGTAAAAGAGATCTAGTCAATATGAACACAGACACCAAATCTTTGAATTTTCAGATATATCAATCTGACCAGTAATATTTGCACTTCATCATGAAAATCTTGGCTAAAAATAATCTAAGAAAAAAGACAATTTCCATGATTCAAAAATCTGAAACTCAAGATCAGATCAAAATACAAATAGTTTGACTTAGGTAAGTTAACCTGAACATAGTTTGTCAAGCTTCAACTCATACATAGAAACAAAGTCACCAATATTCATTATCTGAACTAGAATAAACTTTTAATTACCAAAATGAACACTGTTACATAGAATATGGATAAACATAATTAAATTAAGTTACATCTGCAATTTATGTACTAAGTAATTGACTTCCCAAATTCCACCCCATAAGTGATTCTTTAAACACATGGATCCTACAAACAAGCATGTCTCCCTATTTAATAATTTCTATGATTTGAATGGCACCAAGATGAAAAACTAAAACTTAAGGTCAATTTGTGATAGGCTCTGAAAGTGTTTTCAGCACAAATTAGTTTCTAGAAAGTGGACTCAAATTTTGGGGATCTAAAACAAAGGTGATTTTCTTTTAAGAAAAACAAATATTGATATAGTCAGTTATTAGTAACCTTATGAGGTTAAGGTCTGACATAACTTGTGCAGTCTTATGATCAGCCAATACAAAGTGATAGTCAAACATGGCCAACCATAGCCAGACAGAAACAGATAATCAATGTCATATTCAATTCTTCAAAAGTTACCATAGAATGTATTGAAAAGAGAGGTTGATATGTGACCATGTTACATAAGCCACATTATCTACCTACATTTAGATGCCCAGAGGTGGACAATTTAAATGACTTAGGAAAAGGTAATCAACCAGGAGACTTTAGAACAAACCAAATCCACCCTATAACAGTGCACGCAATAGATAGTCATGAAGTGCCATGCAAGAGTAAGCCATAAAGACCACACAAAACTGCTAGAAACATACTCATCAAGAAAAAAGCCAGCATCTGCAAGACATTTAACAGTGACCTCCTTAGGTAGAACGGCACGAAAATCTTCACAATGTATGAAAGTGGCCAGACCACCAGCAGAGCATCCTGTAAGAAAAGCCTGAAAACTAAAACAAAGTATATCAACATTATGCCTGCAGCTTTATTTTCTAGTTGCAGCAAAAAAATTACAGTTGGAATGCAGTCTGCACATAAGACACATTAGATATTAGTTTGGTCTACAGCTACAATCTCCCATTTCATTGTTTACAATGAGAATTCTACATCTGATAATAATCTAGGTTACAAGTGTATCGTGCAATGATATTTAACTGTGAAAGCATATAAAAAAGTTTAAGAACGGGAACATACTATATACCTAACCCAAAAAAGCTGCCTAACCCAAAAAAGCTGAAGATGAAAGCGAGTACCATTTTCATGTATTCTCTAAGGCATAATATGGGTGCCAAGTGTCAAGGAATGCTGCTATGTGGCATGAAAAAAACCTGATAACTGACATGGTGGTGCGTGCTCTTTACATGCATATAATGGATTTAAAACAATGATAACCTAGTTGCAGATATTCACACCAAACAGTCTAGATATATTCTATAACTTGTAATATGCATGTTTATAAACATGAGTATGTCGCAAATAACGTAAGTTACTTGTGTTTCAAGCTTCAGTGCTTAAATAATTAGTTTATAATGCCAAACAGGGCTATAAAAAATGGCTGTTTGAATGCTTTAAGAGCTGATTAAAGGGCTACAGATGCCTAATCATTTACATGTTTATTTCCTACCTCTGTAAATGTAAGAGATCAATTAGTCTGCATAAAAAACATGATAGCTGGCGACTGTGTCCGGTATTCATAATCGCACAATTAAGCACTGCGTTTTTCCTTTTCAAATTGTCCCTACTACCCAGAACAACCTTGTATTTTTCAGAATGGTCAGGAGCTCTTCAAATTGTTCCTTTCAGTCTACATTATCTTGTTAAAATTATGAAGGTCTGATCAACAAACAAATGAATGACCCAAAAATGTCATTCTACCTCAAATCCATGGCTAGAAGAGAAGTAACCTAGCACATAAACTAGCAGGGAACTAAGAATCCATATGCTTATCAAGACTATGGGTACCATTCCCACTCAAGTTAATTTGTAATCATACTTACATTCCTTGATAGTTTAATAAATGACAACCACTAACAGATGATATTATAGAAGATTCTGCAAGTAATTAGATATCATAGTCATGATTCTTTATATATTGGGAATATCCAAATATTTCACAAAAAAGTTTCCCCCTCTACGTATTATGCTTTACCTGTCACTCTGATCTTACTAATTATTTAGAAGACTTCTTATATTAGAATAACTGGAGCTGATTAAAGTGTATTAATTGATACATCAAGTTTTGAGTTTTAAAAATTCATTTTTCTCCAACAAGCTTTAAAGAATAACAAGCATATGAATGTGCACATGTTCAACATCAAAATGGGTGCTATTTTACAGAAGCCCTGGCCTGAATCCACTTCCAAATCTGATACATCCGCTTGCAGCCAAGGCATTCTTATATGTGTAAATAAATACAGTGGCACTGCCTGATAATAGGCCAAAAGTTATTTATCAAATTGCTTGGTAACACAAGCTACTATTCAGCAGCAAGTATTGATGCATTCCCCCATGAGGATTGTGATTGTGTAACAACAGTATTAGAAGTTATGGTTCCAGCAAAATTATTGCATTCACCATTCGTATTATGCATAAACCATAATATATGCAATTAAATATGTTAAAAGGAATAAGCACAGATCAAGTGATATATGAAGGGGTGACCTGTTTAGCATTTGCCAGTCCTTTCAACAAGAGCTCATCCATTATTGCTTCCCAGATACGCTGACCTCTAAAGAATAGCTTTGTTCCATTCTGTAAATGATAGTACAAAAAAAAACTCAAAGCAGTTTGTATGGCTTTTGTATTCTCATTACAATATAAGCCCATAATTTACAGGTCAAACATATCACAGGGCAAAAACATCATAGATACCTGAATGCCACTTTCCACATTCCCAGAAAAAGATGCACCATCACAGTACCGTACCTTAACTTTGTTCCAATTATAGAAATCTAATATCAACAACAACATAAGAACAACTCAAGAGTTGCTAAACAGTAGGGAATTCAGAGGATAATCAAAACCAAAATCTATTATATTAAGTTAATAAATAGGAGAACAAAGTCAATTTCTCATAAGATGTTAAAAAAAGAGAAAAGTCGAGCTATAATGAGTGCAATCATGCAATGTCAGATTAATTTAGTCACCATAAAGACAGAAAATGAAAAGGGGAATTTATTTAAAAAGTATATATTCGAAATGAATTTGAAAATAAGCTCACACAACATTCATTTTGCAATCAGATCAAAATAAGTCAGCCTAAGCCTGTTTTTATTAATGTACTCTAGTTAGAGGTGTTAAACAAGCCAATAATGTATGCTTGAACAAAGATCAACATTGGCTCAACCGAAACTAAAACAATTAGATTTTGGCTGAAATGAGCTAAACTGATCAATGCTTAGGCAAAAATTGTTGAACCTAAAGGTTCAATAATACATGTTTTGATAATAACAAAGCATCAATTGAAGGACTAATGCAATACTTGAGCTTATGATGATAGACAGGTACAAAAGTCTAAAAATGATGTTCATCTTATCCGGCATATACCTATTACAACACGAGCTCAAGTCACATGAGAATTGAAAGTTGAAAAAAGGATATTGATAAATTCAAAGAATGATCAGCACAAGAAGTCCAAAGGAATGGTTTACATATTGTAATTTTATTTTTCCTAAGGACACATCGTAAAATTTGGTAGGAGAATAAATGTATAAGGCTCAAAACCCTTAAAAATGAATTAGATTAGGTTTTGGATCAATAATTAAAGTAAAATAATCATAAAAATCTAAAATTAGGAGTGGATGATCGATCAGACCTAAGAACGGTCGATCGAATTTGACCGCGACTAAAAACTGCCCAAAGGATAGTTCTCTGTCCAGCCTGGCGGTCGACCACTGCAAAATGGGCAGTTGACCAACCTAAGGAGGGCAGTCAATCAGCCTTGGAGCTCTGACAGTCTAACGGTCATATTTTTATTTGACTGTTGGAACTGCCCTTGGGCCCTAACAGCCATATTTTAGAATGTCTATAAAATGAAGACTTATAGACTGGTTTAAACATGAAAAAATAAGAGGAAAACCATTGAAAAATCTTTATAAAAAAAGGTTTTGAGCTTAATGTGTTTATACTCTCCTTTTTCAAGTTTAGCCCTACATTTGCAAATCTACTTTGTTTGTGAGAGTGCTCTTAATATTTCTCTTCTTCAAGAGAGGTTTGGGTTCCTTCTTAGCCTGTGTAAAACGAGAGAGGGTTCATCCTTAGTCCGAAAAAGGATTGTAAGGGTTCCTCCTAAGCCCAGCAAAAGAAATGTGTAGGTTTTGATCCTCACCCGGTTAAGAGAATTAGTATAGTGAAAATTCCCAAAAAGTATCTTGAGTAGTGGATGTAAGCAAGGGATGCCGAATCACTATAAATATTTATGCCTCCTTTACTTTACTTGCTTGCTTATATTCTTGCACTAATTCTTATTTGAGTTATTATCTAGTGCATAACTCTTGAGTTAATTTAACTTTCTAGTTCTTTGTTTTTATTATTGCATTTGTATTTAAGCACTTAGATTTTAAGGTTAAGTTTTTAATCAACCCAATTCACCCCCCCCTCCTCTTGGATTGCCCTAGGCCTAACAAAGATCCCCATGGGCTTATTTGAAATTAACAGAACTGGATTTGGCTGAAATGAGACAGAATCAACCAAGCATGATCTCAGATCATCTGTTATTTGCAAAAACCTAAGGCCCCAGCAGGCCTAAAAGAGCAGTTAACAGCTGAAGATGGAGTTGTTATCCATAAAAGAGCAACTGAGAAATAGACAGAGCCCAAGCAGGATCTGGATCTTGACTGCTATGCAACCCTTCTCACTGTTAGGTTCTCCAAAAATGCCCAGTTAATGGAGAACCACCACATTACACCATCCTTTCCTCCATCATTTCACCATGAGATAAACGTCTATAGCATCATTACCCGCCTAGGGCCACACACCAAGATAATGGAAGAGGAAAGGTAGCCTCATTATGAGAGAGAGAGAGAGAGAGAGGGAAGGGGGGAAGATCATTGGTCCACATGCCTGCCTTGGGAGGTGCCTCAAGAAATGGACGTAAAGAGGAGTTCCTTGAGAGAAAATCTCGTGATATCATTTCAGAACACAATCAAACTTGAGCCAGCAGTTTTAAGGGCCACTCTACATTAATCACTTCAAAAGATAAAGTATGTTAAAACTCTATTACATCAGAACTAAAACAAAAGAACATGAAAAGAAAATGTTTAACACATAAAACATCTTGATAGGCCAGATTTATCCTAACTACATGTTTCATAACTGGCTTTGAAACCATGACCAAGTCCTCTACGAAGTTGTGTTTTAATTCCTAGCAAGGCAAGATTGGCATTAAAGAGGCCTAACATGATACCCAGAAATCCAATAACTTAGTAGGGAAACCTACCTTATTAGTTACACAATTTAAGTTGATGCAACTAGGGAGGCAACTCTGTAATGTCTCCTCAAATCTGGAATTTGTTTCAATCAAGACGGACAAAGGTGAGATGTAATATAACTAACTTGATTCATCTTTTGACATTAATATGTGTGATAGCGAGTTCAATATCTAACATACAGTAACAGAAATGATAGGGAAACAGTTACACTCCAAGACAAAATAAGAAGGATATCTGTATATAGCTCTTTGACAAAGCTTGATGCAATGTATACAAGCCAAATAACCTACATGCAATAATTTTAACTTTTTGAAAAAGCTTTAGACCTCCAGAAGTATCATATTCACCCTCCAAAACTAAACTGAAACACAAGAAACAGTCTTCCAGAGCTTTTCTTTTCTGTATAATCAATTCATATTTCATGCCATAATATTGCAAAAATCATATAAATATGCATACACCATATTGCTTAAATATCATCTTACTCCAGCCTATGCATGTGCAAACACCATAAATCAGAGCAAAAATTCTAGTCATCTCATAGAATATGATGCATAGTGTAAGATGTTTAAAACTTCCAATGACTACTTGCAAATAACAACTTGAAATATGATACACCATCAAATTCATGATATTGGCTATTGCAACAGATATTTATCATAAACAGGATGTAGACAATCTTTGGCCATAGGCAGACAGCTTAATAATTCGTACCGAAACTCAAAATGGATAATCAAGCTGTATAGAGAGTTTCATCTGTGCAACTACACAAAGTGCAAGTAAAAGATTGCAGGTTGCCATGTAAAAAAGCAAGTAAATTAGAGGTTCGGTCATGTGAAAACTTTCTAACAATGAGATGGAGGGAAACCAGTAGAATACATGTCATAACTGACAAAGTCATGATACTTATCCTCACAACAATGCAAAATATTATCCCCATCTGCAATACTAATTTAACTGTTCAACATATAGATGGAACTTCAGAAATAGCTAATGCAACTGATTAAATGCAGGATTCCTCAAATATGAATTACTTATAATCCATGACACTGAGCAATCAAACAGGAAAATTAGATGAAACCACCATTTTATAGATGACAAAAAATACGCATGAGGTAACTCCATTAGAGGTAAATGTGTGCACTGCTCTTTAAGCCTTGTGGTGTAAAGTTAACTAGCAAGTTACAGAACCGAATCTATCTCATATAAAACAATGAATAATTACCAGGATTTTGTAATTAACTAGCAAGTCACAGAACCGAATCTATCTCATATAAAACAATGAATAATTACCAGGATTTGTTGATGGAACGTTGCTTAAAATGCCAGCAAAAGGAACATGATGTTCCATGTAAATTGATGAGCCAAATGGTGCCATCGTGCGCAAAGCACATGATGCCACAGTATTGCACCAACCTCCACCCTACAGCTTAAGCAAAACAATCAGATAAGTGGGAAAAGAAGAGCAAAAGCTCGATTAAGTCAACCGTCTCTATACTGAATCAAGCAAGTAAGATACCGTATATTGCCCATACATATTGACTAGCAAAAATCGAGACAAGCATCAGACTTTCCTGAGCTGCATACCTTGGATCGTTTCATCCAATATAATGGCAGGAAAGCCGTGAGGATAAAGAATATATAATGCAAATTGCAAGCATAATGAGTATAGAGGGAAATCACAAGATTTCAAGGTCAAATCATTAATGCAGTACAAATCATGGTTATTTTTTAAATTTGCAAGATAATTTCTTTCAAACTGCCTTAAGAAAACACGCACAGAAAAAACAAGAATCTAAACAAAGGGCACTGCATCGACAGAAACCAACAGATGACGACAGGAATTCACCAAAGATTCCATCTTTATAGGAAAATTGCAAGAAACGAGTACCTCTAAGTTGAGAAGCCAACTGTCTTTGCCTGATCCGAAACCCCTCTGGAGGTGATACCCAGGAGGACTTCCATCTAAACACACTGGATCCAAGAAAAATAAACTTCATCAAAAGCGGTAGATTTGTTTTTTAAGGAATCAACAGTGAGAGGAGAAAATGAACCCAATCTTGAAACTTGTCATTACCGGCGCCCTTTTTCTCGGCGTTGCGCACGAGGGTCAGAGGGACGAGGGAGGGGTCGGAAGAGACGAGGGAGGGGTCGGAAGAGACGGGCGGTTGAAGTCCGCCGCCGAGGGAGCTCTCGCGAAGCCAGGAGGCGAGGGCAAGGAGGAGGAAGATGGTGAAGCCCAGCGCGATGATCGCGCGGCCTGCGCCGCCTCGCCTCCACCCCAAGAGGGGAAGTCGGCGGATGGTCATCGAGGCGCCGAAGAATGACAACTTAGAAGGGTCAATGCGAGATCGGGGGGTGTGATTCCAAATAATTTTGGAAAAAGGTATGGGATTTATGTTGAGTGATTTGATTCTTCGGCCAAATGGGATCTGGTAACAACGGGGGTTAGATCTGGGAGCTCCAATCCCACCACCCCCCTCTCTCTCCCCAAGATGTTTGGTACTTATTTATTTATTATTATTATCATTATTTTATTTTATTTTTTTTTTGTAAAAAAATCAGCTGGCGATGAGCGCGAAGTCATATCAAACGGTTGCTCCTGATTTATTATTTATTTAATTTTGGTAAAGAAATCAGTTGGCGATGGGCGCGAAGTCATATCAAACGGTTGCTCCTGATTTATTATTTATTTAATTTCGGTAAAGAAATCAGTTGGCGATGGGCGCGAAGTCATATCAAACGGTTGCTCCTGATTTAGCGAACGCAGGTCTTAGAACAGTTGGATTTCAGCATTGGTGGGTGGGTTAAAGCGATCCGACTTGAATTGCAAGCGTCATTTTCCCTGACCTGGACCGAGTATGGCACGATTGTACTGGCCTATGAGAGCCTTCTTTCCCGCCAGGTTCCCTGCAATAAAAACAGGAAACGAAAATATTTTCCATCTACAAAGAGGTGATCACAAGATGCCATTTGTGAGATTAAATTTTTGATCTAAATGATGCCATAAGGCAGCATCCGTAAATGTTTACTATTTTAATTTCAGGAAGGAGGGGGATGAGAGGTCGGAATGATGCTGCTCGCACTATAATCACCCCAGTCCACATTGCAACATCCATGTATCGACCGAGAGTCTCTGATTGCTGAGGGACATAACCACTTAAGGCAAAAAAGAAATAAACTCTCTGTTTCTTGCAAAAACAATCATTAATAAATAAATGAATCAATAATCCTTCATCTGGATACAAGATCTGTCACAGCTAAAGACTTGTACACAAATCACATATAGATGGTATCAGATCAATGGGTCATGGCGCATGCTCATGATGGTATTCAGCATCTAACACTGGCATAGCCAATCCTGGATGGCAAACCGAAGGGCATGGTTTGGAGTAAGATTCAGATGCTCTAATTTCAAATTAGTCATCGGAGAAGTTTCCCGCCCACTCTCCAACCAACCTCGCAAAGCTCGTGCTTCATAAGTATATCCATCAGCTGCTACTTGTGGATCATGCATGATTTCCTGCAGCATGTTACATTAAGTCATGAGGGCATATAGATTAAATGGAGGATAGGAACACAAACTAAAACTTCAGAGAAAGAAGCTTGTTGTAAATCATAATATGACAAATAAACATGCTTTTTTTCACTTGCCTGAAGAATTGGACACAACAAGAATGGGGGCACCGGCCGTTCCTCCATCAGATGTAGTTGTTCCAACTCTCTCACAACCTCGGGTGTCAATTCTGGACGGTCCCGGCCATGTAGCTCACTGCATTGCAACCCAAACTCCACAAGCCTTCTTGCCACATCACCAGGCCATTCTCCAGCTGCAGGATCCAAAATTGAGGATAGTTTCCCAGACAACAAAGCCCTTCGTACCTCCCTTGCTAACCCTAGTGGAGGCCTCCCAGTGACCAGCTGGAGGATAATGATCCCAAAGGAGTAAACATCAGACTTTGGTGTCAAAATTTCAGTCCTTCGGTACTCTGGATCAGCATAAGAGAATGCACCCTTCGGCTCTGTGTTTCGGCGAAGCAAAGGGAAACACTCTAAATCCTCCGGCACCAGCCGGCAAATACCAAAATCACCAATTTTGCAGTTAAAATTGGAATCAAGGAAGATGTTCTCAGGCTTCAGGTCACCATGAATGATCTTTTCAGGTTTGGAGGAGTGCAAGAAAAGCAGAGCACTTGAGATTTCAGCAGCAATGCGTGTTCGGATCCTCCAGGTCAACGGAGGTGTGGTAGTTTTGCAGAAGAGACGATCTTGGAGAGTTCCATTAGACATATACTCGCAAACAAGGGCTAAGGCTTGTGGACAGACACCAATCAAAGTCACCAGATGTGGGTGTCTAAGTTTGCAAAGGACATAAACCTATGAACATATAACAAATCAATGTGTCTCAGTAAATAGAAAAAAAATAAAATACAATAAAATAAATTGAAGATGCAAAATTGAACTCATGTTGCAGTATAGTCAGGAATTTCCACTATTAGGAACATGCCATCTGAAAACACTAAATGATTTCTGCATATCAGATTTAGAAATTAAAACATCAGCTATAAACTATAAAAGTTAGTATGACATTAGGTTGAAAAATATATAATATTAGGTCGATCTAGACCTAATCAAAAGTTGCCTGACCATGATATGAATCTGGACTCGTTTTGTCAATTCTGGTCCAAGTCCACATACTCCATAATGGATTCAATATCTCCCCAGCGGAAAGATTTGGAGCCAAGCAATTTGCAAACTTGTCTGGCACAAACCACTCAAACACACAGTGAAAAATGACCCAAGTCATGGTGATTTGATGATTACAAGATTTTCATGTTTAATGACATTATTGAATATCTGTAGTGGAGTGAACATAATTTCAGTTCTTAGCATAACATAAGATTGTGGTAGTCCAAAATGAATACACCATCAAAAATGAGTTCTAGCATGGTAGCACTAGATAAACAATAGAAAAACCATAGCATGATGAATAAATTCGACAACCTCCAAGATGAAAAACCTGAGTGATGTTACAATTGCATTATTCCAATGATGGCATCTCTAATCTCATTCATTCTCCGATTGCAAAAAGGAAAGAACAAGTAAAACATGATCTACTCAAAGAAATTGAAGAATCCTACTCTTTTCTTTCATAACACCAACCATAAGATTTTTCTAGGAATTCTATGAGAAAGCAAATGATAGAGTTTCTAAAAAAATTTTATGCTGGGTGCTAGAAAAAAAAAGGAGTAATGTTAGATATATTAAGGTAATAAAAAACATATATGATGGAGTAGGGGTATGCAAGAAAACTGATTAAACCGTAAAACCGACCTAAACCATGATTTCGGTTTGGTTTGAATCAGTTTTTTTTGTCTTTCGATTTGGTTTTGGTTTAAAAATTTTTAAAACCCAAAAAGTCGGTTTTGTTTTAGTTTGAGTTTCTAAAAAATCGATATAAACCGAATCAAACCGTGCATATATATATTATATGGGCTTTCATCTGTACTATAATTAAAATTGAAGTGATACAGGCATGTGTGAACAAATGAACTATGTGAGAGCTATGTTTTTTTTTCATTGTGAATAATTGGGTTACCATTTGATCGTATAAAGTTTAATAATGAAAACTAATCTCATGTTTATTTAAACTAGGTACAGGTAAACCAATAAATCGAACTAAAACCAAATTGAATTCCTTAGTTCGATTAGGTTTATTAGAATAATCGTTTCGGTTTCGGTTCCAATTTTAAGAAACCGATTCAAATCGGTTTGGTTTTAAATATACCTTTAAATTAACTCAATCCGATCCGTACAAACCCCTGTGATAGAGTGGTTACTAATGTAAAAATTACTAGAGATAATACCAGTAAATTCCCAATTATGATAGATTTATATTAAGGATCTACTCTTACTCCTTTCCTTTTTCATTAGTTATGGATGAGCTTACTAAACATATTTAGGATATTCCATGGTGCATACTATTTACAAATAGTACTAGTAGATGAAACTAAGGCTGAGGTTAATTATAAATTAAAATGATAAACAAATGCATCAAAATATAAGGATTTTAGGCTAAATAGGATAAAGATAAAATATAATTTTAGTATAATTAAAAATAGAAATAAATGTTGAGTAAAATTGAAGATCATGAAGTTCCTACAAGTGATCATTTTCGATACTTAGGATTGATCATTCATAAGGAGAGATCGAAGAATGATATTGTTTATAGGATCAAAGCAGGTTAGATGAAATGGAGAAGTGCAACTGAAATATTATGTGATTGTAAAATATTTACCAAATTGAAGAAAATTTTATAAGACAATCATTAGATTGGCTATACTTTATGGTACGTAATGTTGGGCGGTTAGAAAATTACACGTCAACAAAATAAATGTGGTTGAAATAAAAATGTTGATATAGATATATGGTAATACAAAAAAAGATAAAGAAATAAAATCACTCATAAAAGGATGGAGGTAGCATCAATTAAGGATAAATTGAGGAAACTCTAATTTAGATGTTCCAACATTTGCAATGTAGATTTGAGGATGCACCAACGTGAAGGAGCGATTTGACACATATAAAAGGAAAAAAAGATAGAAATGAAAAAAAATTACATGGAATGAAGCGATAAAGAAAAATTTAAAGTTTTGGCATCTTACTGAAAATGACTAAAAATCGAGCAGAACAAAGAAAAAGGATCCATGCAGCTAATCCCTAGGGGTGGTAATTTTGGACACAACCCATGAACACAACTTGAATCCGACATGAAGCTAATGAGTTTGAGTTAAGCATAAATGAATTCGAGTCAAAATTGGATTGACCCATTAAATATAATTAATAAACAAGTCGAATCTCGGGTTAGCCCACTAACCCACAATTAACCAAATATTAAACGATTCAATTTATGTAACCCGACCCATCAGACCTATTTATCTAAGTTAATGTCACACTTTAATAAATTATTATTTTATCATTATATAGAATCTAACAATTGGATAAAAACATACTAGGGACAATTAAAATTATGCTGGATGGATATATCAACATAATTCATAATTCAAAATCCTAACCCTCAAAACTAAAAATGTAACAGATAATGCATGTAACACAGGTACTAAATAGGTTACACAAGTTATATGAATTACACGGGTCACATGAGTAATACATTCATGTCAATCCGAACATAACCTAATTATTAAACAGATTATGCAGATCGTGTCATATAACTTGGATAATACATAAGTTGGGTTTAGGTTAAATCTCTTATCCGAGTAATAAATAGGTCAGGTTCAACTTGACCTATTTATCATTATACTTTGAAGTTGTTCTAATCCGTTTATAATCCGTTGACACAATTTGCCACCCCTGCTAACCCCAACTAATTTAGGATAAGGATTGGTGGTGGTGTTGGTGGTGTGTTGTATAAATGGGGATTGGAATTCTGTAGCTTTTGGAGCTAGGATGCAATAAGCAAAAACTAGCAAACCCTAACATCCCAAATGTTGCACCCATGCTCTGATGTGCAAGCGATAAGAAACAGTCTCCAGCATGTATCAGTGCATGCATGGACAATTAGCATAAAACAGCCTGACAAGCATTCCTAAAGATTAGAGAGAATAAAAGTTGTTTGGAAAGAGTGTTTTTTTAGACAATTGTATGTCAAATTTGCCTAAGTCTAGACAAATTAAGAACTAAAGTAGAATCCAAATACCATATAAGAAACACTTTCACAGCAGTGTGAAAGTTTAGACATTTCTTGCATGATTGATTAGTCAAAGAGAGCCTGATTAGTTGAATGATCAGGAGTTTCATCTGCAGCACATGCAGGTTCCTTTGGTACTCCAATAAAAGAGTACTAAAAAGTACCTTGCTTTATGCAGTGGCCTCACATGGATGCAGGGGCAAGCATCGATCCAATAATAGCAGAGTATCAGTTCAGATAATTGCATACTTGGAAAGGTCCTTTCTATTTCTTAGCAACCTATGATAACTATTACATATGAAAATGCTGTTGGTTGCCTCCTTGGGTGTTGTGTGTGTGTGTGTGTGTAGTTGCCTCCTGGGGTGTCATATATATATCCATTTGTATGTCCTGCACAAATGCTAGTTGTAACCTATCCTAACAGATGATATGTATGTTTGCCTTCCATAAGGACAAGAGGTGAAATCATTGGTGGCTATGCCAATTGGTTTGCAGAATGTAGACCTCAGTGTTAATGGGTTATACAGTGGAGTCACTGACTGTCCACAAAAAATTCTAGGGTAGCCATCTACCCTTGACCACTAGTAGCAGCCCAGCATCTCACAATCTAAGGATCCTGATACAGCATACTAAAACTTTAATGTCTACACCTGGCTATTGCATAAAATTTCTATTTTTGAGGGAGAGAACTAACACACCTCTTGTTGGAACTGCATTTGACTTTGAACACTGTGTGGATGCAACTTTCTTATCACCACACTTCTATTAAATATCTCTCCTTTATAAACACATCCATAGCCTCCCTGTCCTAATTTGAAGCTCTCCGAGAATCCGCAAGTAGCAGATTCCAGATCTGACAATGTAAACTCTGTGAAATTATATGAATCATCACTGAAACCAATAAGCTGGCTGCAACTTGGAGATGTGGCTTGACTACTACATCTCCACCTCTCAAGCTGTGCAACAGCTTTTTCTTCATGCTTTTGGATCTTCTCTCTTTCAAGCCTGAGAATCTCTATGGATGACTGGATGAGCTCCAATTCAGCTGCAGCTTCATCCCTATGAAAAGCCACTTCTCGAGCACGGGCATCAAGGGTGGCCACGGTACTCATGGCATATTGTAACTCTTTCATGGTTTCATCCCTTTGATTTATAAGCTCCTCATGCTGCAGCTTGATTGTTCTTAAAAGGTCTTCTAGTCCTTCCCTGATTTTAATTTCCCTTGAACACGCAGCTTCAAGAGCTTTTACCTGGTCAAAATGAAGAAGAATCAAATAAGTTGATACGAGGATTGAGCAATGAAGTTGATGGAAACAGCTAGCATCCCAATAGCTGATAAATGCAGTAACTCAACACAATGCATACCAACTAACATAGCACCTGAACAGTGATGATTTATGCTAAATAATGAGAATATTTTAGGAGGAAGAGCATTGAGAAATAGAATTAAGAGTAGAATTTGGGAAGTAGTCATATATATTGTACAATATTGATTTGTGTGCGTGCGTGCGTGCGTGTGTGTGGGGCGGGTGGGGGAGGGGGGGTTTGTGTGAAGGGTCATAAAGTTTGCATCATTATTCCAAAAAACAACAAAAGCTATCAGGGTGAAAGAAAAAGGCATGCCAGTAGGATAGAAGACCTATCAATAAAGATAGGTAAGATGCTTTTTTAACTTCAATGGCAATGGCAAGGATGAAAATTTACATTTACTTCAATGGAAAAAATTGTAATTTCAAGCATTTAATTTGGAGTTGTACCATAGTAGAATCAGCATATGAAGATTGAGTGAACTAATGGATAGCAATAGGGTAGATAAATATACGCATGCTCACCCTGTTAAGAGCTTCTTCAATTTCTGATTCCACTTCTCTGCGCTTCACTAGTTCTACAAATGCTTCTTTCTTTGATCTTTCAACTTCCATCTTAACTTCTTTGAGCTGATCAAAAAAGGCTTCAGGCTCCAGTTCATCCTGTAGTAGAATCTAAGTGAACAACAATCCCTGAAATATTTACAAAACAACAGATGGAGCCAAAAATCATATTCAAACATACCCGGGAGTTGATTTCTGATGCTAATGCTACATCAACAGGTGAAATATGACAGGAAGATGTGTGAGGCAAAGATAATGAATCTTGTGAATTAGATAGATCTGTGCAATTGACAATACTAGAATCAGTTGAGATGACCACTTCTGTATTATTGGATTCAATCTGGTCCATGCCTCTGCTTCCTTGGAGATCAGCACTCGTGAAAGTATTGGATGTGACACACTCTGGATTAGGGATGGGTTCACAGTAGTCCTTATGCAGATAGCTTAACCTGAATTGTTCTCTGAGTACAGCTGCATCTGGACTAAAAACTGATGAAAAAGAATTTGTGCCTTCACTAGCCTCTCTAGTCCAGACATGTCTACCTTTGCTCACAAACCATATCTCACAGAATGGAGGTGCATTCTTTGCAGCATAAGTTGCCTTGCTAGAGCTCCCTTTTAACTTGAAACAACTGTGGTAACCCAAAAGTTCCTTATTAAAGAGGTAGTATAATATAGTCTATGTTGTCAATCATATAAATGAAACTCATGGGATAGAACTGCTCTCTTTATTTTATTATCTAACAAGTGCATAAACAGAAGGGGAAAAAAAAGAAGAAGCTATCAAACTTAATTTTATGGTGTAGACTCTAGATACAGGTCCATATCAAATGTTGAACATGCATTAGATTTGATCTATATCAAGAGTAAAGATAGAACATGAATTTACTGTTTATTGAAGGATAGCAAAACAAAAGGCCACAAAACAAATTCATCAACATTAAATTGGAGTGATTGAAGTGATGGATTTGAGGAGGTTGACATGTCACTTGAGGCAAATCCTTGGCATGTCTATAAAACAACTATTTGCAGAGTCAAAAACCTAACAAACAAGCATTGCAACCTATGTTCCAGCAAATTCCATAGTTTATACAGGATATTCTCAAAGTAGTTCCCGCTATAATTCTCAAAGTGACATTATGTCTTTTCTTACAGATCTCATGTAAAAGATTCTAAGAATACATTACACCTGTGGTCAGACTTACAAAAAATTTCACGTTACAGATCATGTAAAGATGGATCCCGATATCTAGTCTTTATCAAAGCAGAATGGCACATTTGAGTTATCATCCATCCTACCCCACAATAATGGGACTGCCATAAAACACCAAGTTGACTTTCTTCATTTATTTCTGAAAAAAAGCATATTTGTCTGAAAACTTGCAGGACAAAAGCAATCCCACAAGTAAACATTTGTGATTATAATAGCATAATTTTATTAATTTGAAGGAGAAGGAAGTAAAAGGTAGATCCTTAAGACATGGAGAACCACTTACTTATCTGGTGTTGAACCCATAACAAGTCTCTGGATACCGTGTTGAACCACTAGATCTACAATTCCATTCGGAATCTGTTCATTCTCAGTCATAACAATGCTTGCTTGCACCTACAAAGAAATTATCACATAATAGGTTTATAGAAAGCAGAGAAGTCATTATTAAGATAGTTTAAAAAGAGTATAACAAATATAATAGTTATATCCACTTTTTGAGAAAGTCAAAACATCTTGCATTGTACAGGACTTTCAAAATAACCTAGACCCTTTTTATATATTATAGATACCCAATATAGGTTCAGTCCTTTATTTGGAAAGTTTCAATATTACTGACCCAGATATTTTCTTTTTACTACTAGGTCAGGAGCCAACACATAGCTTAATCCTGCAGGAATGTATGCATCATGCACCAAGCCTAATGAAACACTACAAATCATGCAATTCTAGCATCTGTAAGATCCTTAAAGGGCTTTTTGCCTCAATTTAACACTCCAAAGGTGTTTTCTTTGGTAATATCACACTCCTAACAGATTAAGCTAACCTACAATTTGGAATTGAAAAGAAGCAGTTCAACAAATATTGAGAAACACCTTGCCACCTCATTTTTTGTTTCTAGGCATTTAAAATGTTTTGAATCATGATCGGCATTTCCCTTTTCTTTATAGAACTTCTAAGCATGCTATGTATAAGTTTCAAATCTTGGTGGGACGTCTCATAGGATGTTAAGATAGGGTACCATCCTAAGTATCGGGAGGAGACGACCTAGTCGTTATCCCAATATCCTGATCGGTGCATCATGGGACGTCCCCATCCCAAGTGTTGGGATGGGACTGAGATAACAATGCACCCCATTTCACAAGAAAGCTAGGACAGCACTGTCCTACAGGATATAAAACCTCAGTAGCACATCACTGACATTGCATAAATAGGATTTGGGCTCAAATCTTAAATGGATCCATCTTGAAAATGAATAAATCAGGAACTCATCCACTTTTGTTGAAAATATGCTTAACACCTTGAATATGTAAAGCTTTAATCTAAGAAACCTGTTCATGACTTTCGCGCTATTCAAGCTGCCTTTGCATGGAAACTTGATGTTTAGGAAAATATTATAGTGCTCAAATCTCTGGCTTAGATCTGCTGTCTTAGAGTTTAGGCAATGCTATACCCCAACAAATAGACTTTCAATGCCAAAGCTGACACACATAGCATCGCATATAACCAGACATTACTCCACAAACTTTAACTATCTAGTCATTATGTTGTCATTTTCAGGAAACAAGACTGTTTACCCATTATGTGATCTGCATAGATACTCTGTTCTAATCGCATGAAATCTATGCATTGGTGTTTTGTCAATTTAATTAGAAGATTACCACCTTATAACTTCAATGATCTATTTTAGTGTCATAGGTGATTTTCTTAGCAATTGGATGCATGTTTTAATTTAAAACCACATTTGTGCATGTTGACATTATAACATGTTTACTTTTTCACCAACCTTTAATATCCAAATTAATTCTGTCAAGCCTCACTAAGCTTTTACTCTGTATAGTTCAGCACTTGAAACAATCAAAATACCACTTACAGACTTATATGGATAGCAAATCTGTTGTACTGACAGGTGACACCTCCAAATTGCTAATGTGGTATTGCCGATTGCATTTTTTTATATTCAAGAAAAATAAGCTAATATCATATCTTGGCTGAGTCCTATTATGTATCTCCAACAACTTTGGCACTCTAAGATTTGGCTAATCCATAGCAAGTGAGAATCCCACCATTTTATTGCCAAATCAATCTTTTAAAATTATAGAAAAACTTTTTCGCTTCACCAGGAAGAAGACCAGATCAAACTCCACCTCTGCTCTAAAAAAGAATCAAAATAAGTAATCAACATACTTGATAACAAGGTTCACTATATCAAGAACTAGTACTGTTTCGATACCAAATCGGTATGATTGATAGAGGGTGTACTATACCGATCCGGTGGCATACTGATCGGGTGGACTAAGAGGCCTTAACCCATAAACCACCTTAAATCAAGCTGAACTAGATGGTACAGTTCGGTTCGATACAGTGGTACAGAGCGGTATGAGTGGTTCACTCTACATACCGAACCAAAAGGTTAAATTATCCTGGTTCCGAACTAGTTCAGGACGATTTGGCTAACCCTGCTTGACAGTATTCCTTTTATAATATTCTTCACTTTTAATTGAGATGTTCAAAAAATGGCTGTTGCCTTAAGTCCAGCAGTCACAGCCACCAAGTCACTGAATCCATAGGGATTTCAAAAATAGTTTGCTAGAGCATTCTACCATATTTTTGGGTACTTAATGAAATAGAAATATTGTATTAAACATCTGCAGCACCACAAATGATTCTTTTTCCACAATGAGCATTTTCTATATCTAGATCATCATCAGGAGAAATAAGCAATGGTTCATGTGTTCAGTTCAAGGATGATGTGAAGAAAGTTCTAATATGTAGATGGCAATAATTCCAAAGGAGAAAGTGGAGATAATATTGGCAATATCACGACACTACACATTACCACAAATTGCATTATGCATCTACAAAAAAGCCACTAAATCTGAGAGAAGAATACTTTGTGCATAAACATGAAACCCCAAAACTATGTGCTCTCAGAGTTTACAAGTTTAGCACAGTAATTCTCCGCCCATATCCAGAGAATGGGCTATATTCCCAACAATGAAGATACCATACCATGCTTGCTTGAAACATGTTCTCGAAGTATATTATTCAAAGACAATCAGAAATCAATTGAAAACAAACTAGTTATCATAAAACCACCTTTTATGAAAGTAACAGAAAACAAATTCATTTCTTTTAATGAAGCACCTGCGCCTTATGACAATATTTTAAATATGTCAGTAGGAGCCTCTTTGTCATTTCCTTCTCTGTTCTTCGATATGCAGAAACTAGTTCTTCATTTGCTTGACTTGCAGGAATTTTTCCTACTGCAAATAACATGTCAGCATTAAGACTTCATAGGAATACATTGGAAGACAGAACAAAACCAAAAAAAAAAAGAACGAAAGAAAGAAAAGAGTTGCCAAAGATTAAGAATAAATTTGAAGAGAAGAGGAATAAGGAGAAAATTGACTATCAAAAAAGAACATCAGTTGTACACGTTGAGTCAATTTCAAAGGGCCTACCATAGGTCGTAATAGGATTTCGAGTAAATAAAATTCAAAAAATAGAAAGCCAGTCCAAGATGCATCTAAAGCATAGATCAATGTGTGTTATTTGTGAAATCTTTCACCTGCAGACTGCTTTTGATTTTTATTGCAGCATAGAAAGAAAAGGCAAGCTTTTAAGTTGTGATATAGTGAAAACTGTAAATAATTTATCAAATTTGATAATACATGGATCTTCCATGACTTTTGCCCATAACATTAGATTTTGTTGCTCTCCACCAGTACTAAACACCAGAAGACAGTCATTCTAGTATACAATATTGAGGCCCATTCAAGAGATATCTATCTTCCCTGTCACATCAAATAACATAATGCCGAGTAGAGTTAACATAAAACCCCAAACAAGCTTCAGATTTGTAAAATCCCGCTCATATTTAAAAAATGACAAAAAGGTTTCCATATATAACCCTGACATGTTTAAAATTATATACAGCCCACCATGTCCTAAAAGAAAGCACACCCTCAGGTATAAAAAGGCTATTCCTCAAGGAGAGATGAGAGAGGTAAACTCAGGGGGTACCACTCAAGAACACCCTTTAAGGCTTAAAATCTTTTTAAAATCAAGCTGTGCACTGATGCCAATTTTTTGAGGCAACAAGGAGGCATGTGGCCCCATCTATTCTTGCATAATATCCCTTTAATACCAGAACGCAAATGTCATTCATTTATATCAAATAATTTTAAAGGGTCGATTCTGTGCTGCTTGATGATATTAAGGTTGCATCTGGCATTACTTTCACTTCTCCTATTGTTAAAAGAAGAAACAAAATATTTTAAAAAATTCAAAACACACACATGTCAAATATAGTCAACTAACTATCCTTTTTAAAACAAAGAAAGGCCCCCTATCTAACCTTCGATGGTGGGGGTTGCGGACTGGCGATGATTGCGGTAGCAATGGTGGTGGTGGCAGCGGCAGTAGTGGTGATGGTGATGGAAAGGGTATGATGGATGTAGGGACTTCTGCTTGAAAACCTTGAGTTCTTTTTTCCCCCAAAAAAGTGAAAGCAAGACTTCTTTGTTTTCACTTTTTTAAAAAATACATTTCTTTGTCATGATTTGTATTTTAAAACAGAAAACAGAGGGGAAAATAGTAATGCCAATCAGACCTGAACTTGTCCAATTCTTTCATCTTCCCTCTATTTTTAATAAGTTTTGGCAGTCCTGCTTTTGGTCTCCAATTCCCAAACCCTAGGTGAAGGTGACCAGCAGCATGAAGAAAACCATGCTATTTGCAATTTAAAACAGGAAAAAAAAATGCCCACAATAATTGGAATAATATATCTGAGGCATGTACTTTCCCTTTCTAACTAGACCATCTTGCCCTGACATCAGACCCTTAAAGGACTAATATTTTTTTGCTGTCTTTGACATCTGAAATTTATAATGCAAATGATATCACACATCTTAGTGATGACAATTTGAATTAGTCATCTAATTCCATAATTAGTCATCTTAATGATATCAGATCTAAGGGGCTATAAATAAACAATGCTTCCACTGTTCATGTGTTCCAGGAAGGTAACCAACCAGCAGATTGGCTAGCTGGCTGTAGAACTGATCTATATTTATCCACGGGAGATGTTATTCCTCTCTTCTTACCTTTTTAATTTTTGCAGATAGATCTGCAGGTACTTTTATTAGATACTAATTGAGGCTGCACCTTCTTTAAATAGCATCACTAACAATTGATGAAGCTCCAATTGTCCATAGATTGGTCAAATCAACAGATATGCATACAATACAAACACAAACAACTGCAAAGTCTGAGCATACATCCATGCATCCCAACATCACACATCTTTCCTTCATTACCCAACATATAAAATGGCAATGCTTACATCTGTGTATTTACAAGTTTTTGCCTTACCAATGATGCATAAAAGGTGCTGCTTATTCTTCTGCATTGGTAAATGCAATTGTTATTTTTTGTGCATGAAACGAGAAAAAAAAAATTAGTATTTGCAGAAAGTGAACATGTCGTGTAAGGCACAGATATCTATCTTATTATGTGCGATATGAGTAGAAAACTATCTTTTCCAGACAAAAAGATGCCAATGAAACTATAAGAATGGCTCAGCTATACTGACCAACTGGTTTCCAATGTTGCAGCATAACTGGTCAACTCCTGCTTACATTATCTGAATGGAACCTTGCATGTGGACACATTAACCCCCTGACCCACTTGGCATCTCTGACATCATCCCTTCAGCCCATGGTAGATAGTACTTTCATATGGTCCTTGAAACTAATCTAGGTAGATCATATTATGTATTAATCATTGAGAAAAATAAATAAATTTTGCTAAAAACTTTCTCTCTTATATTAGTTTTAATGCTTCTTGGTGTGGGCTTTTATTGTTGCAAGCGTGTGTCCTTGACTATTTCCCAGAACATTTCTGGGATACCAAACAATACGTTCAACCAGTGAAAAGGAATAAAAAGACAGCCCTAATTTAGACTGCCCTGCTTTTCATATAGATTCTTGCACAGCCTTTCCTAAATTCTAGAGCCTGTCCATCCTAATAGGTTAAAACAACTAGACCTGGGCCCTGATTTGCCTGAAGATGGGTCCAAGATAAGCTAGACTTAATGAAAAGAAAGATCATGCCAAGTCTCACGCAATACAGCAACTCTGTGACAAATGACTGGAACTTAAACCACTAAAGAAATGATGCACATGCTATAGACAGCATAAGCGGGGACAAGGAACGCTATCAGACAAGAGCAATCAACAAGAATCAATGAGAAAGGCCAGAAGCAACGATGCTAACACCAACCAAAGTAGTTGGACTTTAAATATGATGATGATTATAATCATGATAGTATCTTTTTTTTTTCAAAAAGAAAAAACAAAAAAAAAATTCATATCAATGACCAATCCAAGTATGATCCATAAAAAAAAATAATTCATAAGAGTAGTAAGCATTCAGAAATAAATTAAATCATAGCGGCATAATTAACAAAAAAAAAAAAAAAGAAAGAAAGAAAAGCGAACTCGACTAATAAAAAGAGAGATAAAAGAACAATAAGCTAAGCAAATGGACGAAATTGTACTCCAAGATCAGAGACACTAACACAGGGTGGGGATCACCGGAGACGGCTGGTGAACGTGGAGCAGCCCAATCTCTCTGCACGCGAACCGCCGGAATGCCCACCGGAGCAGCGCCAGGCTCTTCTCCAGCGACCTCCCCACCGCCACGTGCAGCCTCCCCTCGCGCTCCCCCGGCGTGGCGGAACCGCGTCCAAGAACGCGAAGGAAGGCCGGCGGCGGCGGCGACGCGGCCCCGCCAAAGCGGTCGACGGCGGGGCTGGCGAGCGGCGAGGGGCTCAGGACCTCCATATCGAGAAGCGAGGGTTTCTTCCAGCCTTGGAGAAGGAGAGGAGCGAGGGATGGAAGGCGGGTGGGAATTCGCTTCTATTTGATCGCATTCTAAGTTACCTTGGGCTTTTGGTAGGAGCGCGACGAGACCTCAACCGCCCGAGGCGCGTCCGTCTGCTGACTTTAGCCTCGCTTTGATGTTGAACCGTGGCCCCTATTTTTTTTTGAGGCCACGTATATCGAGGGATCTTCCAGCGTATGCCTGCTAATGGTTTTGGTTTATAGTTTTTTTTTTCTTTTTTCTTTTTCTTTCTTTCTTTCTTTTTTTTTTTTTTTTTTTACTCACATCAAACAACGCTCTATCCGCGCGTCAATGTGACGTTACTGACCATATTTTTCCCTAATTTTATTTCTATTGCTACATTTTATGTATATTTTATAAATATACAAATACTTGTATGAAAATTTTTATTGTTTATTACATATGGGGGGAAGGTCAAGCTTTTATTACACTAAAATATATTTTTAATTCTAAATTTTTTAAAAGTTATAATTTAATTTAATATATTTTTAAAATATTATATTCTTAATATTTTATTACATAAAATTAATAAAAAATAATGATTGATATATGATAAACATATAGACTGCTTAATAAGATAATGCATGAGCTATTTTCTTAATTTTAATTGATTCTATTTAATAAAATATTAAAAATATAAAAATTTTAAAATTTAAAGAACTAAATTATTACAACTAAAAGTTTAAGGATTATGTTGAATGAAAGTTTGAGAATCAAAAGACTTTTTTTAGACCTTTGTATTATCTTTTGAAGGATGATTCCTCTCTCAACTATGCGCTTATTCTATCGTTCTACAAACATGATGGTACCCATGAACTTAATTGTCTTTTCCTAATAATAGACCTACTAACAGTAGCGCAGTTCTTGGAACGTGCACACAACCATCATGTTGAAATAAAGTTCCATACATAATTGACTAAAAAGATTACTCAAGATCTATGAATGTACCTGGTCACAGATTACTCAAGATCTATGAATGTACCTGGCCACCTGTACACTATTGACTTTTGTTTGATGGAATCCAGCCTATAGAGTTGATTTGTTTCTAAATGAAGGCACTTGACTAGCACTCAACTATTCTTATATCTATTTGTTTATGAACTGATTGATATTATTATATTTAAGATGTATGGTCACATGATAATACGCACTCCATCATTCTTATCCCTTCCATTTTTATAATAATTATAGGACCAGTGATTATGACTACTAATAATAAAATTGAATTGACCAACCTCTAATCTAAAACCAAACCCAGATTAGTTCCGTCCGGATCATAATTGTCGCCTATTTCAAATATGCATTAGATTTGGATCACTAAATTTCCAATCCAAACCCGAGCTAACCATAAAATCAATTCAAAAATGATATAATATATATTTTTAAAAATTCTTCTTCAAAAATATATTTTTATTATAAATATATGTTGATTACTATTAGAAACTTATCTAGAATGTTTTTGGATGATGTCTGTGTTGCTATTGTTGTGTTGAAAAATATGTTTATGATGTACCTATTTGGTTAACTTATATATGTTAATCATGATTTGTGTTTGAATTATTTTTAAGCTGATTTAATCTGAAATATTCAATGGATTGATAAACTTAATGTTAAATTCGATCTATTTCAACCTGAATGGATTTGGATTGAGTTTCTATTCTTTTTTTTTCTTGTCCAAATTTTAAAAATGAATTGGTTTTAGATTGCTTTTATCCTTGTTCCAACAAAACACGCTTGAAGCCTACCAAGGAATGGGGATCATGATTATGATTGATACGAAACCAAAATAGCATGAAAAGCGTGTCATTTTATTTCTTCAAGATTAAGTAAGTATATGTTTCTCAAATAAGGTCACCATACAAAACTTAGCTAAGTTGCATAACTTTATTGACGCATAGGTCAAGTTGAAATCCAGAAAGAAGAAGATGCCAGTTGTAAAACGGAAGAGCAATTTAGCTATCCTTTTCAGGGAGGGAGGTACAAATAAAAAAAAAAAAAAAAATACACTTCAGGTATAAAGGAGTCCACATGATGGCTATAAGAAATGGCATCTTTATCTACCACCTCATAAACGAATAAGTTGATGATATTTATTGATCCTTGGAATATAAAATGTGAACATCCAAGTCAAACTTAAAATTTTGGATTTTATGTTCATAGAGTTATGATTGTCTTCGTATTCTTGCTTGCTAGAGAAGTTGTGTTCCAACATGCACGCGGTAACGTGGACCGCATCCATGTCAACGTGAACGTGAACCTGACGGTAGGAACTCGGCCACTGGCTGTGAGGACCCCACTGGCTGTGAGGACCCTAACTACTCTCTGAAGGTCTATTAGTCTTAACGTTTAGCAGCAAGAAATTTTCTTCTACAAGGCCACACCTTTGGAATTTCTCAAGAAACTCGCTCGAACACCTACTCCTTCAGAGCTATTTATTTATTTTTATATTTTTTCTCAGGACCGTAGGTAACTAAGCCTCCTTTTTGTTTTCCTTTTGTCTTCTTAGTTTTAGGTAAGAGCATCTGTCATATTTAATAACACAGTTGGCTCAAGTAATTTCAATTGCAATTTATGAACATGGGTCGCTGCAGTGGTTGCCGCTGTCATATTTAATCCTTAATTTTCTTTCTAAACCACCCTTGCTTTCCACTTTGACATCCAAACGGATCCAAAGAGATGGTTCTTAGTGCTAGATTAGGTAGGCCATGGCTTTAGCTGATATAGCAGCAGAGATGCAATATTTCTGAATTTGATATGGAGATTATAGCATGGATATGTGAACCCATTTGGAGATGCAAAGACTACATATGCTAGCTAGCCTATTTTTAAGTAAAAGATGAAACATGATGAATGGCTGAAGTTATAAATGTTAAATATTTAAAGTGAACATTAAGCTCGATTAATTTTATTTCTCCGAGATCATCATCCGTAAGACTGTAAATTAGCTGATGTGTGCCAATAATGGGCTCCTATATGTCAAAGCTTATTATAATTGTATGACAATTATGTGCATCCTTGGAGGAGTGATCTTGGTAATGCTGACAGAGGGTGGTAGGCAAGCCACATGGCAAGAGGTCTTAGGTGATATTTTCCCTACTTCAGATGCTGCTGGTGGGGTAAAAAGGAAGAGAGCACAAGAGCGTATTAAATTATTTCAGTAACAGGCATGATGGCGATCAGTCAAGAGGCAGCTCTGCTAGCCTGCTTCAAAGTTTTCCATGACACTCACAGGGTACTACCACTGGACTGGACAGCAGAGGTGTGCAGCGAAGTGATAAAGAGTGATTATGACTAGCAACAAATTCTTCTACTCCAGAATGGCAGTCATTCTCCACATGATAAAGGCTTCCATGGATTAGAAAGAGTCAAAAAGATTGCAGCCTCCTTTAAAGGGGAGGCAACCAAAAACAGCAGAACCGTAGTTCAGTCTCAAGTTGGTTCTTGATATCTGACTCAGAAAAGATGGTGATATGCCGCTGGTAGCACTTCAACATCAAGAAACATGACCATCAATCACCATGCCGGCATAACCACTGAAGATTAAGGGCTGGACCTTATGCCGGATGGCAACTAGCATGATGGCAGCTTTGGAGAACAACAGCAACTGGCAGCATGCAATAGGCCAACAGCTTCGCTAGCGGCAGCACCAGTTCGGTACAAGCTCGGGAGAGTACTGGTTGTGCGCGTTATAGCCTTCCATTGACCGAGCAAGCAGCTGACTTCAAACTCTCCATAGAGCGAAGAAAGCAAAGCCAAGTGCAATGAAGGCACTGGCTTCACTGAGATAGCAATGACGGATCCATCAAACAATATAAAAAGATGGCCATATGAAAAACAAATGAGAGTGGCCATAAAACAGGACTGGTTCAAAACTAGATCAAAAGTTGGAATTGATGCCTATTTCTGTTCCATAAAACGACTATTATTACGGTTAGAAAGATCACCAGCTCTTCCATTGAACAGGCTTCTGATGAATTCCATGACCTTCTTAGCACAGTTTATTAAGGCTCAAGGACTACAGTTATCTTCCAGCAATGTTTGCTGTAACCCGGTAGCTTTACTGCGACAAACATGATTCAAATTCTATGTAACTAATATGGTTGTTCCTTAAAAGCTTATAGTTTCAAATTAAGACTCCTACAGTTATGACAGTTTGTCTTCAGGCACGTGTCTCCATATGCTTGACTCTCTTGCTCTGCTTAACTTGTTTGCTCTCGTTTTCATAATACTGCAATTTATTTCGTTGACAGACTAGTAAATCCTAGACCAACAACAACGATAAAGACACGAGCTGTTGAAAGTCAAAGACAGACCATCTATTGGATTTGCCAATAAAATTAACAGTTACAGAATCAAATCTCATCCAATCAATACCCCATTTCTGTGAAAAAGATATAATCGATGTGGGCGTTTCATTCCAAAAAAACTTGGGCAAAATGTCTCAAGGCAGAGAGGGGGAAAAAGCAAATATAATTACAGTCAATGTAACAGTGATGCTGAATAAAACAACTGGCAAGAAATAAAAATAAAGAGTTCAACAGAAATGAGGACTTGGGAATACATGGTGAGAAGAAATGAGACAAATGCGTCTCACTCTTTAATTTAAATAATGGAACTATTAGGGAGAACCAATTATTTAGAAGAGTACATATTTCCTTTCTACAACTGCTAAATTCATTTTGGAGCAGTTTTTGTTCCTTTACAGTTTGCATCACCTCCCAACAGATGGGCACTATGTCTCTCCCAGCGCTCAACTAATATGCTACAATGGCAATGGGAAAAACAGAAAAAGCCCAAACTCTCCAGCATATATCTATGTCTTCCTTGTATTTGTCCTCCTTATTTACATGCAAGACCTCCATATTCTTCCTTCCAAAGAGATAACTATGATGGAAACATCATCATGATATTGCCGTCGAACTCCTTGTGGTATTTCAAGCAATTCATGGAAATCCATCCCTGCAATCATATGTTCAGAAATACAAAAGGTTTAGATTAAGCATATTTTTGATTAAGAATTCATAGTACTCTCATCCTTTTTTCATTAACCATAAACATTTCTGGACATTCTGGTCTTACCAGCTTTCCTTGCTGCACGAAAAAGGACTTCTTCAACAAGGTGTTGCGCCGGATCCCCATCAGGGGTTGTTGCTATGAACATCTCAACTTCAGCAACAGCCTCCTCATTAGTGAAGTATTGGTAAAGCCCATCTGATGAAAGTATCAAAAATCTGTCTTTTGGGCTAAGCCTGTGGTGAAAGAGGAATGGACTGCATGATAGGTATGGGGAGGTCCCAATGTAATCAACTCTGAACATCTCCAAAAGCGCATTGTTCCATTTTGGCTGCGGAAGACAAACAGAATATTATACAGAGTCTAACAAAACCATAGATGTGAAATATTAATTTCTAGAACGGACAAAATCTAGAAGAATTTCAATACTGACCACTTGTTGTCAAGAATTAACTTGCTAAAATATTAATTTTAGAGTGAATTGAACAAGTATTCCATTATAAAAAGCCATTCTATTCTGTCCATATCATAGATAAGGTTTAGATGTGAAAAATGGACAGAAAAACCCTGAAAAAGTCAAAGGCAGTTGCTTGCAAAAACCATGTTGGAAAATTTGCTGGTTTACATTCTGTGCTGCTAACAAGAAATGTCCCCAGATATATTCCCATGACACAGTAATAAGTGTCATGCAGGATTTAAAGTTACAGCGCAAGAAACCAAAAATCTCATGGTATGTTCGATGAGCAAAATGTGATGAACATGAACATCCAAGATATTCTCCAACCAATGGTATCACCTAGTGATCCCTAAAACTTGGTGATAATTTATTCATCTGCCAGATGCATGATGACCAAGATTCTTATTATGATCATCACAACTGGGCATTCTGGACACGATCTCTTGGGCAATTCAAGCTAATAAAAATAAATTGGAGGATTTAGTTTTTCATCCAGAAGTATAGTTAGAATCTAGAATTTGTATCGGACAAACTCAGTTCCGCAATAAAATACTGAACCAAACAAAACTGTTCTGAGGCAGTTGAAGATAACGATTCTAATATCATTGTTAGTTTTCTTTCAGAGATTCAGAATAGCATCTCTCTTTTTTTATTTATTTTTTCTCAGTTGCTTTGACATGTTCCTTGTGCACTCCCATAACATGAAGACTGCAGCAAAGTTATTGCCAGCCAATTTTTTTTGGCCTTGAACCCTATCCTAGCAATCCAGATGGATTCTTGGAGTAGTTCCTTAAAGACCCTGAATCATCAACCTCTTTAGACAATTTTCATGATCACCAGCTCATCTGAAGGTTAGAAGGCTGCAAGCTCAATCGCCAGTTGGCTGAATGGCATGATCCGAAGATCTTAGAGGCATCATTCTTTGCAAAGGATACCATATAGTAACAAAATGATTAAATCCATTACTTTATCACAAAAAAAAAAACAAAAAAACATTAATCTGTATGCTCATATCGATGGTTTAATACAAATTAAAACCACCAAACAGTGTGCACCACTATATATGCATCACCACAAGCTCCTCTGCGAGAGAAAAGTATTAGATCTAAAGGTAAACTATGACCCCATATGTCAAAGGGGCAAATAGTTATGTGCATTTATGTTTTCTCTATCATAAATGTAGTGTTAGCATTTGCTTCTGGCGTAGATACAATAAGCAGGATTATAGATTAGAAGGACAATTCAAACAAGATGAATTTTAGCAATACCTGCTTTAGAAAGCCAGCTCCAAAAGCTCTTGTCACCTTCAATGAACCCTTCACACGATCATTCACGATAGCGCAAGGATCATCGGGATGTTCTCTTTTAATTCTATGCACTTCCTGAGTCAGAACAAACAATAGCCCATACCACACAAATTTGTGAGGGGGATCATACATCAAAGGAGAAAATATACAGACACACCAACAGAGATTAGCAGTGTACCTCTTCGATGCAGGTACTGTGATCCAAGGTTAGCTGCAGGGCAGCCAAACTTGGCACCCTATCCATGTGATCACCACCATCATATGCTTCAAGGTCGCACAGCATCTCCTCCTTGATCCGTTCCAAATCCTGCGTGGCCTTCCCCACTGAATTCCATACATCAGGCTCCGCCTTGCGTGCTAGAACGGCGCGGCTGTCTCCTACATTCATCAAATAGACATCCTCGCCCTTCATCAGCATCACCAAGACACACGAGCCCATCAGTGCCAGCTCGGGGTTCTCCAAGACCATCTTGTCAGCAGTGTCCAAATAGGCCTCCTCCGTTTTCCACAGAGCCTGAGACAGAACCTTGAGCACTTCCTTGTGATTCACAGCACCTCTCGAGCTTGACCGGCTCAATTGCTCTTTCAATTTCCGATCAAGCACCAGCCTTTCCTTATCCCATTCGTACTTCCATCTTCTTTGGTTCTCCTCCCACCTTCGGGCCGCCCCCTTACACCACCTCCTTTTACTACAGCTTGAACTATTTCTTCCTTCTTTGCAGCAACCATCATCCCCTGTTTGCGAGCTGGTGACTGCTACATCGAATTCCCCAGTGGAGTCATCAGACGGCTCTGAACCATCGTAGCTGTCCTCCCAGAGTAGGCCCTTGAGCTCCTGGTGCACCGCTAAGTAGAGATTGGAGAGCAGGTAATCGGTGGCGTCAGGGCCATTGAAGCCATCATAGATCCCGACGAAGACCCAGCCGTGCTCCTCCGAGACGACGACATGGACGCGGTCCTCCCCTGCCTTCCCCTGCGCCCACTGGAGATTGCTGGTCGGGGCTTCGGAGGAATCGGAGTCTTCGCTGCCATCCACGCTCATCTGATCACTGCTGCTGCTCGGATGGGTCGTCAAGCCGCTCATGCCGCTGCTTGGGTTTGTGGTCGAGTCGCCGCTGCTTGGATGAGTGGTCTCGGCGGCTTTGGAATCATCGGGTTCCTTGGACTTCTTTATGTGGGACGTCTTGGATCGGAGTTTCGAGGCGGCGGAGATGGTCCGGGTGATGGCCTTGGCGGCGCTTCGGAGGAGGGAGGAGGCGGTGAGACGGGGCCGGAGCCGGCGGCGGCGGCGGAGGGCTAGGGTCTGGGAGAAGCTCCGGTGGAAGTGGCCAGAGGAGGAGGCGGACAGGCAGGTGGGGCGGTCGAGGGGACCGGAGAAGATGCCGGCAGCGGCGCGGTCGGCGAGGGGACCGGACATGAAGCCGCGGTCGGCGGCGAGGGGGCCGGACATAAAGCCCCGGTCGGAGGCGAGGGGGCCGGACATGAATCCGCGGTCGGAGGCGAGAGGGCCGGAGAGGGGCCCGGAGAAGCGGGGAACGGGCTGGAGGGCGATGGAGGAGAAGGAGGTGGAACTTTCGAAGGAGGCGGCAGACGAGCAGGTGAGCTCGGAGGGGAGGAGCAGGAGGGCGGTGGAGAGCGGAGTGGCGGGATTGGCGCTGACAGAGGCGCCGGAGATGGAGCGGAAGGTGGTGGTCTCCTCGGAGTGATGGACCTTGGAGGAACCGGAGCGTGCCAGAGGAAGGTCAGGGCGGACGTAGCAGAAGGAGTGGCCGAGGCTCTCGTCGCCGGACGGCTCCAACGTCGCCGCCGTGGAGACTTGGCGGCGGCCGCGAAGGGCCCGGCCGTCGCCGGCGAAGCAGGGGGTCAGCTTCGCGAAGCCGTTGCCCATGGGGGAGCGAGGAGAGAGAAGAGAACGGATCGAGGAGAGCTAGAATGGAGACAGCACGAGAGAATTCGGAGTTGGGGATTCCCGAATTGGAAATTAGGTGGGTGGAATAGAGGGGAGAGAGAGAGATGACAGTGGAGAAAGGTGGAGAGTTGACTTTAGCGTAGTTGAATGGAGGGTTCTTTATGGGCGTTGACCATAGGCGGGGTTGAGTGACCCAGGAGGTCAGGTTTAGATAACTCGAGAGGCAATAAAATTTAAAATTAAAAATTTAATGGAACTATTTTTAAATTTTCTCGCACAAGTCAAACCATCGGCGCTGGTCGAGGGAACCCAGGGGCTCGGGAGGCGTGCCACGAGTGGCGTCCAAGCAAGTTGATAGCCACGTGGCGGTTGTTGAGAGCCTCGGGCAATCGATTACGAGCTGTTGAAAGTGCCTCAGCGGCGGACGGAATCAGGAGATAACCCACACATCACGACCCCCTCAGTCGCCTGACACCTGCCCCATTTCGGATGAGATCGCAGTAGCGTTCTTGCCTTGCACGGTGTATTGTGTTTCAGCATTATAGTTGATTTCTCGCCCCTTGCTTTCGCTCTAAAATGAAGGAGAGAATGCGGTCGGCTCGACTTGACCCATAACCAATTACGGAAATTAACGATAGAAAAGAAGGAATGGTTTCTGTGTATTAGTTTTTGTTATGATTTTTTTTTTTTTTTTTCTTCTTCCTAACAAAAATATATTGATGGATCAAAATCATTGATATAATAAGAATTTTTTTAACTATTTAACTTTCATGATCAACTATAATTAAGAATGAAATTTTTTTAAAAAAAAAAATCATCTTTTTATCTATAACTATTTTTTTTATCATAATTACTATATTTTTTTAACTAGAGTTATTATAATCTTCATTTTTTTTTTAAGCAATATTATTGCCTCCTTCGTTTTCTTACTAAAATCACCATTTGTAGCAATGGAGTGCAAATTTTCCGCTCCAAGGGCCCTCTTTTGGAATCACGGTCTTCTCTACCTCTTGTAAGTCAATTGCTATTTGTTTAGCCTCCTGCAGGATTTTGCCCATGACTTAGGTTCCACCTTTGATTTTATATATCGGCTTTGACTTTTAACTGCATTTAAAATGCGAGCAGATATTTCAGCCCAACAGTTCTAGAGAGCTCCTGGATATCGGATTCCTTTCTATTTAGCAACTGATAGTTTGGCCTCTTTTCTTTTCTTTTTCTTTTTTTTTTTTTTGGTTTATATAATAATAATAATATTAATGATCTACTTCCTTAACTTGTAACGCTAAATTTAGGTTGCAGGAGGCCTAATTTGATAGCGATGGGAGCTTGGTGTTACATCTGGACGAAGAATACTGCGTTAATGTTCTTCCACGTTTCGCCTGCGGAATGGATTGCAGTGGGGGTGTGGGGGACGAGGTGGCTTTCCGGGAGGCAGTTTGTGGGTGCCATCTCAGCGTTTTACGCATGGTGGCATTGAACCGGAAGCATTGAGGCCCAAGTGCGTTGTGCTGCTGCTGAGACTGACACCACCCTCTTAAATAAAATAAAATAAAATAAAATAAAAAAGGCCACCCTATGCACCTCTTTGAGATCATGGCATAATTAAACTGTGGCACTTAAAAAAAAAAAAAAAAATTAAATCCGTTCACTTTTTACTTATGCAAGAGAACATAAATGAATGGTTTGTCACTGAATAAACATTGCAAAAAAATGTTTATTATCAAAAAAGAGTTATTTATATAAGAAACAATTAGTAATTATTATCATGACCTTCTAAAGGGAGTTATTGCTACGGATTAGCTTTCGATTTGTATAATAAAAGAAGGGAAAAAAGATTAGTTTGTATATTTCCAACAATTTTGCAGAACAATGCTATTATGATCTGCTGATCTTGTTCTATCTTACAATCCTATAGAATGGTTAGTATGACTATGTTTTCTTGGGACTTTATTGTCAATGTCTTTTTGATTAATAATTGATCATGGGTCCTAAACTACCTGGGGAATATGAATATAGAGTGGGTGGAGGTTTAATTTGCTTTTGCATGAGTATCAAGAAACTCATTAATTGAATATTCAACCATTTGCAAGTGGAGGATAAAAATTCATAAAATAGAAGGCCAATCTTTTTCATTCATGGAGTTTAAATAACTCATAAAATTAATTACAAATATCTTTTTATTATTAAGAAAATAACTCAAATGTAAAATAATAAATGCACTATGAAATAAGTCTTTACTATAGCAGTACAGGCTTATTTCTTCTGCACTTTTCATGATTAATTTTTTATCATATTATATTACTATCATTTTAAATCGGGGTTATATTTGTTATTTTCTTTTTCTTTTTTCACATGAATCTCCTAGCAAATTTTAAGTCTTTTTAAGGTATGAAAAATCCAGACATCTTTAATTGATTTAAACCATGAATGATTACCATGAAAAAGTAATTAAGAATATAAAAAATATGAACTCAGGCTTCGATCGGCTGTCCCTTGGATGTTTAGAACCTAATTGGCTTGCCATATTCTTTTCTCCTACAATTCAATTTGGATGGGGTTGCTAATTACCAACTACATGTACTAAACTAATTTACGATCTAATTTGTTTCATATCATAATCAAAATTAGAGTCAAAATCAAAATTAGAAATTTAGATGGACCGAATTTTCACATGTATATACTTAAAAGACGTTAAAATTATAAAAAATATTTACAAAACAAATTTATTACGAGAAAAAGAAAAAAAATTAATGACAATATCAATAGATCCTATAATAACTAACTGAACCCTAATAAAAAGTGATCGAAAATAATAATATAAGAATAAGTTTACCTCTATCGGCAGTGAGTTGATGAGAAGAGAAGAAAAGCAGTATCGGATGGAAAGAGAATGGAAGAAAGATATATTGGGTATAATTGACTAGAATGGATTACGGTCTTAGATGAAAGTTTGGAATTTAAATATTTTTTAAATAATAATTTTGATTTCAGTTGAAATTGAGATCGAATTTTAATTTCATTCGAATGAATGCTTGAAATTAAAAACTATGATTCCGATTATTTTTGCGAACCGAATGAACCTTTAATTATACGAGCTTCTTTGCTTTTGCTTAGAACCTATCCGTCCACTTGGTATCATGAGCTCCAAACTGTTATCCCTTGTTCCTCTCCATGCTCCAGAGTCCCACATGGAAGAGAACTTGGCGAACCCTTTCAAAAAAGCCGATTCCTCTCTCGCACGCAGAGACAGAACGCGTGCACGAGCACAGGAATGGAGGCACTGCACATAAGCACGCACGAAGGCTTGAAGGCCAAAGCAGTCCACATCATGCCAATATTTTGATTTCCACCAATTGCGGTCTGGGACTTGAACCACTGCATCAAAATAGATCGCATAATATTTATGCTTTCACGAAGGATTCGATTCATACGCGTTAACAGCATGTTAGAGGAATTTTCTTTTTGACCATCTTTTTTAGATATTTTTCAGATTTTTTTTTTTTTTAAAAAAAAAAAAACTGTTACGTTTCAAGTTCCACACAGCATTCCTCCGTCATGCATACGTGGATTGGCTATTGAATATTTTTTTCAACTAGAATTTTTTTTTTTTTACTTTGTCTTTAGTTCTTGACATTCTCAATAGGTACGTTGACTTAAATTATAATCACAATGGCACTATCCATGTTCCAATTTGTCTTTGGCCAGTGGAAGAAAGCAAGCGCACCAAAATAAGAGTAGACTTTGTTGAATAAACTATTATTTTGAGAAGAGTTGCAAAATCTTCTAGATGTAATGCGACAGAATATTTTCAGCGTCATTTGACCGGTGGACCAAATCTATAAACAAGCTTTAGATTCAGGCACTAGCAAGACAATATTTTTTCTTCCTCTCTTCTAATCTTTCTTATAAAATGTTGGTGTTTTTGATTGTTTGCTGAATTTTTAAGTAATATTTTTAAAATCAAATTCTACTAATATATTTTTCAGCAATTTGTTGGCCCTTTATCTCCAACTGTTTTTGAGGACAAATTTTTTGTCATCCTACAAATTGCTAGAAAAAATAATGATATTGTTTTAATATATGTGTCAGAAATCATAAAATTTAATTATAAATTTTTTTTTCAAATAATTGTTTTTTATTGTTTTAATAGTTTTGAAAATAGACTTAAAATAAATTTTAGAAAAACAAAAATTCAGCTGCTCTGATATCCATGCAGAAAACTTTTCTTCTAAAAGAAATTTGATTTTTTATTAAATATAGAATTAAAAAATATAGTTTTTAATATCACAAAAATTTGTTAAAAATCAATTTTCAGGAAAACAGAAATTCTACTGCTCTAAAATCTATACAGAGAACTTTCCTTTAAAAAACTAGTTTTCTACCACTTTAAAAGTTGTACAGAAATTTAAAAATTGAATTTTCAACCTAAAATTAAATTTCTATCTCTCTAAAAAATCATGCTATTTTTAGAAAATAGAAATCTAAATTTTAAATTAATTTTTTAGTCTCTAATATTCATGCAAATTTTTAAAAATTTATTTTTTTTAAAAAAATAAATTATAAACTTTGAAAATTCAAATTTGAATTTAAATTTACCTAATTAATTTTGTACTTAGTTGTTGTTATTAAATTTATGTGTTGCATTCAATTTCCAATTAAAAATTACTTGGAAGCCACTAATTAAAATTCAAACTATAAAACTAAACTTTGAAATTTATATTATGCAAAACTAGCTAAGCAACCCAACCACTCATAAAATAGCTTTTGTTGATCTTATTGCTATCAAAATTGAGATGTTTAACTAGTCTTTCTTCAAAAGATGATAAAGTTGGGTTAGATACTAGCTTACGACTTTTAGATTGTTCTCAACTATTAAGTTTTTTTTTTTTATCCTAAACTTTTTTCTAATCTTATTTCTCAACCAAGTTCTACTAATCTAGTTGAGACCTCATCTGCCTTCATCTTTAAAACTTCTCAATGAATAGGCTTTTACTATAAGCATAGAATCCTTAGTGTCTTATCTAATGATCTCTATGATATTTATCTACCCATCAAGACTGCCAAGGCTAAGCATGGGATAAATGATGTCGGCCTGAATTGGTTCATCATTTCAAAGTATCCAAATCTATGAACTTCAAGACCTTTGAAAGGTTGAGCTACCTAGGTATAAGTTTTTTAGAAGTTAAAGTTTAAGTCTTAATTGATTCTTTTCCTCCATCTTACTTGACCTTTTTGTAAAAACTAAGCCATAAGCAAGATATCTTGACTCTAACAAAAATTATCAACTATGTTAAGATTGAAGAAGAGTAACAATTTAAATTCAAGCAAAGGTTCAAGCTCGTTAGATACCTTACCTTTTGCATAGTATAAGATGCCTCGAGTGATCAGCATAGCAGACGCACACACAGACATCACATGATCCTTGGGAATCATTTTAAAGAAGAAAAGTGCTAGTGCCCGTATTGAATCATATGCATCATGCTTCCGCTAGCAAATCTTGGTATGGAGCATGATTTACGCTTTCACACAATAAATCATGTAACGCGTGATTTACCTCATGACAAGGCATTTTCAACATGATACAACTATTGGATCATATCATTGAATAAGTTCTAAGTTTAGGGCTTAATAATATAAGTTTTGATCTTCTAAAAAATTTTGGTATTTTTAATTTCTTTTCTTTTGCTAAATTTTTTGACATCTAAAGGAGTTTTTAAGTTACAACTCTACACAATAATGCTTATGGTAGAAGGTTTAAATTAAGTCGAATCATTATATTTTAGAGATAACTTATTAACAATATGTATGAAAAGATGAAATTAGTTCTTGAAATAATGTGATATATCTGTCGGTTCAAATATGTTTCATTTTTTAAATATATTTTAAATATTTTTAATTGTAATTTTTAAAACCAAACCCTATATATATATATATATATATATAAGTAACTTTTAGGTCCTTCTCCGCTAACAAACTAAACATGGGTCCTTCACAGCCCCTAATCTAATTTAAACTAAACCCCAGCCACTTCAGCGGTGGGTTGGCCAGGCCCTTGACCTTTTACTTTGAAGACATACCCAACTTACTCACCAAATGCATTCACACCAGCTCATCTAATATATATATATATATATATAATATAAATGCGTGCAAAAAATATGTTTAGAAAAATATATAATCGAAGAAATTTTTGCATAGAACTAACCTCGCATGAGGAACGATTGATGAGATATAAATTGGACATGTCAGGTCAGATCTGATCGAGAAATTCTCATAAATAAATAAGAGATCTTTTTCAGCATCAAAATCGAGCGCAGGGACTGAGAGCGCGCACGCGTTCTTTGTAAAAAGATAAAGAGATTGATTGATTGATTGATTGGTTGATTTCTGTCCAAACCAACCTTCGCAGGGGCAGTTAAGTGGAAAGTTAGTGAGTGGTGTAGTCCACTGAGCGAGCATGCATCAATAAACAAATAAAAAAAAAAACTAGCTCCGTCCACTGGGTTGTGTCGACCACTCCGCGCCCTCTCATCGCCCACGCCCTGGACGTCTCCGTGCGCCAACGTGAGGTCACAAATTTTTCATTGGCCACACATGAGAACCATACCACACAACGCAATAATTTCCAACTCGAAACATTTAATATAATATTCAAAATAATTCTACATCGATTTAAATAAAAATATATTACAAGCTTATAAATTAAATGTATTTATTATCGATTAATTTTTATTTAAATTTTTAAACAATATAATTTCTATTCACTAACAGATTAATTAAATCAATAAAACTTAAAACATTTTGATCGTGCGAAAGTTAGTAGATATAAAAAAAAATTACTCATAAAATAATGGTATAGTCTCACCATGGCATAAAACCAGTCTTACAACATCAGCGATCCGATTCGAAATAAATTCTGATTAACTTATGACGTGTGATGAAAACGCTCTATTATAAGGATGGAACATTATAATACTTCAAAAATAATTACACATCGAATGAAAAAGAATTATGCATCATTGTAAGGAAAAGATTGTAACATTCAAAAATAGTTAATGAAAAAGAAATATGTTATATGCTTGTAACTCAAGTGCACTTGCTACTGATTAACTTTTACTTAAGTTTTTGCGTCACATGATTTTGATCCGCTAACAAATTAATTGACTGATGAATTCTTATGTGAAATTCTTAAGGTGGCTGCTTCACCATATCAATTAGTTTTTGGCAGCCAACAGATGTAATTATTGATTATACTTAAAAAAAAATTAATGCAAAAATTTTTACCTATGACCCTTTTCTGTCTATTTGCAATCCCTCTCTAAACCAATGGGAGAGAAGGGAAAAATTTATTCTCCTTGTAATAAAAGAAAAAACCTATATCAAATAATCTCAAAAGTTTTCTTCAATTTCATACCAAACGCAACTTTAGATATAGTTTGTTAGATATTTCTCATTGGATTCTCCGCTTGCTTTATGTTTGCCATCAAACTGCACCTTAATAAACTGCACTGAATTCGGTCCTTCACCAATACATGGACTATTCTCGGCATAGAAAATGTGGGGACTAAATATAAACAGCTGTGATAGCTTTCTAAGAACCAGGCGTGCAAATATGCTTTGACCAGTGAAAACCTTCTCCACCTGCCGTATAAATAAATAAAAGAAGGTGTGTGAACCATTAGTTAGTTATGGCGGGCAGCACGCCGGCTGAGACCCACCACCGGAGCTGTGGTCAAACATGAAACAATCTCTGCACGGACCATTTCAGACTTCTTCCAAAGGCTCTTACGTGGCATATTTGTAAATAGAAAGAAGGTTAAATGTAACAATTGATCTCTTAAATCCGAATTAGTCCAATAACCTCAAGTCCAAATTTGATCTAGAGATTATTCCACAATTTCTATTTGGCTATTCAAGAATGTTAGACATTGTGATTCTTGATCTTCGTTCCAACTTACTCTCGGACTAACTGCATATCAGATCAAAATTATTAAGGCTCATTTGTTTCACAAAAAGTAGCTTACAGATAAGAATAAGATATTTAAAAATTAGATTTTCAGTATGTCTGAACTATTACGTTTCTTTGACAAGCATTGTTCTGAAAAGAATGAAGCTGTCATATTTCGTTGAACAGTTTTTTTTCCAAAAAAATAGAATACCAATTATATCCTTAAGTTCTTAAATTTTTTTTTTTATCATCTAATTTTTTTTAACTTCTATATATATTATAAAAAATGGTCAAGAAATCAAGATACAAAAATTCTAAATTATGATAAAAAAAAGTTTTACATCAAGTTGAAACCTCATATATTTATATTTAAAGCGAAACGTTTTTTTTTTTCTTCTCCCATCCGTTGATTTGAAAAAAAAAAAAAAAAAAGAAGAAGAAGTATATGGCGAAAAAGAAGATATGTTAGGAAGAAAAAGAAAATACACTGCGGTGCGGTGAGAAAGTAAATTTTACGATACCGATAAAATTTTATTTTTTATAAAATATAAAAATTTAAATTATATATAAATAAAATATTTTTTATAAATAAATTTTAAAAAAATAAATTAAATATTTTAATTTACAAAAAATAAAATTTTATGACCTCTTCTATCGTGAACCAAAACGAGCCTGTTAAGGAGTTTAACTACCGTACAGTTTTTTCAACGTTTTTTTTTTTCAAACTTTGTCATTCAAAGTTATCATCCAATGCGTTCAGTTTTTATCCAATATCATTCAGATACAGCTGGAAGGGTGCAAACACAAAAAATTAAGACTCCTGACAGACTTAAATCGGAAAAGAAGGTGAGAAGAAAAGAAAGCCAGTCAATTGATGGCGATGATGGCGTCCCAGCACCTGCACGAACAAGATGGTGCTGTCAGCGTTCCTGGCTTTGAGAACGAAATAAAAATTATTGGATAGGGTCGTTCTCCACCCATTCCTCCCACTACCTATATCCCGGGAATTCGCCATTAGCTTTTATTTTTTTTTTATATTTTTTTTATACCAACCCGGCAAGCCGCGTGAAGCGGTCTGGCCTACCAGGATGCGAATTTGTCTATAAATAATGAAATCGGCCGAAACGTATTGTCGTATGCGATCCAGGCTGCAC